>CM053270.1:53294330-53391460 GCA_028583415.1 Protea cynaroides | reverse complement strand
TTTTTGCTTATATTAGAATTGTGAAAATTTGGATATGGTAATATGTCATGAAAACTGTTAAAATTGTGACATGGATAATAATATTGGAAACTGTGACATGGAAATTTTGACATGAAAACTGTGAAAATTTGGATATGGTAATATTTCAAGAGTGCTTTTCTGGACTTTCATCTATCTATCTAATTTCAGGACTGCTTTTCTTCCTTCGAAAACTGTGACATGGATTGTTACTTGTTTCATTGATAACAGGAGGATCTTGTGTGGGAATGAAAATTAGTTGTGTTTCATTGAACTTGCATTTTGTTTCTTCATTCTTTTCATTCTCTCTTTGCTTCATTAAATGATATTCCCTTTTATTACATGGCTTATTATTTCTGAAGCGAGTGGATGTCTGGATTCATCTAGGAAAAGAGGAAGATATCTGAGACTGGAGAAAACAGAGGATCATGCTCAGGAGTCAGGGAGAGCAAAATGAGCATGTCCCTGCTAACAGCCTCACTTTATGATTCATAAATCTGATTAGCATGATCCCTGCGCAGAAGACATGCAAATTGAGAAATTATGATTAATAATAATGGTCCACTTGCCAATGGTTTGCCAGAGTAGTGGGCTGCATGATATTAGTCTTTCTATTTTCAGCACTGTACAGTGTGAGAATGTAAATTGTCAAGAGTAATCTGCATAGTTTGTTTTGTCATTATTTGTTCTGAGGCATGTGTATAAATTTTATGTTTTACCAAAAAAATGTGTATAATTTTTATGTGAGAATACATGTTTATCAGAGATGGAAAGTGAAAGTTATTGGTGAAGATCTTTCCATTCTTTTCCACTCTAGTTTAAAAAATGAAACCGTTTAGAGCTCTTGCCCTTTCTTCATTCTTTTCATTCTCTCTTTGCTTCATTAAATGATATTCCCTTTTATTTCTATTCTATGAATCAACATCTGGACGAGGGGAGATCAGATCATTTAACTCAATGAAATCTCCCTCCAAGATCGCAGAATCAGATATTAGTTGGCATATGATTTACTAACATTTCTTTGGTATATCATATGTTTGAATGGTGATTTCTTTGACATTTTCTTTGGTATATTCATCGTTCTTCTTATTCACGTAAGGTCTCACCTTGAGTGAGATCTAGTGCTATAATTGTGGGGGTTGCATGTTCTTGCTGTTGAAGTACACAGACAAGTTGCCGTTATCTGTCTTCATCTAGACCCGTTGGTTTGAAACATAGACATCGTTCATGTGATTAGATTTACACCGAAAGCCGATGGTCTCTAGCTCCCTTGGATTGTTTCCTGTTTCAAATTGGTTTTGCTTTCTCACATTCAGAATTCAGATTTCAACTTCAGAGTTCAGACATAAACTGGAATAAATAATAAAATTCAAGCAAGTTTTTTTTTTTTGGGTCAAACAAATTTCAAAATTTCAAAGCATCACAAGATTCACAACCACGAATAAAGTCATGAGATTGGTTCTGGAACTTTTTTAATTTTTTGGGTAAGAGGGTAGGAATCAAAGCTCTAAATCCACATATTGAATATAGTATTGATCATGTGCCAAACAGATCGGGTTGATATATAGATCTAACGAAAAACTGGCATATGATTTACTAACATTTCAAGTCTACTTAGCCGACGCCCAACTCGTCACAGCCAAGAGTATCAACAACGTTCATTTGTTGAAGGTAAACAGAGAAGGGTAAGAAACATTATACAAGCTTCAAAGGCACACAAGAGGGAGGAAACATTATAGAAGCTTCAAATGTCTGTTCATACATACTACAATTTACGAAAGGAAAATTACAAGATACAATGAACTATTTTTTTCTCCTGTCAGGATTTTTCATATCTAACTTCTCGATAGCTTGAAGGAGATCATTAAACAACCTAGAATTTTTCTCTTTCGCTGCCAGTACTCCTTCTAAGTAACCTTTGATATAACTCGGTGAGGTCTGCGAGCTTTTGCCTATCTCCTCTGAGGATTCTTCTGTATTCACAGTTGCAGTATTGATGGTATTACCTAGAGAACATTCAATTGTCTCTATCCATTCAAACATTCTACATCCAGGATTATCTTTCTGCAACACAATTATACAAACAACTTTAATTCAAATCGCAATAAAATGAAAAGGGGATCGTAATTACAAACTCCCAATTTTTATTGCAATGCCAATGAGACTACAAAAATACTCACTCCAAAAGAAGTTGGGCAACACTAGAATTGCCGTCCATTGTTTGTCGTCGTTTTGACAGTTCTCACTTTGCATTGCCCTACTCCACATGGGCACTGCTTAAATTTCTCAACCCACATAACATACTTTTTATAGCTGGGGCAATGATAGTATTTCTTCCCAGCATTTCTTCCCTTGCTAGTTGTACTTGTGATACAAGTGGCACCGCAACTATCACACTTCGGATACATCTTCTCAATACAATGCAATTAACTCAGACCATGTTTATGAAAAGATTTCTTCATAAAAAATTTCCTATTTATTCAACAGTGGAGTGCAAAGGACCAACAAACCAGTTTTATTCAATCATAAAAAAAGGGATAAATGACATAATATCAGGTTCTACCAATTGTTAGATAATCATATCATTTTGTTTCATTGCAAGCAAAGCAAAGACATGCATCTACTTTTAGCATTGCTCTGCACATCAGAGTCCCACTACTTCTCTTTGGTAGTTAAAAAAGAGAGACCAACAAGATCAATAGGGGAGTCATGGGTTTCGAGTTGACCCTGAGTAACAGGATCAATCGGTGGAAAATTGGTAGGTTTTATGAAAAACTTTCAATAAATTCAAAAATAAAGATTTGCACATGAACAAACATAAACCTCAGATGGCTAATGCAGCTCCAACATATGATGAGTAGGGGTTTATCTCTCTCTCTCTCTCTCTCTCTCTCTCTCTCTCTCTCTATTGTTCCTATTAAGTTTTTTTTTTTTTTTAGGGGGGTTAAGAAGGGAGCTTTCATTGTTGTTTTTGTTGGATGGGGATTGTGGAACAGGGTAGCCAGATGGGGAGAGATGGTGGAAGTAGTGTTTAGCACGGTCTATGCTAGCCGGAGAGGAGGGTTGTGGAGATAAGGGAGATGGTGGAAGAAGGGTTCAGCTCCATTCGTAGATGATGAACTTGTAATGGACGACAAATATGCTTTTCAAATGATCGGGTTTCAAGGTTCAGGAAGTCTCAACTCTGCATTTGTATTTTGGGACTATGGGAGAACAACGAAGGAGAAGAAAGAGGGGAGAACGATGAGGAAGGGAGAGAGGAAAGGAAAGAGAGGGGATTAAGGGGATAACTTAACTTACCTATTAATCGGTGGCCGGAGAAGATTCAGCAGCTATTGCAACACAATCGGACTTCAGATTGCAGAGGTTTCTCTTTGAAGAGGAGAGCATGAGCAGTTTGTAGTAGAGGAGAAGAGTCCAACCCTAAGAGGATTGGGCTGTTTATAAAACCGAAATGACCAGGTTTATTTTAGTAATTTTGTTAGTTTTTAAAAATTTTCAATTAAAAATATAAAGGCTAAAACGGTCTATCATTCATTTCCGTCACCTCCGTCAATTACTTGGGTGTGGTTGATGTTTTTTGAAAAGTATGGGTGGTAGGTGATGTTTCGAAACTATTATGGGGGGTAGCTGAAATTTATTCTATAAAAAAAGAAAAAAAACCAGTTGCCTTTCAACTTGGTGGACAGAAAAAAAATTTATAAACATATCCATTACGAAGAAAAGAAAAGAGACTCCTAAGAATTAAGGGTGTCAAAAATGAAATCGATTATTAAATGATTCGATTTTTGTTTTAGAAATGAAATCGTTTAATTAAACGGTTCGATTCTGATTTCAAAAATGAAACCGTTTAAATCGACTATTTAAAACCGTTAAAATCAACTAAACTTTTACTCTAATCCCTTAGTGCTAAATGTTTAAATTTGTAGAAATAAATTATATTTTAATACTTTTCACATGACATACTTCTAAATCATAAGTCCATTTTCATATATGATTAAAATTATTTTAATGATTTCCTTTGTTTTCCTTCATATATGATTAAAATTATTTTAATGATTTCCTTCGTTTTCCCTCTATTTTGTTCCTAAAACTCTCTTCCTCTCCTTCCCGGGAACGAAACCGTTTAAAAATCAAAAAATCGAAACCAATTAATAATCGATTTTGATAAGCATTTTGAAACCATTTAATAAATGGTTCAATTTGATTTTACTCATTACATAATGAACCGAAACCGAACCGTACCGCTTAACATCCTTACTAACAATTATGATCAGTGGGTAAGTTAATAATCTACTAGGATCGGGAATCAAAGTGGATCTTGGTTTTTAGTTGATCAAGTTGGCAAGTCGGCCGCAAGTAAAAGAGCACAAGCTAGTACATATTTGGTTGGGATCATGATTCAAAGTATCGATATGGGTATCAGTATCAAGTTAATGGGATCAATCAAGTTGGTTTTACTTGGCCGATCTTGATCTTAGCCAGTTTTAATTCCATTTTAGTGAGGATTGAACACAATTCTGTTTTCCATTGAATCCATACACCAATCCGAAGATCGGATCAATTTTGGACATAACCAATACCTTGTACAATACCTCGATTTAGAAATTAGCACCATTGGTGGGATAAAAAAAGGCCTACTATAATTACGCAGGAATTTTCATGGTTTTCCAATGAGTCTTCTAAAATATAAATTGCCAGCATTCAAGAACTCGGAATCAGGCCCAGTTGATCACGATGGATCTGGGATCAGCCATGTTTGCCCTCAAAATTACCTTACCTTACTAGAATTGCCCTAGCAAATTGTTCTTACTCATTGATCGGCCCCGGCCAATCCAGATTCAATCATGCCCTTTCACTGGCATTTGATGAATCGGTGTTTGCTGATCCCAATCTCGATTGCCTGATACACCTGATCAAAACCCAATGTTTGAGTTGGTATGGGGTCAGCACTGCTGAAATATGAGTAGGTTGCAGGCCAGTCCCTAATGGGAGAATCTCCTTTTCAATCCATATGTAATGATCAAAATATCCTCAACTAAACACGTCATATGGGATCCATATCCTCTCCCGTCTGAGTTTGGGTAGGAGAGTTGGCGGCCAGGATGGATGGCTACCACCTGACTCTTGGGTGAATCCGAGCCTTCTATCCGAGCCGACACCTCTGTAGACTCAGCTTGTCGGTTGGGGTGTCGGTTCTGATGGAGGGCTCAGATTCACCCGAGAGTTAGGTGGCGACCATCCATCCGAACCGCCAACTCTCCTACCCAAACTCAGACGGGAGAAGATTTCTATACTATCATATGGGTTACAAAGTTATTGTTTCATTAAAAAAAAAATTTCCTTTCATCGTGGATAAAAAAAATCAGAAGGATGAAGTCCAAGGTTTAACCGCGTGCTCTTGGTAAGTGCAAAAGTATGGCACAGATGGGCTGATTCTGACTGATCCGGATCAAGATAGGCCCGGGTCTGATCTGGTGCAGCACATTGAGTCATATGGTTGGAACTGCTGCAAAGCTGATATGTCTTGATTTCTTTTCCTTTAATTTCTTCTGCAACTAGACATTAAAAAAAATATATATATATTTAGCCATAACAAAAAATTAAAATACTTTGTTTAATTTATTTTGGATTACAATTTCTGATTGGTCAAAAAACATACATCTATGATTCATAAAAGCTTCCTCGATATTAGGTGGAGGTTTTGCCAGCTGGCAGGGAGAGGATTAATGTAATTTAATTCAAGTGTGTTATACAGATAAGGTACTCTATTTGTCAGCTTAGAGAGAAATTTGAGAAGAAATATGAGGAATTTGAAAGAGACAATGGTGGAGGATATAAATATTGGTGGATTTATTTTGGACCACAACAGCTACAGGTATCTTGGGAAAGAAATCCAAGTTGCTGTAATTCTGAAACTTGCACTCCACAAAATCTATGACAGAAAAAAAAAGAGTAATCCACAAAATCATCTGGCCATAGTTAAGAGAAAAAAATATCCATATTTTTGTGTCTATTTCTTTTTAAGGTGTTCAAAATGAATCGAAACCGATTAACGAAATTAAATCGTTCTGTTTAAACTAAAACCATGAAATAAACCATTAAACGATTTGATTATGGTTTAAAAAATAAAATTGTTTAATTAAATAGTTTGATTCTGATTTCAAAAATAAAATCGTTTACAATTAACGATTTTAAACCATTAAAACCAATTAAACTCTTGCTTTAATCTCTTAATGTTGAAGGTCTATTCGTGAAAATAAATTAAAATTATAAATCACAAGTTTACCTTTATAACTTCTTGGATAGAAATAAATTAAAATTATTTTAATGTTTTCTATCCCTCCCTCCTCTCTCTCCACTCTTGTTCCAAACTCTTTCTTCCTCTCTCTCTCCTTAAAAATGTTTAAAAACTTTATAGGCACTTTGAAACCGTTTAATAAATGGTTCGATTTTAGTTTTACCCAATTGGCATTGAACCAAAATCGAATCGAACCTTTAAAGTGAAATCACACCATTTAACACCCCGAATTCCTTTGAAGGAGGATGATTATTTAGAGGGCTGCAATAAAACTGGGTATTTACAAACCCCAACCCAACCTTGAGTCCCTTAAAGCCATTCCAAGCCCGGCCTTGCCAGGATCAGACAAAGCATCAACCCAGCTCGACCTTGTCAGGGCTTAGGGCTAGGCTGAGCTGGGTTGCCCTAATTGGGCTGAATGACTGCACAATCCAATGACCACATGTCGCTTGCCTCTCCTCTTGAACTACCTCTAGAAAGAGGAATCCCAAAAATCAACCTTGGATAACCAAGCCCACTTAGCTACACCATAAGCTAAACCATTAGATTCTCTATTTACATACAAAAATATACAAGAAACAAAGTTCACATGAATAATCAAAATTACCATTTAAAAGGAGATTCCAAATCTTCGAGGTCTTGGGTCCCTGTGACCAGTCTTCGTCTTCTTCTTCTTTGTCCTTTTGCTTTTTAACCGTTGAATCTTCTTGGAATGAACCTTTTCCGATGCAATTCAATCGAACTCACCGACGCTAATGACGACGAGAGATGATTTCTTTGAGTCTTCTTCTTCAAATGAACCTTTTTCGATGCAATTTGATCGAACCCACCAACGCGGACGACGATGAGAGATGATTACAGATTCTTTCTTCTCCATTAAACTATGTTTGGTTGCAAAGGGAAATAGGAAAGGGAAGTGAAGGGAAGGGAAGTGAAGGGAAATTGTTTTTCCTTTTGAGTTGTTTGGTTGCACGAGAAGTAAAGTGAAATTATTTTTGCACTAGTTGTTTGGTTGGATGTAAAATTGATTTAAAATTTCAAACTTTTATAATCTAACATATACTTTACTAAAATATAATCTTGTTCTAGTCTATTTACTAAAAGTATATATATTTAATGAATAGGCCCACCATTAAGTGAGTGTTAACATTACCTATCGCTGTCTAATGGCCCCATCTTTGATACATATGATTCCATTAAAGGTAAGGATGTAACATTTGGACCGAAACAGTTTACCGAAATCAAATCGAACCATTTACACCGGAACTGAGAGACCGTTTAATAATCAGTTCGGTTCTAGTTTCAAATATTACACCGTTTACTTAACCAGTTCGGTTCAGTTTTGAACCGTTTAAACCGATGGGTTACACCGGCTAGACACCGACTAAATCGAATAGAATATGAACCGTTAATTCTCTATAAGCTAATTCATTCTCTATATTATTAATATATTATTTCCAAAGACTAAAGAGTAAAGATCCCAACCCCACCCCAACTGCAATTAATAAATCATTTTTCCAATACCCCCAACCCCATTTCCCAAGGACCTAAACCATTAAACAAAAACAGAAAAATTCTAGAAAACATAACCCCATTAGCCATTACGATAGTGGCATACCAACAGTCAATCGTCTCACTCACTCCCTTGGGGGAAACAATATTCAAAGTTAAATTCTGGAACTAGAAAACACTAGCAACGTCACACCTCAATTCTGATTGAATCAGAAGTGTGAATGAACCACCATAGAACCAACGGTTCAAGCCAGGATCACATAGGACCGCACCAACAGTCAAACTATACATATCCATATCACAATCAAAGATAATAAATAATAGCGAAAACTTTATCAATAATGAACTGAGAGTCTAATGACAAATATTAAATAAACCAATTATCAAATGTAAATCGAAACATAGTTTAAATAACTATTACAAGTTCCATAATTCCAATTACAAAAATAAAACACTAAGCATAAATACAGTGGAAATACTTGCATGATGAGTCATGCTCGTCCTCCACCACTTGCACGTCTAAAGCCGCTACATGTCTATACGATATCACGTTTATGTAGTCTTCGACGGTATTACTTGCATCACCAGAAACTAAAAAGAAAATGACACCGTAGGGTGAGCTCACAACTTAGCTCAGTGAGAAAACAAAACAATGTAGCAAACATATGCATGATGTCATATTCATATCTTTGGTTTGATTTAATTTTTCAGTGTGTTATGGTAAGGATAGGTGGCCACCACAACTCTATACACGAGTGTGAGCACACCCAATGGAAAAGCACATACTAACTCTGCTGTCACCCCACATCACTCACTACAGAATAGAGATAAAGCTAGAGCCTAACAGATCACATACCGCCAGTACTCCCCCTGATACTTTACCCTATACTAGTACGTATGTCCCTACTAACGAGGACTTATAAACTAGGTTTGTGACTAACCAATCCTAGATGTTATCAGATTTGTATCTAATGCCTTATCCCAGCATCCTTCAATACGACACAGAGATAGAACTAGAGTCCACTGGCAGAGTTACAACCACACATAGCGAGCACTCTCCCTGATACCCTATGACATATAAATTCCGCTAAGGTAACGACGATAGATGATGTCAGTGCGGTGAATGATTTGATGCTACAACATCTCTCCATTCAATACACAAACCACACACAAGCACATGCCTATCTTAGTCACCGACAACATAAAGAGATAATAATAAATATGCATGAACATGAATAGCAGTTATTAGATGACATGTTCGCACAAATAGCAAAGCATGGCATCAAACAATAAAACAGAAACATAAAGGGGTAGTTTGTTACTAACTAATTAGTTTAGGTCTTGTCATTTACCTTTGAATGATGTTCGTTGTTTTCTCAAGCCTTAGATATTATCTTAGATTAGTTGAAAATCTAAATAATTAATAGACTTTAATTAGGACTTCATACCATCAAGTTGTAGTACTCAAACTCACTATCCGGTCTGGTATTTAAGCCTTCCAGACATTGTCCGGTCGCATGACCGGTCTTGCATTAACCGACTGATCAGCCATCTGGACAAACCTTGTCATACTTCCGGAGAGTGACCAGTCACGTGTTCGATCTGTCATTTAACCCACCGGTCACAGGACCAGATAACCCCTGAGTCATATTCCAAGTTGTCTTTCAATTTGTCTTCTCTCAGAGTCGGTTCTTTGACTCTTCAATGGGATCCCTTTTAAACCATTCTACGGTTACATTATTCTAGAATTTGGTCTCATCACAACTTAGTTACTATAACTTTGATTAGTGACCTATACAATTGTCGAGAATTCATGATGTTGGGTTCGATCTACCAACACTACGATTGTAAACTCAACCTTAACACATCTTACCATTCTAGAGAGATGGGAACTTAGACTTACCGTTGATTCCTCGCTACTGGGGTTGAGAACTGACGACAACTCTTCTCTACAGAGATTCCTTCTTCTCCAAAGCCTTTCCCTTCTCCAAGCCTTCCTCTTCTCCACTCTCCCTCACAATTCTAGGGTTTAGGGATGTTCAAAAGAGTGAGAATAGATAGAAGGATGTCACTTTTATAGAGGGTAAACTTCTATAAAGAGTGAGATTCCAAATAGGAAGGAGTCTTACTCAAACTTGAAAACTTTCTTAAATTAGGAGTTAGTTTCTGGGCTTGACCAGTCAACTGTCTGGTGGCCCAATCCACAGACTGGACAAACCTATTTGTTTGATCGAACAACCTACAAAGGACTAGTTTCCTACCTGGCTTTGTAGTTCCTTCATTCAGTTGGTTCGCTTGAGCCGGTTATGATGGAAAGACCTAGCACGACATCGTTAGACCGGGTTAGTGGAGTGTGGGTCTTACAAGCAGGCTATCATTAGTCATTATGGTTGATTTTTTGCCTTTGAACTTTGTCATTTAAGTTATATATTTTTTTTTTGTTGAATAGACTAAGAAATTGCAATTACTAATTACTCGTCCTTAATGTTATATGTAGGGTGTACCTGTCGATGTGAATCATGGGTTCAGTGTTGATATTGTTTGGAAGAATACCAACTTTAATCGGATGCATATATATTTTTTTTAATTTATGAAAAACCGATTAATAATTGATATGTTAAATCGTTTATAAACCACAAGCAAAATCGATTAATGAAAAATCGTTTAAAAACGGTAGACCGAAATCGATTACTAATCGGTTCTGGTTTCAATTTTGACACCGTTTAGTTAATCAGTTCGGTTCTAGTTTTACCCTCTTATACACCGCACCGAATCGGACCAGACTATTAAACCGATTATAAACCATTAAACACCCTTAGTTGAAGGCCTATGTTCCTCGATGAATTCGAGAGTTCTTAAATGATTATTATTAACATTTAAAAATAGATTCAAGACCGTTCGCCAATTTACCCAAGTTGTGATCAACATTTAGAAAACTTAATTTTATACTTTTTTTAAATATTTTTTTATCTACATATAAAAATAAAAATAAAATAATTAAAAACTTAATAGTCATCATCGATGGATCGAGGCTGCCATGATTGAGAACGTGTGTTGCAAGATATCAGAATTGCAAAGTTCTAATAACTAAGGAATGCTTAAGGGATTTTTGTCACCCATGACACAGATGCAGACATGCCTGTTAGCCCAAAGTATCAACAATAGAGTTGATGACGCTTAGGATATAGACTATGTGGAAAGAAAGAGGTAGTCAGATGCTTGCCATTTACTTTTGATAAGGTTTATCCAATCTAAACTATTGTGACACCCAAAGGGCCTTGATTTTCCCAAAACCATATAAAGTGTGACTCTGGCCATCTATATTACCATTTTTGGTGACCTTCCACCTCATCTCATTTTCCATCCTTTTTCCTTTTCTTAGTCCAGCAATAATCATAATCATGCATGTTAGGCTTGAAGATGGTGACTCTTTGAATACTTCTCTACAACAACTCTTCTCTTTCCTTCCTCCCATCATCCAAGCATAAATGATAAATAGCCCCCTTAATAATTCACTGTGTTGACAGTGCTGTTAATCAATCGGAACATCTACCAATAACTACATTAAGGAATCCATCTGATAAAAAAGCTTATCCATAGAAAAAGAGAAGACCTCAAATCTTCAATGAGCAAAGAACAGATTAAACATATAATCTATGTAGACACATGAAGAAGCAAGATGTAGCAATTCAACTATTGCACTATACACAAATTCAAAACCCTTCAAAACAATTGAAGGAATTGAAATTAAATAAGAAAGATAGGATTCTCACAACAAATCAATTAAAACCAATACACTTCAACTCAAGCATCAAGTTCATTGTCCTCTAATTTAAAAAAAGACCCATAAAATTTGGCTACTACCACCAATGCATCAGAGAAGACCCTGTTGTCATCCAAATGGAAATTTGATGCTTTCAAAACAACTCTTCTTAGGACATATTTTGTTGAACCAACAACCATATCTTAGCAACAGTTCAGTATGAACATTATCTCAGACAAGCAATGACTAGATTATGGAAAGAACATGTGTGTCAATTAGAAGATAAGAAAATAGTAAAAGTAACTGAAATAAGAATTTGGGAGAAGATATACTTGTATCAAAAGTTTAAGGTGGTGATCAATGGACTCGATCAAGAAACCTCAAGATCCATCTCTTCTATTCCTCCACACTCCTAACTACAAATTGTCTTTGCTTGAACTTCATTAACGATGAGGAAATCATAAACATTGTCAACTATAACTTCATTAAACTTGCCCACTTCTTTATAGCATTCAATAATTTTTTTAAGAAAATTGATTTCCTATCTTGGATTGCAGTAGCTATATAAACTATGGAGGAAACAACATTGGAGATTTGAAAGCAATCTATATTCATTCTAAGCACACACTTGCATTTCTCATCAGACTCCAATAAATGACTTGGAAAATCACGAGTATTATAAGTGTTATTATACATTGGTTTGTCTATGTAATTTGAGTAGTATTCCACGACATTACATACCATGGCTGGTGCCAATGCTGCTACTGATGTAGTGGCAATAATAATTTCCTCCTCAGAATCATAATCTCCCTCTATATGTGACTCCTCCATAAAAATATTCAACCTAACATCGACCATGGTGAAAAATACAAGGGGAATTACACAATTACAAATAATCCAACATTTAATAGAATGAACTAAAGAGAATTATAATATTATATGTCTTAATCTCTGAGAACATACTAATACACTGAGGGTCGGGTAGGACTGGGTCAGGCTCAGCCCAAAGCATCAGCCCAGGCCCAGGATAACCCTACCTAGGTCTGCAAATATATGAGCCGAGGCCCTAACCCTGTCCAGGCTCAGGGTGGGTTTGGCCCTGTCCGGCCTTAGGGCGGGCTCAGGTTTACTAGGTCAACTTGCACCTCTAATTATTTACATATGGAGACTCATGGTAGGGGTGTCAATATGAAGACAAAACCTTTTAGCGGACTTGACCAAATTGAAATGTCGAAAGTTGAACCAAACTAAATTCTTATTGATTCAGTTTCGGGTTCAGGCATGAGAAATTCATTCTATTTCTAAAATGAAGTGAGAAAGTGCAACAGACTTGGCCCAATTAATTAATTAAATAATTTAACTTGGTCCAGTTAACACGTCGCACTAAGGGTTTCAATTGTGAGAGTTTCGGTATGTAATGGATAATACTATTATCATACCATTTATTAATCGTTATCAAAATACTTATCATTATTGATTATTAATTGATTATTCAGTATTTAAATGGTTTTTGATATTAACGTGTCAAATGGTTTGATTGCAGTATTGCCAACAGTTTAGAGTATCTGTTGCCTAATCGATTTCTTAAGGATTCTGTTTGCCATTAAATGGTTCGAGTTGTTACTTCCGTGTGTGGGCCTGATTGAGACGAAACAAATCAAAGCTCATTAAAGAAAAAAAAAACATCTTGGACTTGAAGCATAAATACACCATTCAAACATCCAATTTATGTAATTTAAACATCCAATTACACAATACCAACACTTGGGCTATTTGAATCATCAATATTTATTATTTTTGCCTCAACATGTACCAATCCACAGCAAAAGAGAAAGCTTTAATCAATGCAATTTTCAGGTGAGGTATGAAAAGGAGAGAATATTCAGTAGTTTGAATTTGAATCTATCTTGACTATCATTTGATAGTAAGGTTTATATTTATAAACTTGAATTTACAATTGTGTTGTTGATTTGCAGGATTTTACAAATGGTAGGACTTTACAGATGGTAACTACTGGATTACATTACTCAATCAATTATCTTGGTTTTAAGAGAGCCTCTTGTACGCTGAGTTGTCTCACTAGTAGATATCTCTTCGTTTGAATTTTAGATATATGGATGTTGGATATCCTTATCAACACAATCATTGCCTTGGTTAAGGAGTCTCTTGTACGCTGAGTTGTTTTACCAATAGTTATCTCTTCATTTGAATTTTGAATAATATCCTTAACAGTCCCCCGCAAGTAAAACGGTTTATTGCATACTGTGAGCTTGTTAAGTAGTAGTCTAAACCTTGGACCTGGTAATCCTTTTGTTAGAACATCTGCAACCTGCTTACCACTTGCTATAGACTGAATCTGTAGATGGCCAGTGGCTACTTGTTCTCGAACAAAGTGAAAGTCAATTTCAATGTGTTTTGTTTGAGCATGAAAGAGAGGGTTCGCCGCCAAATATGTTGCTCATATATTGTCACAAAACAGCAGCGGGGGAGAACTGTAAATATGAAGTTCTTGAAGTAGTTGATGAAGCCAAATCAATTCAGCTGATGCATTTGCCACTGCTTTGTATTCAGTTTCAGTTGAAGAACGGACGACTGTATGTTGTTTCTTTGAGTTCCAAGAGATTAAGTTAGAACCAATGTAAACGCAGTACTTGCTAGTAGACCGACGGTCATGATGGTAGCCAGCCTAGTTGATGTCAAAGAATGCTAGAACCTGAAAGGAGGAGCAAGGATGAATTTCTAGACCAAGAGTAATTGTGTCTTTTAAATACCGCAAAATTCGTTTGATAGTAGTCTAGTGTTCAATTGTTGGCTGATGCATAAATTAGCAAACACGATTAACTGAGAAGGCAATGTTTGAACGAGTAAGGGCCAAGTATTGAAGAGCACCAACCGTGCTTCTATAGAGTGTAATATCGAGAAAGACTTGACCTTGGCCTGGAAGTAAAGGAACTATGGATGTGGGAGTATTCATCGGCTTGGCTACTTCCATTTTAACCTTCTGTAGTAGGTCTAGAGTATACTTGGTCTGACTTAAATGTAACCCTTGTGAAGAATGTATAACTTCCACCCCAAGAAAATAATTTAAGGTACCAAGATCATTAATGGCAAACTCGATGTCAAGAGCTTTAACTAGAGAATGCAACATTGCTGAATTACTCCCTGTTACTATGATGTCATGCACATAAACAAGGGCATATATTAGGTCCGTTGTAGAAGAGCAAACAAAAAAGCCATATCTGACATCGAAGCTTTGAAGCCTTGGGATAATAGAAAATTTCCAAGCCGATATGACTAGGCACGAGGGGCTTGCTTTCATATAGTGCCTTCTTTAGATGACAAACATGACTCGGATTGGATGAATCCTGAAACCCTTGTAGCTGAGTCATATACACATTTTCCTCCAATGCACCATTTAAAAATGCATTTTGTATATCTAGTTGCCTAAGTAGCCAATTTCTTGACACTGCAATAGAAAGAACAATGCGAATTGTGGTGGGTTTCACCACTGGACTAAACATATCAAAGAAATCAATTCCTTCAAGTTAATGAAACCCTTTAGCAACAAGTCTTGCCTTATACCGAGAAATAGATCCATCTGAGTGTCTTTTGATATGAAAAACCCATTTATTTCCCACAAGATTCATTAATGGATGACATGGTATCAAATCCAATGTATGATTACTTAATAATGCATTGATCCTCACTCATGGTTGTTCACCATTTAGGAACCTTATTAGCAGCTGTAAAAGATGTTGGTTCAGCTTCTTGGGGAGTAATGGAAGTAAGACATTCAATTGATAAGGCACCCAATGTGGTTCAGCTTCTGATACCATGTTAAGTTTCCATCTCAAAAGTTCGAACTAGTAAGTGGAGGGACTCTCACATATATAAGGCACCCATTGTTCTAGTCTTTAAGTAATGTGGGACTATTCCCAACACTCTCCCTCACGTGTTGCCCCTTTTATGGGTGGTTGTACACGTGGCATGTGGTCTCTCTTTTGAATGATCATATAGAGTGAACCTGGGGCTCTGATACCATGAAAATGAGAATATATTCAGTAGTTTGAATTTGAATCTACTTTGACTATCATTTGATAATAAAGTCTATACTTATAAACTTGAATTTACAATTGTATTGTAGATTTATAGGATTTTACAAATGATAGAACTTTTACAAATGGTAATTACTGGATTACATTACTCAATCAATTGCCTTGGTTTTAAGAGAGCCTCTTGTGCGCTGAGTTGTCTCACAAGTAGATATCTCTTCATTTGAATTTTGAATAATATCCTTAATAAGATAACCTAAAATAAACATAAATCGAGTGATGAAATTAACAAATAGAGTAGATTTAAAATTTTAAAATCATCAATTAATTGAAACAAAAATCATTTACATAAATCGAGTGATGAAATTAACAAACAGAGTAGATTTAGATTTTTAAAATCATCAATTAGTTGAAACAAATGTCATTTACTTACCAATACAATAACAACAGAATGAAGTCCAGATGTGATCTCACCACAAATACTAGAGTTGGGCAAACAACATTGTTGATGCCAGAATCCGACCTCTTTTTTCTAAGTAGGACCTTAGTGCTGGACCTAACCTATAGATGACAAGAGAAAAGAGCACAAGAGTGACCAGACCCGAGGTTTGGGGATATAGTTTGATACTTAAGTTAGATCCGAGCAGTTACCAACAGAAAATAAGATTGAACCATAGAAAAAAGGAAAATGAATAATGATAAGTGAAATCAAGATCTTTTGGTAAGTCAGCCTATTTATAGGAGATAGAGGTGGGATCTATATGCAGCCATGTCTTCGTAATAGCTTGCCAAAAATTCTTAGGTCGATTATTCCCTTGATAAGGCGGTAATGTCAGAGTTGTTCCCATGTATATGATATGGATAGAATTTCCCAAAGTGGGGTGGTTCGTTCGCTACGTGTAGGCCATTGATTGGCTAGTGGCATTTATGCACATTAGTTGTTCCCTACTTCTTTAAGTCTGTAGGTCTAAGGGAGTAAAGAATAGGTCGGCCTTAGAGACCGGTCTTGGAGGTCGGTTAGATTGGCCAATATATCCTGCTTTCGTCGACATGACTTCTTCTCCATGATGATCTTGATTATAGAACGATGAACGTCGTCTATACTTGGCGTATTCCTTGTGGTGTTGGTTGCCTTATCTGCCCCATTAATCTATTAAACCAAACAATATGTCCCATTTCCTACATGCAATTAGTGTCTTGTAAACTGAATCGAATCATTCCTTCATTTGCTATTATTAAGCACATTCCCCTCTGGTTACACCGAATTCGTTTAACAATTGAGGGTTCACGATTGTGTTAAGTTGTGTCATGTATTCTGTAGGGTTCACACAGTTATTGGAGTTGTATTTGTATTTGGGTTTGGTTCTATCATATGTACAAGGGTTAATTTGTAATTATGTGAGATTAAAATTTCTAAGGAGCCTATATATTGTCTTTATGGGGAAAACCCTAGGCAAGGGAGAGCAAAGGGAAAACACATTGTGAGGTATAGAGAGGTGGAGAGTTTTCATGGTGAATAAAAAAATTCTCTGATTCTCTGGGGTAAAGGTAGGCATTCCGACATTGGGTGTTGAACCACGGTAAATTCTCATATTGTGTATTTGTTTGATCTTCATATATTTCTTTTGTTTGTGCTTTCATCCCTAACAAGTGGTATCAGAGCCAAGTTCGGACAGATCATAACGGATCTGGAAGGACGAAAGTGTGTAAGGATCCTAAGGGTATTAAACGGAGATTCGAGGTTCAATTTTGGTTGGGTTCAGTGCGGAAAAGGTAATACAAAAATTAAACCATTTAATAAATAGTTTGAAAGTTCATATCGAAACCGTTTATTAATCAATTTTGGTTTATCGGTTTGTAAACGATTTTTCAGGTTAACGGGTTAAACAGTTTCGATTGTCGATTTTTAAACGGTTTAAACGGTTTTAGCTGAGGTTTTACTAACGGTTTAGCTTATCATTTATGCTAAAGGCTCAAGCATAATAAACTATTAAACTAGAAAAAAATGAGAGAGAGAGAGAGAGAGAGAGAGAGAGAGAGAGAGAGTGAGAGAGAGAGTGAGTGAGTGAAATAGTAAATAGTAGATGAAAGAGTTTTAATTTTATAGTTTATTTAAATTGTAATTTAACATTGTTGTCTTTTACTATCTTTAGATTTTACGTCTAGGAAAGTGGTGACATTTTAAATTTAAAACTGAAAAGCCAATTCAAATTTGTTACTTGTGTACTGATTTGGGAAATGGAAAAGTCAAATGTCATATGATTTTAATTAAGATAATTAGTTTATAAACAGTTTGATTAAACGGTTTTACAAACGGTTTAGCTATACAGTTTTAACAGGGTTCACACCTTTGGTTTATTCGGTCTAAATGGTTCGGTTTGATTTCGGTATACGGTGTCAAATTATAAACCAGAATTGAACCATTTAATAAACGGTTTGTCGGCTACGATTTAAATGGTTCGGTTTGATTTCGTTATACGGTTCAGTTTCATTTTTGATACCCTTAAAGGATCCTAAAGAGAAGACATTAAAACTGTACAACAAGCATTTTTTCTAATAGATCGGAAGAAGAGAAAGGAAAAGATTTGGAAGGCAAAAATCAGGTTATTCGGATGACGGCGAAAGGTTTAAACTTCTTCATAGAACCCTTCAATGGTTATAATGATTTCACCTTATGGTAACAATGGGTAAAAAATATTCTTATGCGAGAAGAGATTGTTAAGGCTTTCACAAAGAAATCAGACAAGTCAAAAAATAAGATGGATGACGAGTAGTTAAAGTTGAGGGATCTTGCAAGTAGCATGATCCAGTTGTATCTAGCGGATAACACACTTCGTGAGGTCATTAGTTTAAAGGATTCAGAAGAAGTTTGGGCCATGTTGGAGAGTAGACACAAGGCCAAATCATTGATAAATCGATTGTTCTTGAAGAAATAACTATATGGCCTTCGATTATTAGATGAAACAAAATTTGAGGTGCATATTGATGAGTTCAATATAATTCTGACGGAGTTGTCTACTCTTGATGTGAAGATTGAAGAGGAGGACATGACACTTCTCTTATTCGCCTCATTACCCTCTTCATTTGATCATATTATGACTACACTACTATTTGGTAAGGATACTTTCAAACTTGATTATGTTATTGTTGCTTTGCTGATGAATGGGACACCCCAGAAAAATATTGATGATTGAACATCAGAGGAGGGTAATGCCTTGATTACAGATGATGGTCAGGGTAGAGGAAGATCAAATGGGAGAAATGAGTGGCAAAAATGGGGGTTGTTCCAAGTCACAAGGTCGCAACATAACTTATTATTATTGCGAGGAAGGTCATATAAACAGGAATTGTCCAAAGCCTAAGGAGAATAAAAAAAAAAAAGAAGACAAGGAGAATGAAGAAAAATCATCTACTGCTGTTATCGTGGATAGGGTGATGGAGATGTCTATCTCATTACTTTATCATGTACGAATATTTCAGATTGGATTTTAGATTCAGGATATTAATTTCATATGTGTTCAGTTAGAGAACAGTTTGCTACATATCATGCATGTGATAAAGGTATGGTTAGAATGACAAATAATGTTGAAAGTAGTGTTGACGGGATTGAGACTGTATGGATTTGCAAGTTTGATGGGATTGTACGAACTGTAGCTGGGGTTAGATATGTTTCAGATCTAAAGAAGAATTTGATTTCATTGGGAACACTGGATTTGAGAAACTACAGGTGCTCATCTGAAAGTGGAGTTCTCAAGGTCTCCAGATGGGCTATGGTTGTGATGCAGGGACATATGGTTGAAAATATGTATAGACTTGCAAGAAGTGTTGAAATAGATGGTACTTCTGTTGGAACTCAGACAAAAGGAACATATAGAAGATAGAGACTGCAATAAGTTCAAGTTGTGAACAAGTGCAGTTCTAAAAAGAAACAAGTTTCTTTCACTTTGGATCTTGTGAGTGGAAGTGATCTCTCTGGTGATACTATAACAGTGGGAGAGGTGGAGTTACATCACATTGTGTGGCGGTGAGTTGTGCGGGACACCTAGACAGGGTGTGGGCTATACCGGTTTGGGCATAGCTATTTGACATAGACAATAGAGGAGTTTTCAGAATTGACATTAACACGGGTTCTTCTTCATGGTGGCTTCCAGAATCCAAGCCAAGGTCGAGATTTATTAGGTTGTGTTTTGTATTCTGTGGGGTTCACAAAGTTATTAAAATTGAATTTGTATTTGGGTTTGTATCCATTACATGTATAAAGATCAATTTATAATTGTATGAGATTAGGGTTTTTAGTAAGCCTATATATTGTCTCTATGGAGAAGCTAAAGTAAACTACAGTTCAGCATCACTCTTTTTGATGATTTGCTTTATTGGATGGATCCAACAATGGGGTTTTCTCGGTAAATCTGCATACCATTTTATATTCAATAGGTTGGAGGATGAGGAAATTTCCTTCCATCTTCATCTCATGTTCAAGAATGGAAACTTATTCCCAAAATATTTGGAAACATATTCTAGCATTGCAAAGCTACTCCAAAAATCATATCCTTCTTATGGAGAGCTTGCACGCTTCTTGTGATGGGTTGATCAAGAGACGGATTCCATTCGACTGGTCTTGTAAAAGATGCGATGCACTTTTGGAGACCATTGATCACATATTAGCCCTTTTGCAAGAGTTACTTGGTACGGCTCCTCTATTTCAGCAAAGATTCTTGATATCCCAGTTCCTGCCTTATCTTTGTTGCTTTTAAATTGGATCATAATTCCATATCTTACCAAACAAGAGGCTCGATATATTTTTGGCCTGGTCTCATTTAATTGCTGGTATTTATGGAAAGCTATAAATGATTTTTTCTTTAATTCGAAAAAGAGTGGAGTCCTTTGGCCGTTGTCATTCAAGGTGAGAGAGCTCACAAAGATTACCTAAGTGCTAATTGAAATTCTCTTCCCTCTTTTGAGATGGCTTATTTTCCAAATTTGATTGTCCCTCCATCCGATTTCATTAAAATCAATGCATATGCTGTTTATGTTGAAGGATTTTCTATAGGAAATATTGGATTTATTCTCAGAGATAACAAAGGTAATCCTATTCAAGCATCTATTTGAAATTTGCCTTTCTTACAACAAAAATGAGGGAAACTCTTGCTCTTCGGTTTGCTATGCAAGTAGCTATTGATGGTAGATTTCAAAATCTTATAATTGGATCAGACTGTCATCCAAAATCTTAATTATCTGGATGATCGAGTCGACATTGCCATCCAACCAATCATTGAGGATATTCATCATTCACCTCTCTTTGTACCTCGTGCTCCTTTCATCATATGCCGAGGGGGGCAAACGAAATTGCACATACATTGGCCTGGAAGATTGTGACAAGTTCCTCTCCTTGGCTTCCGGATATCTGTATGAAAGGCGCCTTGGCTTGTACCCCATTTGATTTGTAATAAATTTATTTTCCATCAAAAAAAGGATTAATTAAATGGCACCAATTTCTGAACGATTATCTATTTATCGTCCGTTTTATTAGTCGATTTGCCGTTTCGGTAAACAGGTAACGGTACGATTTTGGTAAACGGTTTCGGTACCGTTTTGACACCCTTGCAAAGCTCCAGGTCTATTATATATTCGTTCGTCCTTCGGAGAAAGAAACTGTAACAAATTAGACGGTTTGCTCCGTAAGGGCGCTCAGGACTTCCGTTCTCAACATCAAAATGGCAGCTAATTTCTGGACTTCCTCTCACTGGTAATCACTAATCTAGGGTTTAGTGTCCTTCCTCTTTTTATTGTCAAGAAATTTGGATAATTCATTCTGTTTGCTGATCGATTCTGGTGTATGTAAATCAGTAAGCAGCTTATGGACCAGGAAGAGATGGATGTGGTGCCGGCTCTTGATAAGGAAAGGGGACTCAGTCTGGAAGAATTCAAGCTAATTAAGATGCATATGGCAAATTGTAAGTTCTTCCACTGCTTCCTTTTGCTGTGGTTTTGATTGGATATCCTGATCGGTTTATTACGTTTTTGTTTTGATGTGTTATCTTTGAATCATCTCATTCTCCATGATTAACATGGTTTGTTATGTTTCTGAAATTTATGTTGAGTTGTCTTATCTGGTTTTTGGCTCTTTCTTAATAAAACATCTGTTTAGAGTGAACTTCATTGATTTTAGACCAGTTGTTAATCATTTTTTGTGTGCGGAAGTAATTTTCATTAAATTTCTTATTCATTATGGTTTTGTGTTTGAGCTCCCTTGCCTGGTTTGCCTTCCATTCATTTGTAAAATTCTGGGCTTGAGATGTAGTTGTAAGTTATTTCAATTTTATTTCTTCCATCTGGTTTTGGCATTGATCCTCAAAATATCATTGATTTGATGGCTTGAATATTTATTTAGAACCTTAATACATTGGATTTGTAGAAATGATCTCTGCAGTTATTTTTGTAGCACATAAATAAGTGTATTCTTAGAGCTCTTCATGTGATAAGCTACGAGAAAATCATTTTCGATGGTATGGCTATGTTCAATGGAGGCTTTTAGGTGCTCTAGTATGGAGGAGTGATTTTATACAGATTGAAGGTTCTAAAGAGTTAGGGGTAGATCTAAGATGATTCTAGGGTAGGTGGTGAGGAAAGACATGCATAACATAAGTCTTGTTTCGAGTATGACCTCGAACAGAACTAGTTGGAGGGCAAGAATCCATGTAGCCAACCCTGTTTAGTTGGGATTATTCTTTGTTGTTTTTGTTGTCATAGTCCTTTAGGTTCTTTTACTCATTGAAGAAAAAGAAAATGGGCTTTTGTGCTGGCATTTAGTATTTTTTTTCTTTTTTCTTATTGCAGATATTTGGAAGCTTGCACAACATGTTAAGCTTCGGCAAAGGTTTGTCCTTCTTTTTGAATTAAGTTGGGACTGTTTCCCATTTGCTTCAACAAGAACTGTTCGTTCACAATGAGCAAACGACAATTTGATGCAATTTCTTTTGTCACACTAGCTAAAAACTTTTTTTTTTTAAATTATTTTAATATTTTTGTAAGAATGTGTGCATGCCCTTTATTTAATTTTTTTTCTTTTTCTTTTTTTTTTTTTTTTGGGGGCGGGGTGGGGTGGGGTGGGGGAGTAATCTGTTGAGGTGGAAATGAATCAGAATGCTCTTATGTTTGCATCCAATTGTGTGATTGTTTCAACAATATTTCTTCAAGAATCTTATCCCTAATTTCTCAGTGGTTTATTTCAGGTCCAATTCCTTACAGAGTCATACCACATTTGGGTGGGGTAGTTTGTTATGATTCTATCTAACACTCTAGATCCCCTAATATATATTTTTTTTAATTACTTCTATTGAGGCGAGTTGGTTGGCGTGATTATCAATTCAAGGTTGAGCATATCAGTAGCTTTCTTTTTCTGAGGTGGGGGGTTGGGGGGGTTTGAAATATTACCATATTGCTGACAGTATAGACTCTCTCTGTCAATCTACACGTATCACGAGCTGGTGAGTCCTGAAGAGTACATGTTCGTGTGTGTTTGTGTATGTGAACCACTGGTGACTCCAGATTGATGTCTAATGAACTTGGTCAATCTTTCAGGGTAGTTGCTACTGCAGTCACTTATATGAGACGCGTCTACACAAGGTATAATGAGATGCCTGGCAGAAGTATAAACACTCTTTTGTCATCACGCATTCTTTAATTGAACTATTCTGGTTTCAATCATATAATTTATATTTATTTATTAATTAAAAATTCATAATATTAGTTAGATTACTGAATTTATATTTTCTTCAATCTCTCCTCTTTTTAACTTCAATCTCTCAAAAAATTTATTCCTTTTCTCTGCACCCCAAAAAGAAAATGTGTACAATCCATTATAGTGTAGTGGGAGGTAACGCTTGATCAAAGTTTTTACAACATAATATGCAAGATTTTACTCCTTTGTCATGCTTGTTTATGGCTTCTATTCCAAATGCTGTTACTAAGATATTCCTACTCCTCTTCTAGAAGAATGATTAGTTTCTCTCAGCTTATCAAAGTTAGAACCTGTTTCTCCTTTGCAAATTAAGTCTTCAAAAATATTGAATAATAACTATTATGGAAAATGTTCAAGTTATAGATTTCACAATCTTGGTTGTTAGTCCTATAATATTGAATTCTTTGTTTCAACAATACTCATATGTAGAAGGACAATAGACAAAACAGCACATGGGCTCAAATGTGAAATTTGTAAATAGAGGTAATAACTGCCCCAGTGCCCTACCACAAAGAAAAAGGAACACACACGTAACCTGGCCAACTGAATCTGGTTTTTGAGAGAGTTGAGAATATTTATGAATTGCTTCTCTTCCTTTTCCTGTTTAATAAAGATGCTTCCTTGAGAAGGGGATAAAACACTGTGGAAAATCACTCTCTTTATGGTTGAGATGTCTGTATAGTGTATACACCTTGCTAAATGAATCAGTAATTGGAAAAACACTGCCTAAACTTTATTTTATTTTATTTTCCCTTTCTCTTTGGGGTTTGAAGAGGGACAGACACTCACCGATGCCATATCTGATCCTTGTTCTTTGGGTAAATAACTCAAGATTGTGCCACTAAACAATGGTAGCATATTTGCAAACTAGGTTTCTTAGTGATTACTAGTCCTAAGGGCCACTTCATTTTGATGTAGGCCTATAGGATGATGCGTAAACAGGTGGCAGACTAAAATGATAGAACTAAAGTTTACAGGCCCTACAAAATCTACCCTCTTCCAAACCTGAATCTAGGAAGCATAGTGATCCAATGGAATTTCAATATGGAAATCCTCTATATTCCTTGAAGTGCCCCAGGTCTCCCAATGACTATTCATTGGGAATACCTGTCAAACTTTGAATTCATTTTTTTTAACTACAAATAATGCCGGTGCAGTCTTGTCTTTACTTTTATAAGACCTTGCACCCATGATTGTTAATTCTAGCATCCTGAAAGCCTTCCAAGCTACCCTTAAAAAAAGGTGTACCCAGTGGATGAGGTTCCTGCCTACAGGGTCTGGGAAGGGGCAATGTACGCAGCCTTGCCCTTGTATCTATAAACGCCTAAGAGGTCTTCAAAAGCCTTCTTATTTGAAGTCTTTGTGTGTGTGCATGTGGTTTTTTTTTTTTTTTTTTTTGGGGGGGACCAGCATTTCATTTTAAATTTGAGAAATGATTATGCAATTAGGGTTAAATGTCAAATGCCATTCGGCAAGGGGAGTTGTGAGTAAGACTCCTTAGCAGCAGTCCAAATATGGGCAGCATCCGGTAGTAATACATTACCCCGACCTATCTTTGGTTCGATAGACCCAATAAGGTAGGTTATCACAATGGAATTCTCAGAAACCCATTTATTATAAAATTTATCACTTGGGTCTGGTGCTATAAGCACACCATTAATATATCCAAGGAGTCCTCTGGTAGCAATGACCATATAGGCTGTCTTGGGTCATATAAGATAATTGGTCCCATTCAATTTTACAGGATTTAAAACAATGGTAGTCAATTCTAATTTTGATACCTCAGAGGAAGTACCATCAGATAATCCAGAGATGATGTAAAAAAACAAACTGAGGCTGATAAATAATTAGTATAACAGATGCCACTAGTGTAACAACTCAGAAGTTTCCCAGTGAAAAAGCGACACCAAAAAATTTGAGAATTCAGAATTCGATGCACTCAATAACCATGATCATGGAAAAATAGGAATCGATTTTGCCCATATGTATATCAATTCCAAAAAAAAAATCCAGCAAAGAAGAATACCTGTGTCGTAATGATGAGAAGACAGAGAAGTTTTTTCTTTTTTTTTTAGAAGAAGGATTCCCCAAGTATGGGCTCCACTGAGATTAAAAAAAAATTCCAAGAAGAGGCTGCCACCGATGGTGCTTGGTCCAAGAGAGGTTGCTCACCACAGAGAATTAATATTTCTCACCAAAAAAGGACAAACTGCAACAAATAAAAGCCCTAGAATGGCTTGCGGCATATGTTGGCTAAGAAATATTCCCGTCTCTGTGATAAATTTAGTTTTTTTTTTTCAAGAGGAAAAAGGGATTGCAACTTTGTCAATTTATGACATCCTCTTAAATTGCAGCTCTAATAATGGGTTAGGGGTTAAGAAGAAGAGGGGAAGGAGGATTTACAGGCTGCGTTAAAGAGAGAGGGGGTTAGATACATCTTCGGCTAGGTTCTCTTGAGAAAGGAGCCTTGTGGCAAGGAGAAGAAAGAAGGGAGGGGAGAGGTAGATCACAACAAGAAGAGAATAGAGGATCAGGGCTCTGATACCATGTTGAATCAGAGATTGAAAATGAATGAGTGAGATTATTTTCCTCACCCCCAAATGCCTTTATTTATAATCAATTATAATGAAAAAAATAAGAAAAGTAGGTAGAGTTGATTCGGCACACACATTACACATTTAACACATGTTAAATGTTAAATGTGTACATGATGAGTTGTCATTCTTATCTTCTTATCCTAAATAAGAAAAAGGAAAATACAGAATTGCCGTCCACTTAAATTGAACCAAACCAAGAATCGGTTCATTACTTACAACATTCAATGATTCAGCACGTCTCACGATCAAAATTAGCAACTATCAGCTTTGATATATCTAAGATTTGTGGAGGAAGAACGGCATCAATGGTCATGATCTATTCAGATTGTGTTTCCTTATTAGAATGTTGTCTTGACGATCATCAACCACTTCAACCACCGTTTCTCCTACGTCATATTCTTTTACCCTTTTTTTTGTCATGCTCATTACTTTGTTGTATAGGCGATTAGTATTATTTCCAATATATCAAAACCCTATTTGGAGATTAAGAAGTCCATCTTCAAATCTCTTCTTGCTTCTCTCCAAGTGAAATTAAAGTGCGAAAAACTTATATTCAAATAAGTTATAATCTATCTTCGTAGGATTTTCGGCTCTGATACCAAATTGATGCAGATCAAAGGGATGGATCCAGAAGTGATGGGCTCATTTAAAAATTTAAGGTTGATGATCCTCATTTGAAGGCTAGATTTTGATCAAGCATGATGTCAAATCTAATGGTCAGATTGAGATCTAGTGATTGATATGGCTAGATCTAAATCTAGACATGGAGGGGCAGATTTTATGGAAGGTGATATGGGAATAATATCTGAGATTCAGTAATTAGAAAGAAACTAACTGAAGATGTGAATTCTATTAAATTTAAGATGGGAGATAAAACAGGACATAAAAGGAGAAAGAAAACTTGAAAGAGAAACGGAGATGGAAAACACTAGAGACTAAGGAATTCTATTAGTGCCACATGGATGGGGGACAAAGATGAAGTGGCAGGAGAGAGAGAACTAGAAAATCAGAATTGTGAGAGAAGAGGAGAAAAAGGAAAAGCAACTCATAGCACGATGGAATTATCTGATTGTAGCACCACGTGCTGCTTTAATGGCTTGATATGAAAGACGACCAGCGCTACAACTTTTAGTGCCATATCTTCCGAAACCAATTTGTGTACCATTAAGTTTGTGACCCCTACCCTATCTGCCCTTACGATATTTACTATATTTCGTACGTTTTGGATATAGCACATCCCTTGAGCAGAGCATACCCTTATAGATAGGACAAAAAAGAAAGGCCTTTCTTTTTATTTTTTGAATCAAACTAGGTCGCGACTGTTGTATTGTAGTCGGATGGGGGAAGCTGCAACCGTATAACAAAGAGGCACTGATGAAAGAGCTTAAGTTCTAGTTCATTCAGAAGCAGACTAGGAAATTGAAAGGGCTTTTCCTCTAAAGAAGTCAAAAAGGCCCATAGTGTCGAATGGATGGGAGGCCTACTTCGATAGATATCACCTGTCCACCTCTGATTTGGAAGACACAAGCCTACTCCCCCTATTTGATTCTTCTCATTGAAGGTGAACCCCGCTTTTCCCATATGGTAAGCGCGAGTTGACCTACTTCTTTTTCTTGGGAAGGTAGGAAGGCAAGATTTGTGAAAGGCCAGAGAGGTTGTATTGGGGTGATTAGCTTTCGGAGAAAGAGAAAGGAGCTTCTTACCTAAGAGCTAGAAGGGAGCTTATGCATCAAATGCAATGGAAACAACCGCAGGCGCTGTCAAGCCCAGAAGACTCTAGAAGTCCAGATAGCAAGTCATGATCTCTTATTAGATAAGAGAGAAAAGAAAAAGGAGGACAGATAGAGAAGTTCCAGCTCCCATGTTTTTTAAACCAACAATTCATTCCATTAATATTGTTATTGTTATTGTTATTGTTAAAGGATTCCACTAATTCAAATCACATAAATCGTGGGGGTTGGTTACACGTATATGGAAAATAAAACAACTCTCCTAGATTATCCAACTACAAAAGACTTTCCTAAGTACTCTGAAGTTCTTAAACTAACTGAAAATCTAATACTTAGGATAAGATAAATCCTATCCAACTAACACTAAAACATGACCCACCAATTAAATAATAATTTTCATGCATACTCAAGACCCCCACTAGCTGGCTTATAATTTAGGTCTACTACAACAAACCCAAAAACAAAAGCCCAACCCAAATCTATACTAAAACATGGTCCATATTTTAAAAAACTGGGCCTGCATTACCCCCCTACACACGATGTTTTTCTCTTGAGTTTTTGTTATGTATCATGATGTATAGAAAAAGAGTTTGATAGCAATTTTTGCAGGAGCCACATGGTTGCTTGTGAATGTGATTTCTGCTTTCAGTGTTTGTTGGATAGAATGATGGTTTACTGTTCTTTATTTTATTTATGATAATTTGGATGCAATCTCTCTTCTGATTGGTTGTTATTTCTATCATATAAATTGCTTTTGGTTTTTTTTTTTCCTTTTCATTTGTCCTTCTGGTTCCTGCACTTTGGATTATGTGTCTTTGTTGCTTTTCTGGACATACATTTTTCTGTTTTAAAGATATTCAGTTTCTGTGAGCATGAGTCTGAATGCTATATATTTTAAGGTTAATTAGTTTTTCAAATTTTTTCTTTCAGAAAGAGTATGACAGAATACGATCCACGTCTAGTGGCTCCAACTTGCTTGTATTTAGCATCCAAGGCAGAAGAAAGCACAGTGCAGGCTAGACTTCTTGTATTTTACATGAAAAAAATATGTAAGTGTTTATTGTTACTGCACCAGATGCAAACTTATTTAGTTTCTTCAGGGAAAACATTATACTTTCATTTGATAAGTGTTGTTGCTGAGTGATTGCTTCTTTGCTTTTTATTGCAGATACATATGAAAAGTATCGGTGTGAAATCAAAGATATCCTTGCGATGGAAATGAAGATTTTAGAAACTCTTGACTATTTTTTGGTTGTTTACCATCCTTACCGTTCTCTGTCTCAGTAAGTTTTCTTCTCTCTCTAAATTTGTTTTTGCTTCTGTATCATGAATTTGACGTTTAGTTGTCTGGATTAGTAACTCTCAGTCTTGGTGCATTTCCTGTTTCCTTTCTTCAAAATTTATTCCATGCTATTGTAAGTGTAACAAAGTAAAGAAAGAAGAAAGAAAGTAGAGAAGAGAATCAATGTAGTTAGAGAGAGAAGAATCGATTATTCTCTCCCTCCGTGGTGATATCTATTTATAGAATAGAAGTAAAAAACTCTTTAAGGACATAGGACTGCCACATGTCTACACGACAAAGCAGTCCTAGTTGCATATGAATTCTAGAAAGTAATAGAGAAAGTAAACTAAGGAGACTAAGTCCACATGGTTTTACTCACTGCTTTGACTGCAGTTAGTTATTATTATTATATCGCTGCAGTTAGTTCTTATTATTATTATATCGCTAACAACCCCCCACCCCACCCAAGCTGGAGCATACAAATCACCCATGTCCAGCTTGGAACAGTGCTGTCGGAAAGTTGAATGGGGAAGTGGTAGTAGGTTAGTATGAGTAGCGGTAGTAGGTCTAGTAGCAGCAGTAGCAATAGTAGCAGTAGCAGTAATGAAAGTAGCAATAGTAGTAGTAGTAGTAGTAGTAACAGTAGTAGCAGTAGCAGCAGTATTAGCAGCAGTAGCATTAGCAGCAGCAGTAGCCATAGCAGCATTAGCAGCAGCAGTAGCATTAGCAGCAGCAGTAGCAGTAGATCAATAGATAACAATAGATCAGTAGGGTAAAAGCAGCGGAGCAGCAGATCGGGAGGCAGCGGCTTGTGACAGTAGGTAACGGTAGTAGCAGCAGTATGTAGCATCAGATCGCAGTAGGCAGAAGATCAGTAGTAAGTAGTAGATCAGATTAGCAGTGAAGAAAACCATTATTAGAACCTTGCGGCAATAGGAATAGGTGAAGTGGGGAAAAGGGGAAAGATCTTATCCAATTTGGGAGATCTGTTGCTTTGAACAAGGGAGTTACAAGTGAGAAATGTTTTGGAAGTTGAAACAATAGGTTTAAAGTGAAATATAAAGAAAACCCCAGAAGGGTGATTTACAAAGCATACAAAAAGAATCATGACACACATGGTATGATAAGAGGATCCAAACTCTGGGGCTTCTCCTAATTTCCGCAATGGTTCTCATCCTTGTTATTATGGAGATTTAAGAGCTAAACAACTTAAGCACAATATTCTCAAATGAAACTGTAAGCTACATTCAGCCCCCCCCCCCAACCCCCACCCCACCACCCCAAAAAAAAAAATAAAAATAATGTGGAGTGGAGTTATCTTTGGGTGAGTTTGCCTTCCCAGGATTGTGGAACCCACCTTGGATCCTACTATGGATTTTGGTGGTAACCTCCGATCTACAGGAAATTATCCTCATGGATTTTGTATTGCATTTAAGTTAAGCAGGTATTATAGTTCATAGGATAGGATCATATCTAGAATTTTTTCAGAGATATTTTTGGTTTAGTAGCGTAATTCTTCTTCATTGCATTATCAATGGGCAATGGACATTGTAGGGCTTTAACTGATAGCGATATTAGCGGTGCATGTCTTCTAGAAATCTTGTATGATCCCTTTACTGGTAGGATTCATACTTGTTTATCATATGAATATTGATGTTGAAACTGTTTCTTCTTTTAATTGCCAGGTTACTCCAGGATGCTGGTATGACAGATTTAACTCACTTGTCTTGGTATGATACAATCTGAGTTAATACTTCACCTTTTGAAATAGACATGTAGAACATATGATTGAATGTGAATTAGAATTTTTTTATCTGATTTTCTTTGTTGTTCAATTATGTTATTCGAGGGGTGCTTCAGGTTACTAGGAATAGGTATTTGAGTTGCTTCACTGAATATCCTTTGGGGTCACTACCAGTAATTACAATTTGTATCCACTGTATATCCTTGAGGGTTGCTACCAGTCTGATGATTTATGAATGTTGATATCCCATAGGTCACAGTTTACCAAGTCAGATGATTTATAATTGTGACATTCGGATTCATAACCTTTGTGAACCACTTCATGTTCTTCCCGTCAAACGAAAAATATTACAAGCTGGTGATATGAGCAGCTGTCTGGTTAGGGAGTGACCTATTAAGTAGTGAGTTTATCAGTCCCTTGAATATGCTGGGTGTATACAGAATGGAAAAATGACAGCTTCCACTATAGTGTTCATCATCACCAAAGCTTTTTTCCAAACAATCTCGTATTAACTACTGGATTCCTGTCTTTCCTTTCCTTTCTAGAGGTTCATATCCTTTGCTAAAATGTTAACTTTCAAATACTCTAGTTACATGTGCGTCTTCTCTTTTCCTTTTTTGATTTCAAAGAATGAAAGTTTACTCTACTTATTACTCCTCCCTCATCTTGATGTGCATATCTTTTTGTCAGATCAACCTATTTTCTCCTCAAAAATATTTTTTCCTGATTTTTTTAATGGCTATATGCTATTCAACCTTCTCTGAATTATTTGTAAAATTCATTAAATGATTCATGGTTATATCAGGGTGTCAGGCTTCTCAGAGTTTGCTTCTGTCACCTATTATTTATGACTGAAACTGAAAGGTCTCTGGTCTGGTTATATTTTCTCCTTTTATATGTATATGGTCGACTAAAATATTTTTTCCCCTCTGTTGAGATGCAGTCGTGCTTTGGAGGGAAATATCCATTTTATTTAATTTGTCATTTTGAATCACACAGGGGTTTTGTAAACGACACCTACAAGATGGATCTTATTCTCATCTATCCACCATACATGATTGCGTTAGCATGCTTATATATTTCAAGTGTACTCAAAGATAAAGACTCCACTGCCTGGTTTGAAGAGCTTCGTGTTGATATGAATGTGGTTAGACTTACTTCACAACTTACTTTTCTCATTTGTCTTAGTACAACTTTTTCCCCTGTTCCCGAAGCCTATCATTGTTAATATCGCCAGAACCCAGCTTTGAATCTAGATTTTCATTGTCTTTATTGGTTTTGTGGTTTGCCTCTCACTTTAATAGGTTCTCTTTAAAGGGTTGTGCTAGAGTCGGAACCCAGTGACATTAGTGTATGGAAGGGAAATCAATGCTTACTTTTTCTTTCTAATCTTTTTAAACAAGCTGGGGAAAAGGATGGGGGCAGAAAGGGAACTAACATCCTCAAGTCATGGGTCGAGGATCAACTTTAAAATCAATGGTAAAAAGGTAATTACCATGAATGGACCCTAAATGAACACAAAACATCATACATGGGAAGAAAGAATCTTTTTTTCCCGTTTTGGAAGGGGAAAAAATTTGTAGCTAGAATCTTTTAGGCAGTGGTTCACCCCTTGTCTTGCCATGACCTCTTGATTGTAGTTTTTTAGATAGTTGTGCAATCCTGAATGCAGATTTGAGCCAATAATATTATTTATAGGAAACTCAAGTATGATGGTTGACTTCAATATTCTCAGAAATAGATTAAGGAGGTTCCACCTATAATTGCTAGGAGTTCTCCTACACCAAAAGAATGGAGACAGTGAGGTCATTGTAACAGTGTCATCTGTCTAATCCTTGATAAAGCATGAAATGGTGTAAAGTGATCGATCCATTTTTCAGTTATTCCCCCTTGATGGTCTACTCAATTGTCATGAGTCAGGAGTCATGGACCATGCTATGATTTGGCCATTCTTATGAAAATGGTTTACCCACCGTACTAGGATAGGAATCTATGCTGTTTTCATTTCTTTTGTACTTATTGTGAACTCTTTCAGTATTCAACACAAAGAAACAAAAATCATCACCAGCGAAGAACTAAGAGCCCAGATAGTAGACACCTGAGACTTTCACTGACGTACTTCTGTCAAAAAGAGAAAATTAAAAAACAAGAAGATGCTCTCTTCTCAAAACATTGCAGGAAGCTCAGGCATGGCACAGATGTCATGGTTTCATGACTTTTTTGTTGATAGCTTCATGAGAGTTGCTTACTAACCTAATTGTGTACCTCTGTTGCTGTGTTGTAGCTTATTTTATTATTATCATTATTATTGGTTTGTGGGGGCTTTTAGGCCTCGCTTGATTTAATTTAAAATATTGCACAAAAATTCTACAAATTAGTTTTTACTGGATGTATGATATTCATCTTATAAATAAGAGTAAAGGCCAAATGTTTTATTCCTCTTATTTTATGAAAAATGTTATAAAATTTATAATTACATGCCATCTTCTGGGAGCTTATCTGCGTCGTGCTATTTTACCGACTCCATGAGTTTGGGTTGGTGACAAAAAATTTTCTGGCTGTCTCTGTCTAATTTTTCCGGAAAAATACAGTGTTTTATATGTAAAGCCTTAGAAAACTGTGAGTTGCATATCAACCACACCCCCCCCTTTTTTTTTTTTTTTCTTTTCATTATTCAATTTGAGTTTATTGGTTTGGGTTTCTGCAGGTGAAGAACATCTCGATGGAGATATTAGATTTCTATGATAGCCAAAAAATGATCACGGAGGGGAGGATCAATGCTGCTATGTACAAGCTAGCTTTAAAGTAATTAGTTGAGCAGCTGTTTCAAGTTCATGTGTCACTTTTTAACACGTTCTTGGGGATGGCTAACTTATTTGTCCGCAAGACTGACAACTAGAGGAAGATGCCAGCTAGCTCAGGTGATAAGGTTGTTTGCTAGTTGTAGCAGAGACCCAGGTGATAAATCCTGGCTTCACCTCAGGGCTCAGGGGTTGGGTTGGTGTTGTTCCTTGTAGTACCATATGGCATATCACCCAAAATAAAAGAATGATATCTAAGGGATTCTGCTCTAAGAGGAATGGACAGTGATGTTCTTTAGCTTATTTTTCATTCAGGGCTTGACCATCAGTGAGATGCAAGGAGAGTCACAGTGTCTCTTCCCTTAACTCATCCATAGCAACCCATGGAAATCTGCAATCTAAACTCCAGTCATTCAAGTCAGCATTATTAAAATTAAAGAGATAAAGTGGAACCGAACGTCTTTGACTCACCTCTAGGGTGTTGCCATTGAGGAGTGACCTTGTATGGTTGATGATTTTCAGCTTCCAATTTGGCGTTGATTACAAAGGCTTGTGAGACAACATTCACACAACTACTGTCCACACTGATTTGTGTAGGGTTTGAGCCACTGTTCATGCGAGTGTTGAAGATGCAATGACGACGCGAATCTTCCCCTTTAGATTCAGCCACAAGTATGCAGCTTATAACATGTATTCCATATGATTCCTCATCATCATCACCAAAATCGATATCCGCTTCATCACCTATTGTGGCATTGTCAAAGGTATCATCACCTTGTGGGTCACACACTTGTTAGTCAGCATTAGTCTCAACCGAAGCAACTAAGAAGTTTCCTTTCAACTTTCTAGGACAATCTTTAACATGGTGTCCATAGGCATTACAATGGCAGCATTGCACATTCATGCCTGTAGTCATAGAACTTTTACTTTTGTCAGTAGTAGTAATAATAGTATGGGTGCAACCCCTGTGGTCTTCTTGTTAGGCATGGGGCATTTCCCTTTGCCAAAGTTTGGGGTGAACCTCCATGTTGATTTTAATAGATCTTCTACTTGTAAGACCTTTTCTACACAATCATGGATACTTATGATCAAGGAATCAAGTATCGTGTATCGGTACCGTATCGGTCAGTTGAAATTAAGAGACGTATCATATCGTATCGTGGATACGCACGAATACGCATGGATACAGGGTAAGATATGCACAAAAATGATTAAGGAACATACAAAATACAATTTTAAAGCATAAAAATACTATAATTAGTAACATTGGGAAAGAAAATGTTTCTTGCATCATGGATACATATAAACTCCTAACCGAATACCCTACATATTGTAAAACAACAAAAAAATGTATAGAACCATGCTTTTTTTTTTATTTTTTATTTTTATTAAAACTTGTTTTCTAATCCTATTGGAAACCATTTTTCTTAAGAAGACAAATAAAACCAAAAGCTACCTCTTCAGGAAATACCCATCTCAGTGGAAACAAACACAAACATATCAAACCCTTATCATTTTTTATAGTTTTTCCTACAACCGAGACTGACATTAAGAAAAAAGTAAAGGAAAACAAGACCTAAAACTTAACAAAATAATAGAAGAACATTGAGATCAGAAGAAAAAAGAACACACATCATGGCATAGAAATCAAATTCATGGAGTCATGTACACCCCACATAGAATTGACAAACAACAAGGATGTAAGAAAAGGAAAGAAAAAAAAAAAAATATCTGGGCCTTAACTAATACGGGACCACATATATCTTAGATCTGACAACAAATTTCCCCTTAACAATAAAAAATGTTGATTCATGAAAAAAAATAGGTTAGAGTCATGTACATATTATTGTTACTGCTATTGGAAAGACAAATCAGGACCAAAACAGGGAATCAATGAATAGAAATTGAGAGAGAGAGAGAGAGAGAGAGAGAGAGAGAGTAGTCAAATTTTACATGAAAAAAAATAATATTATCTGAATTATATTTCTATTTTTTTAACCAGAAAATAAAAAAAATAAAAAAAAACTCGAAAATTATAATTGAGAAACAAAGATGGTAGATCAGTGGTCTACACATCTTATATAAATAATAGAAGATGAAAGGATTAATTTTGGAAAAAAAAAAAAAATTTCAAAATTTCTTCTGTTCTTCCAAAATTCCTCAAATCAAACATCAAATCAGTGTTTAAATCCATACATATAGCATGCATTCATCAAATAGGATCATAGTTCATTGATTCACGAGAATAAACAACACAAAAATCGATTTATTATGAAAAAAATTGTTATTGAAATTCATACTTTTAGGGTTTTTCGTCTTTGGAGCTTGAAGAGATGATTTCAGGCTCTAATCTTCACAAAAACCCAGTTTGATGCTACCTTCCTAGTGGTTTTAGGGCTAAGAATCAAAGCCCTAAAGTTTTTTGGAAAAAAAAAAATCAAGTTGCAGAGGAGTATTGAAGCTTTAATGGCTGTCGGTTTTTGAGAAAACACGAACAGAGTCTGTTTTCGAGTAGTATCGATACTGCTCGACACTTAAAAGGCTGTATTGACCAGTATCGAGTAGTATCGAACCGATGCGGTTCGATATTGGTTGATACAGGTTGGTTTTTCTTCTTTTTTTTTTTTTATAAAAAATCAAAATTAAAGTGTATCGATGCGTATCGGTGCGTATCGAGGCTCGATACGCTCGATACTATACTTTTTTTTAAAAATGAAGAGACGAATGACTGGAATCGTATTGACTAGTTAGTGTTGATACCGATACGTATCGGCCGATACGGTGTGTATCGTGTTGATACTTGATTCCTTGCTTATGATGTCGACCACACCCAGTTTGTCTCTAATATCCGATTGTAATACAAGACGAAACCAAGATATTATTTGGTCATCATTGTCATATAAACTGGTATGTGCACATAGGTTATCAAATTGGAATACATATTCCTCAACAGATAAAGTACTTTGCTTAAGGGTATTTAATTGGTCATGTAACCATTTTTGAAATTTCCTTGACTAATATTTTTCTTTAAGTTCTTTCATCTCTTCTCATGTAGTGGGTTCCAAACGTCTTCTTATGAGTCTGGTTTATAGTGCCTACACCATTCAGGAGTAGCCCCCATGAGCTTGGAACGTGCCTATATTAATTTTTTGAGTTCAAGGAGTTCGAACCAATCAAAATAGTCATATAGGACACACATCCAGTCATGAAAGGCTTGGAGGTCCTCTTTCCCATGAAATTCCTTCAATTCCAGCCCTACTTTATGTGTATTATCATAAGGGTGGGGTCTCACATCATGCTTATAGTATGATGGGTTTTGATAGTCATCTCTAGGGACCCTTTGAGGAGCTCTAGGATGAGCCCTACGGATAATGTTGGGTGTATAATGCTGCTGTCCAGTCGACATTGTAAGACCCGCACTCCATGAACTCGATCTAAACCTTTATTTCATGTCGTAACAGGTCTTCTAATCATCACCAGGCCAGACGGGATGAGCATATGACAACTAGGTACAAAAATGGACCTAAAGAATTTTTTCATACCGGTCTTATGGTACCGGTCTATATACCGGTCGACTGGTATGTCTGCGTGGGCAGACTAGTTAGATCCTGAAACAAATCTCTGTGGGTCCCACTTTCCAAATCTAGAGCCTAGGGACTTTCCTAACGTAGGAAAACTTCCTAAACCCCAACCTAGTTTATTTAAGGACCCTTAAACCTCCTTAAACCTCTTTGATTGTTTCTCACAAACCCTAGAGAGGAGAAAGAGATCGAAAGAGGAGAAAGAGCTAAGAAAGGTGGAAGAGGAGCCACCGTTGGACGAAGAACACCATAGTTGTGAACCAACGGTAAGTGCTTGAATTTCTCTCTAAGTTAAGCATTATAGATGACTGATCATGACTAATCAATACCATGCAAGGCTAGGTATTGATCTAAAACCCTTATTTTGCCGTTAAACCCTAATTGTTCGTTAAACCCTAGATTCAAATTCTAGGCGATGAATCATAGGAACTAGGACTTGAATGGAACATGAAACAACCCTAACTCATTGTTCAGGCCTAGAATGCATAGGAGAAACCCTAGAACCAATAATGGATGACCGACAGAAGGCGAACATCAAGTTGGTGGTTTTTCGGAGGCATACCGATCGACTATACCGGTTGCACTATGTGCGATCGGTACTGCGACCGATACCTCTCGGGAGCTGGTCTGTGGGGGACCGATCGACCATACCGGTCGCACCTTTCCCCACAGTGCTGCGACTGGTACCTGCGACCGGTATGCACTGTGAGGGTGTTTTCAATCCCAGTTAGTTTCTGATCAATGTAAATCCTAAGAAACTAATTCTAATTCAACCCTAACATCGTATAGGACCTTGTGATAGCAAGTTTGGACGCTATGACGTGAAGCAAGCTAGCAATCAAGTGTTAGGTAAGAGAATCGGACCTAAACCCTAATAACTTAATAACAGTAAAACGTTGTTAGTAATTATGATTCTGTGGAATGGTGTTTGTGCATACTCGCATGTCATCTTTACTTTCATTTATTATATTGTTCATGCATACTCGCTATGCTAGGATGTGATTATTAGGCATGTGATTGTTTTCATTGGTGTGTGGAATGGGAAGGGCCTGGGGTGTTGGATCATTCCTCACACTAGCACCTTTTTGTCTCGCTTCTGGCTTAGCATGCTTGGTGCGGGTAGGGTATCAGGGGGAGGAAGTGGCATTGTGGTCTCCGGCTTAGCCACTAAACTCGAGCCCTATCTACTATGATGACATATATGATTGGTTAGTTGCGAGCCTAGTTTGCAAGCCCTCGCCAATAGGGGCTTATGTGTTGGTATGGGTAAGGCATTGGGGAAGTGTTGGCGGTGTGTGATCTGGACACTTTAGCTCTATCCCTATTCCATGGTGGGTGCATGTGGGACGATAGTGATGTTTGATCCATTGGGCGGATTCACACACTCGTGTATAGAGATGTGGTGGCCGCCAATCCTTTCTATAACACATTGCAAACTTAAAATCAGACCATAATGTGAATGTTACTCATGCATGTTGTGTGTTGCATTGTTTGATTTTCTTACTGAGCTAAGTTGTGAGCTCACCCTTGTGTACACACTATTTTTAGATGTTGATGCAGGTTACACTGTGGAGGACTATGTGGATGCTCTAGTGTATGGAAGTGCTGTTGCCTTGGAAGTGCAAGGAGGGGAGGACGAGCATGATGCTTCATGCGAGTGCCCTTTCTGCGTGTACCTCTAGGATGGTTTTATTTTATTTTATTTTATTTCAGTTGGATTTATAAATTGTGTAAAGATATTTTATTTGCGTTTTGTTGTGGAGAATAATTGATTACTATACTTACAATGTAGAACTCAGTTCATTTAATATAAGATTTCTGCTATATTTATTGTATTCTGATTATGGTTATGTGTAATAGTTTGTATAAGTGGATACGGTCTTATTGAGATCCTAGTGTGAACTGTTGGTTCAGTGGCGGTTCACTCACACTTCTGGTTCGATCGAAATTGGGATGTGACAACTTGGTATCAGAGCACTTAGGCTTTGTCCAACAGACCATATTTGCACTTAACTGAGTCGATGAATTGAGATAGGAAGAATTAAAAGCTTTAATAAAAACGCACCTTAAACACTAGTTTGATGCCTGAGACTAAATACTAAAGAGCATAATGTACTATATTAAAAGTGCGAACCTAATAAATAGACATGCTCTAGCTAGAAAACCAAAAATTTTACAAGCAAGAATGATCATAAACTTCCATAACAAGTAAGAAGATAAAAATTGTATCAAAGAGTAAAGCACAAAACATTCAAAGAGCGAAGAGTTAATTGTACCACAGGGTATAGTCCACAAACCGGACAGTTACCCTGTTATAATAAAACTGCGTTATCAGGAGAGAGAAAAATAAGACGATTCATCATGGGGTTGGGGGCATCAGAGGAATAGGGTCAGCAATGTCATAGTCACGCTCATATGCGACCTTGAGCCAGTCTACCTACTCTTGTGTGACTCTGAGGCTACGAGAGAGGTGCCCTAGGTCACGTTCATCTCACGCTAGGCATCCCGAATCTCTATAAACATACCCAACACGATATCAGGAAGAGATTGGGATGGTCCTGCTGCAGGTATGGGCTGCGGTTCTGGTGCAGGAATATCCTCCATCTATTCATCATCATCACCCCCTACCTCTTCTGCATAAGCTGCATTGGCTGCTGCTGCTGCTGCTGCTACCCTCCTAAGCGGACGAGGACGAGCCTCTAACTCCTCATCACTAATCGACATGTTGTCCATCCTCATCTGGACAATGGCATCCCAGTCAATGTCTGATGTCATGGTGTTCTCAACCGTAATCTCATCCCTCATATCTACTCGAAGGCGCTGCAGGAGTATAGTGATAAGCCGGCCATAAGGAAGGTTGCTTATCTGGTCGGGCATGGTAGCCTGACGCATAGTCCTGATGATAATATAAGGGAGAGAGACCTGCTCCCTAGTGCAGACATAATAAGTCAGGTACTGGGTGAGCTGACATAACTCACTGTAGTGGCCGCTCTGAGGGACAATATTATGCTGGATAATGCAGAAATAGACCCGAGGGAGAGGTCCTAAACTGGCAGCTTTTATGGGCGCCCCTGGGTCAAGGATCTGCTCTGTAACCTCCTGGCGTAGATCATCAGTAAGGAAGCCTTTCATCTTGGGAGTGCAGTAAACCAAATCACTATCATTAGGAATCCCCAAGTGATCAGCAAGCTGGTGAGTGTTGAATGATATGAAAATACCCTTGACAAAGCTGGTGAGGCGAATGTCCCTACCGTGGCTAAAATCGTTAACATCCCCCTCGACCTCCAAGTTAGCATAGAAGTGCTTGACCAGATTGGGTTGGGTAGTCACTGTATAGGTGATCACGGGTAACCACCCAAGTGCACCGAAGGCTGCTTCAACATCGAACCGCTGGAGCTGCTCTAGGTTTACGTAGTGTCCCGACTCAATGTTTTTCTCTTCAAACCCTGGGAAACGGGCTTACGCCATCGTCGAGCGAAACCACCACTCATCAAACTGTGAAACCGGTGGGTGTGGATGGTTCATGCCTGGAGCGTATGCGTGCTTACCAGCACCACGACGCCGAGACATTGTTTAACTACAAAACAAAAAAAACAATGAGAATTAGTCGAAATTTTTATAATTTTGACAGCATAACGAGAGTATTTCAAGCAAAGGCCTTGAACTTACCCAAAATCTGGGAACGACTTACGTAACCATATAGCCTCAAATAGAGACTAAATAATCATCAAACAAGCAATAAATTCAACAATTACAAGAAAAAAAAATCGATTTTTGACCAAAACCTAGGTCAAAAATCCAAAAATTTTGATTTTGAGTAAACCATAAGGTGGAACCTCAAATAAATTGAGGGCTTTTGTTCATAGGAGTCCAAAAACTATTTTTAAGTCGAAGAAAAAGAGTTTCCACGGTTAGAATCTTCTAAATCTAGGAAAACCTAGTTTTTGGGTAAGAAACCATGAAGAAACGATGTTAAAAAAAAAAAAAAAAAAAAAAGAAAAGAAAAGAGAGAAAGAGTAAGGAAGGAACTTACTTGGAGAGGTTGTGAAGCACTCTTAGGAGAGAAGAATCGCTTTTATAGACACCGGTCGGATTGTAGCAACTCACCAAATCAGAGAGGAATCACCACCGGAGAAAATGGAAAGAAGAAAATGAGGAAAAAGAGTCAAAATCATGGTTTTAAAGCCTTTTAGGGCATACCAGTCGACGGTTTGCCCTATACCGGTCGACCGGTACCCCCTGGGGTATATCGACTGGTACCCCTCGACTAAAGAGAAATACTGACCGGTCGACCATACCGGTCGCACCATACTATACAGAGGTGCGACCGGTACCCCTCGGGAAGACCGAGAGGTTTGTCCGCCTGGACATACCGGTCACACTACATTCTACAGTGTCGCGGCCTGTATGTTGCGATCGGACAAGTCTTCGGAGCCCAGAAAATTTTGAGAAATTGTTTTTTTTTTTAAATTTTGATTTAAAGTTCCATTACGATTTTCGCCTCGCGCTTGTTAAAGACTAACACTATTATGACAAATGTGACTATTCCAGTGTATCTCATGTGTTATGTCTTCTGCTCAGATCCAAATAGGGAAGAGTAATCTAAGATGGTAGGCGGAAATGGTCACAGAGGTTCACGAAAACATTACCACTCAAGGGTGAGTCAAGCCGAGGACAATGTGGAAGCAAAAAATGTTGGTGAGCAACACCTGAATCCAGAAGGTGGAACCCCAATGAGGAATGACAGGGACAGGACACCAATAAGGAATGGTGGAGAAGGGCAAAGTCACAGAGCACTAACAAACTTGCCAGACCCTCCTCACACCAACTCTGAGACGATAGTAAAGAATCTAGTCTACCAGATAGAAGCTCAGAAAAAGGCATTCTTAAACGAGATGCTGAAGATGTTCAGGCGACCAGGATATATCCCTACAAAAGGTACGCCTGAGTCTGGGGGAAATAATACCATACTACCAGTGGATGGTAGCACTGGGCCGATGGGCCAAGAACAGAACCCACAAATACCACAACAATTTCCAACCTCATCTGCCTACCAAGGGGTCTATGCGTATCCACTACCATGGTATGGAACAAGTGCACAGGGACAGAACGACCTAAGCCGAGCAGTGGATAGGTTCTTGAAACTGAAACCCCCTACCTTCACAGGGAAACCAGGAAAACCATTATGGCCTGTACAGTGGGTTGCTGAGATGGAGAAGAAATTTCGTCTGATGACTTGCACAGAGGATGAGAAGGTGCTATTTGCCACATACATGCTCAAGGAAGATGCCAATGCTTGGTGGAATTCTACCCGGTCATACTTGGAGACGAAGCACACCCAAATCACTTGGAAAATATTCAAGGGGGCTTTCTTCGATAAGTACTTTCCTAAGAGCTTTCGTGATCAAATGGAGAAGAAATTCCTCAACCTGCAACAATCCCAGATGATTGTAGATGCGTACCACCAGAGGTATGAAGAGCTATTTTTCTTTGCTCTAGCAAGCATGCAAGAGGACGAAACCAAAACCCATAGGTTCACTATGGGATTGCGAGGAAGTATCCGAGAGCACGTTTTGGGTTTGGAGAAGAAGGTGTATAATGAAGCCGTGTAGATCGCAAGAGTGATCGAAATCAAGCCAAAGAGACAGCTTCTTTGCTCAAAACAGGGGACTGAAGAGGCCTGCTACTGAGACTTCGGGTGGAGGGAACACTAAACCATTCCGCCCATACAGTGTCACACCCCAATTCCGCACTATTCAGAATGGTGTGATGAACCGCTAATAAACCAATGGTTCAACCAGGATCTCGAGTAGGCTATATCCGTGTCATCTGAACCCCCATACATCCATAATCATAATCAGAGTAAATACACAATAGCGGAAGTCTTATAGTAAAATGAACTAAGAATCTACTGTGATATTAATATTTAAATAAAAAATTATTCTGTATCAACTGGGACATAAGTAAATATCAAATACATGTCCATAACAAATCCAAGTAAAGAAATCTAGAAAATATCTAATCGAATACACATGAGTTGCACTCGCAAGAGGAGTCATGTGTATCTACTTCAGCTTCAGCTTCCATCGCCGCTACGTTCCCATACGCAGGAGCATTCATATAATCTTCAACTGTAAAACCTGAATCATCAACTAAAAATATTCGACGTCGAGGGGTGAGCACACATCACGGCTCAATGAGTAGACAAAACAATGCAACATTACATATGCATGCAATCAATTCATATCTTTGGTCTGGTTTATAGTTTGCAATGCGTAATAGAAAGGTTGGGTGGTCAAAGATTAACGTTTATTGACCCCGCCTCTATACACAGGGTGTGGAAGTTCGCCCGAAGGTTAACCTTTATCGTCGTCCCCATCCACCCTAATCATGAACATTATATAACAAAGGTTAACATTTATTGCTATATAGTGCCATACCAACACGTAAGCCCCTGTTAGCGAGGGCTTGCAAACTGGGCTCGCAACTAACCAATCCTAATGCCAAACAGTGTATCCAAGGCCTCACCCCAGCATCCCTCAAAATGTCCATAGAGATAGAGCTAAGGCCCCCCGGTAGAGTCAGAGACTATAAGGACCGAGACCACCTCCCCTGATACTCTACGACATAATAGTTCTGCTAAAGTAATGGCGATACGACAATGCTAATGCACAAGACTTGAGTTAGAGATAGAGCTAAAGTGCTGAGACCCGCCAAAGGTTAACATTTATTCACGTTCTCATCACACCTCCCCTGATACTCGCTCGCATCAAGTACACCAACCACACATATACAATCACATGCCTATTCCTATCATCATCGTAATCATGTTATAAACAATAAAGTAAATATGCATGAACAAATAATAGAAATATTGGATGACATGTTGTATGCACATTACAAACATATTCGCATAGAATCAAGCATGACATTGGACTCAAGAAAATAGAAAATAGTTTGTTATTAACCAATTAGTTTAGAGTTCTGTTTCCTCACCTTAGCTTGCTAATAGATACTTTTCCAAGCTTTATAATCACCTTTATATTGTTATTGTATTGCTAGAAGACCTAACAAAGTCGATAGAATTTAATTAGAATTAATTCTGAATTTAAAAACCATTCTGTTAACTGAGGGTCGGAGGTAGGGTCGGAGTCCTGATCGACCCTGGGTGCGACCTCCCCAAAATCTGAACTTCCCGAACACTGAGGGTCGATAGTTAGGATCACCTAGGGTTGGATGGTCATCGACCCTCGGTGCGACCCTCGGTGTACTTTGGTCAATTCCCCTCTTTTAGTCCATTCCTCATGCTTTGGATCCTATGGCTTGCTCCTACATTCCATTCAGCATTCATTCCATGGTCTGGAACCATGAATCATCCACCTAAATAGCTTTCATGCATTCTCCTATGGTTTCCCATGAAAACTTAACCATGGGTTGATGGTTTGGGTTTTTCCGAGATCACACTCTCATCAAAATCTAACCTAAGGTCTGTAAAAACTCATGGAATTAGTATCCATACCTGAGAAGAATACTCCTTCTCTGCAACTCTTCTCTTTTGGTTAAATTCTCTTCCTTGCTTCTCTTCTTCTTCTTTTCCTTCTCTTCTCTTTCTCTCAATTTAATTAGGGTTGTGAAAGGAGTGAAAGAGGCTTAGGGACGTCTTTTAAATAGAGTAGGAACATCCTAAAATAAGTCCCTTTGAGATTAGGAAAGAATCCAAATCGAAAATTAAGAAATTTCCTAATTTCAGTTTCGGCGGCAACTGAGGGTCGATGATCCCGTCGACCCTAGGTTTCTAATGAGTCCGACCCTCCCTTCAAAACTGAGGGTCTGACTTTCTGTTTTGGGGGGTCCGACCCTCCTTGGTTGGGTATGCGACCCTCCCCCTAATTTAAGTGTTTTTGGGTCGATTTGATACCTGGGATCTCGATCTCCTTCACGCCCTTGGTCCATTTGACTCGACCATGATGGGTAAACCTGGTTCAAGGTGGTAAGACCGGGTTAGATTGACACGGGTTTTACAACTCCCCCCTACTTATAAAAATTTTGTCCTCGAAATTGTACGTACCTTCTGAATCAAATAAGTGAGGGTATTGCTCTCGCATAGCATTTTCTTCTTCCCATGTAATTTCTTCCGTGTCTCTACTTTTCCATGTGACCTTAACATAATAGATATCTCGGTTGCGTAGTCGTTGAACCTTTCGGCTGGTGATTTCTGTTGGTGTTACTTCAAATGTCAAATCATCAGTCAAATCTGGTAAATCTACTGTCAACACGTGCGTTGGATCCTTGACATACTTATTCAATAGGGAAATGTGAAATACGTCATGCACACTTGACATAGATGGTGGTAGTGCTAACTGATAAGCCACTTTACCACGCTTTAGCTAGAATTTCATACGGCCCGACATATCTTGGACTTAGTTTCCCTTTCTGTCCGAACCTTTTCAATCCTCGCATAGGCGATACCTTCAAAAATACTTTATCACCTATGGCGAACTCCAAATCTCTGCGTCGAGTATCTGCATATTGCTTCTGACGATTCTGAGCTATTCTCACTCTTTCCTTGATAATGTCGACCACTCGACAAGTCTCTTCAACAAATTCTGGTCCAACAATACTACGTTCTCTAATTTCATTCCAAAATAAAGGAGTTCGACACTTCCTGCCATACAGTGCTTCATAAGGTGACATCTGTATAGTAGCCAGATAGCTATTGTTATAAGCAAAATCGATCAATGGTAACTTTTCATCCCATGATCCTTTGAAATCAATTACACATGCTCGTAGCATATCTTCTAGAATCTGGATTGTACGCTCTGACTGTCCGTCTGTCTGTGGGTGGAATGCAGTACTGAACTTCAACATTGTACCCATAGCCTTTTACAATCCTTCCCAAAACTTGGAAGTAAATCGTGGATCTCTATCAAACACAATGCTTTCTGGAACACCATGTAATCGAACAATATTATCCACATACAGCTTTGCTAACCTTTCCAGCATATACTGAGGTCGTATAGGTATGAAGCGAGTTGTTTTAGTCAGACGGTCCACAATCACCCAAACTGCATCAACTACTCGAGGAGTCAGTGGTAGTCCCGTGACGAAGTCCATAGTGATGCAGTCCCATTTCCATGCTGGTTCCGATAATGGCTGTAACAGTCCTACGGGTCTTTGTCGTTCAGCCTTTACTTTCTGACAATTTAGGCATTGAGACACGAACTTAGCTACGTCTGCTTTCATTCCTCTCCACCAATATAGTTTCTTTAAGTCATGATACATTTTTTTTACTCCCAGGATGTATCGAATAGATGGTGGTGTGGGCTTCTTTCATCAGTCGGTGTCGAATGCCTACACTTTCTGTCTCGGGTACACATATTCTTCCTTTATATTTCAATACTTTCTCTTCGTCCAAGGTGAACTCAGGGTTAGTCCTACCTTTTTCGATATCTTCTTGTACTGTTCTCAGATAAGGATCTGATTTAATGGCTGTCTTCACTTCATCCATTATATCCGGTATAATCTTCAAAGCGGCGAACATATTTGAAAACCGATGAATGAATCCTTGGTTGGCTGATTCATCCGTTGCGTCTATCACATATTGCTCATTGTCGTGATTGAATACCATTCCGGTAGTACACATTGCTGCAGTTGTGCTAACCTCTCCTTGCAATTTTATCATTGCCTTTCTGCTTAACGCATCTGCTACTACGTTCGCTTTTCCCGGATGATACTGGATATCACAATCATAGTTTTTCAATAGTTCCAGCCATCTTCTTTGTCTCATATTCAACTCCTTCTGATTAAATAAATAAGTAAGACTTTTATGGTCCGACTTAATCTGAAATTTCTCTCCGTATAGGTAATGTATCCATATCTTGACAGCATGTACTACTGCCGCTAACTCCAAATCATGAGTGGGGTAATTTTTCTCATGTATCTTCAACTGTCTCGAGGCATAAGCAATTACTTGCTCCCCTTGCATAAGCACACACCCTAATCCCAGTCCCGACGCATCCGTGTATAAGGTAAATGTCTGTGGAACAGGAATAGTCAAAATTGGAGCGGATATCAATCTGGTCTTCAACGTTTGGAAACTCTTATCACATTTATCGGTCCACACAAACTTTTCACCTTTCTTAGTCAAACTTGTGAGAGGTACGGCAATCCGGGAATAGTCTTCCATGAATCTCCGATAATAACCAGCTAGACCCAAAAAACTTCTAATTTTTGAAATGCTCTTTGGTGCTTCCCACTTTACAATAGCTTCGATCTTGCTGGGGTCCACTTTGATTCCTTCAGCGGATACTACATGGCCTAGGAAGGCGACTTCACTTAGCCAAAACTCGTACTTTGAAAATTTGGCATATAACTTCTCTTTCCTTAAACGCTGTAGGGCGGCGTTTAGGTTCTTGATATGGGTTTCTTTGTCCTTGGAGTATACCAATATATCATCAATAAATACTATAACCGACGTATCCAACATATCGTGGAAGACCCGGTTCATGAGTTCCATAAAAGTTACGGGTGCGTTTGTTAATCCGAAGGACATGACCAAGAACTCATAATGTCCATATCTGGTCCTGAAAGCTGTCTTCGGAATATCACCCTCTTTAATCTTTAACTGATGATAGCCTGACCGAAGGTCAATCTTAGAAAATACTTTTGCTCCTTGCAACTGATCAAACAAGTCATCGATCCGAGGTAGTGGATATCGATTCTTGATTGTCAGTTTATTCAGCTCCCGATAGTCGATGCATAATCGAACGCTACCGTCCTTCTTCTTCACGAATAACACCGGTGCTCCCCATGGCGATATACTGGGTCGAATATAACCCTTGTCCAGCAGTTCCTGTTCAGTTCAGTAGGAGCCATTCTGTAAGGTGCTCTTGATACTGGTGCGGCTCCAGGTACAAGATCTATCACAAACTCTGTGGCTCGGTCGGGTGGTAATCCTGGTAGTTCCTCCGAAAATACATCAGGGTAGTCCCGCACGACATCAATATCTTCCATTCGTGGTGCTTCCTTGGTTAGGTCGACCACTGATACTAGATACCTGATTGCCCCATTCTCAAGGCACTTCTTAGCCTTTAGTACTGAGAGTATGAGCTTGTGTCTACGGGGAAGTTTGGTTCCCAAAAAACTAAATTCTGCTCCTTCTTTGTCTTTAAATGTTAGCTTCTTTTTGGCGCATAATAGGTTTGCAGAATGCCGAGCTAACCAGTCCATTCCCAAGATGACGTCAAAGTCTGCCATCTCAAGTTGTATCAAGGTTGCATCTAAGGTTTTCTAGCCAATGAGAACTGGACATGGTCCATAACCTTTCTCTAATTCCACTTCTAACCCCATCGGTGATCGTACAAGTAATTTGTAGTCTAATGTTTTGATGGGTAAGTTTATCTTCCTTTCGAATGACACAGATATAAATGAATGAGTAGCTCCTGAATCAAAGAGTACTTTGGCGAGTACGACATTTATAGGTACGATACCTGTGATTTATTTTACTTAGTCTACATGCTCATACAATGTAATTACAACTTTAAAAAATTTTAGTCATACCTGTGACCACATCGGGTGATGCGGCAGCATCCTCGGATGTAACAACATATACCCGTCCCTGATGTAACTGCTTCTTGGGCTTAGGGCACTCCCTTGCCATATGTCCCGGTTGGTTGCAGTTATAACACTTCGGGCTTTCAGAATTTGGCTTTGGCTGAGGTTGAGCTACTGGAGTAGTCTTGGTTGCAGCAGTAAAATTCTGAGGGCGGAAAGGCTTATATGTCCTGTTATTGCCTCCGTTGTAAGAATTTCCAGCTGGCCTTTTGATACCCCGGCTCTGTGTGAAATAACTCTCCTTCGGGCTCGATTCAATAACTCGAGCGATTTGGATAGCTTCATTATAAATCTTCTTTTCTAAGTTCAGAACGTGCTCTCTGATGCTTCCTCTCAGTCCCGTGACGAACCTATGGGTTTTGGTGTCTTCTTCCTGCATACTAAGTGGTGCGAAGAAAAACAGCTCTTTATAACGCTGTTGATATGCATCCACTGACATCTGTCCTTGATATAGGCTCAGGAACTCCTTCTTCATAGAATCTCTGAAGCTTCGTGGAAAATACTTCTCAAAGAAAGCTTCTTTATAAACAGCCCAAGTCAGTAGGGCGTGCTTGGTCAATAAGTAAGCCCTAGCCGATTTCCACCAATGATGTGCATCACCCTTTAACATGAAGGTGGCACATAGTACTTTTTCTTCCTCTGTAATAGTCATCATGAGGAAATTTATCTCCATCTCGTCTATCCAGTGTGCTGGCCATAATGGATCAGACGGTTTGCCGTTAAATTCCCTGGGCTTCATCTTCAAAAATCTCTCAACCAGTCGAGAGTGATCCATCTGATTTTGGGGGTATGCCCCAAACATAGGGGGTGGATACTGATAATTAACCTGAGCTGCATCCAGACCGGGTACTGGAATTTGTGCAGCAGGTTGTTGAGGTGTCTGAGGTGCTGGGTGGTTACCCACCGGTGCTGCACTGGCTTGTCCCATCTGCATGGGTGTAGCATGAGCAGCCTGGAACATGATTCCCATTGCAACCTGCATCTGAGCCTGTGCGTGTTGCATCTGTTGCAGCTGCTGAGCTAGGTTCATAACTACGGTTGCTAGTTTCGGTGGTGGAGGTGGCAAATTTGTAGGATTTGCCTGATCTGGATTTCCTGGGACATATACATTCTCCTGGCTAGTTTCCTCCACAGGTGGTGGTGGTGGACTTGCATTTCGGCTCTGTCTGGTTACTCATCTTCCAGACATATTTTCCTTCTGAGATGGGTGGTGCCTGAAAATCATCAAAATAAGTGAGAAAATCATTGATAATCCATGTAGGCACGTTAATCGATGTAAACTTTCAAATTTTAATTTATTTTATGAAAAAAAATACTGTCTTTTCTATGCAGGGTCAATGGTGAGGGTCGATGGTATGTCCGACCCTTAGTATCCGACCCTGGGAATAACCTGTTCTTTCCGAGAGCTGAGGGTCGATGTGAGGGTCGATGGGTGTCCGACCCTCAGTTCCGACCCTTAGTTTTCTGTCAGATTCCCGAGAGCCGAGGGTCGATGGGAGGGTCGATCCGAGGGTCGATGGTTCTGGTCGAATTGTCCGACCCTCAGACCAAAAATCAAATTTTTAAGATCCGATTTTGGGTAATTTTTTACTATTTCCCTCCCGTTTCGACTCGTCTCTCCCTTCTGAGTTGCTACAGTGCCACTCCACTAGTTTTGGTCAGTTTGAGTCTGGGTTTTGACGTCCACATCATCCCTACAGGTATGTTTTCTCATTTTTACCGGTTTTTAGGTTTCCATTTCTAGGTTTTTACCCATTTAACTGGTATTCTTCAAATTAAACTTTTTCCAACCATAAAAATTCAATTTTTATTGGAGGCTTTTGTTATTGGTGTCTCAAGGAACGAAAGCCCTCAAAAATTTTTGAGTTTCATCGGTTGGTTATCGAAAAACTTGAATTTTTGCTCGTTTGCCCTAATTTGTCGAAATTTTTTCGATTTCTTGAAATTCCTTCAAATTGGACTTCATTAGTTCCAATTTCCCATTGCGTGAGTGTTGTAGGATATGTTGGAACCTATGTAAGTCCTCCTGCCCCCGTGTATGGTGAAAAGTGAGGTTTTTGGCTAACTTACGCCATTAATGCTAAATTTCAGATTTTTATCCTACTAACTCCTTATCTGTTTTTCTTTCTTGTTTGCAGATACCATGGCTCGTACCAAGATACCCAGAGTTCGTGATCCGCTTCGTTTCTGCTCCAACGAAGCCGAGGCACAGTATGCCGACTATGCTCGTAAGAAAGTGGAGGGTGGTCGTATGGTGAACTTGGCTGAGCTAGCCTTGTTCAACGTAGAGAGAGCATTTGGTGATATCGGGGTGGCTCCCTGTCATCACTTACGACGCGTGCACATGTCCGGATTTGGTGCGCCAGTTCTATTGTAATTTCCAGGTGGTGGAGAATCGCAATGATGTCGAGAGGGGTCAAGAGTTGCGCATCACCAGCTACGTCAAAGGGGTGAATATCTCATTTGACTATCGGCAACTGACCGACCTGCTGGGCATTCCTTATGATGGCCCCATGGTCTACTGTGCGTCTGGAGAGCTCCAGTTTGTTTCCATGGAGATGAGGACAGAGATCGACAATCAGTTGCTACGACCTGATCGCTGGCAGATGAGAGCTTGTTACCTACGTCCAACTCCACGGGTCTTCTGCAAGATTATCCAGCATAATCTGATCCTGTAGAGTGGGCACTATGAGAGGGTTTCTCAGCTGACCCAGTTTCTGATATATAGTATATGTACCAGACAACCAGTCTGCCTTCCCTACATCATCATGCGGACCATGATTAGTGCTACATTGTCTGGTCATAGGGGTAATCTACCCTATGGACGTATGATTACTGTTCTACTGACCCGCCTGGGGGTTGACTTCGTAGATGAGAAGATTCAGGAGAAAACCTTCTCGTCGCCTCTAGATTGGGAGACTATCTGCAAGATGAGTTTGCGGGATGCCCAAGTCAGTGAGGAGGAGAGGAACGAGATGGTACGCCCTCACACTCGCATTGAGATGGCTGACGCTGAGGCCGCTGCTACCGCTGCTAGAGCTCATGTGGATCCTGTCGATGATGACGATCGTATGTATATGAATGTCGACTCGATACCACCGCCTTCACCTATGCATGCGGCGGGAGTTGGTACTTCTTCTGCGGCAGATCCTGTACCTGAGACTGGTCCTTCTCATGCGGCTGGTCCTTCACGCCCACCTTCTGATATGATGGAGATGCTGCAGGAGATCAGAGAGGCTCAGCACAGATCTGATATGAGGATGGATGAGTTGCTGGACGCACAGCGTCGGACTGATCAGCGGGTGGCTGATCTCACAGCTAGTCTTCAGACGACCCAGACTCAGATAGCTTGGTTGACTAGAGTCTATGCCGAGGAATACGACAGAGACCGTGAAGCGCCGCCTCCTCCTTCACCCCCAGCTTCTTGATTGTACTTTATTTTCCTTGTACTACAGAGTAACTGTCCGGGTTGTGGACTGTACTCTGCTTTAGTTATGTATATACGTTTTGCTTCTCTCTCTGATTGTATGTAACTTGTTTTCCCTTTAATAGATGCATTATTCTCTTTTTAAATTTGGTCTCAACCATCACTGATGCTTATAGTGTGTTAATATTATGGTTTTTACTTTTATCCTATCTCAGTTCACAATTGTCTCGAATGTATGTTAGTTCAGCGGACAAAGCCTGAGATGCTCTGATACCAAGTTGTCACACCCCAATTCTGCACTATTCAGAATGGTGTGATGAACTGCTAATAAACCAATGGTTCAACCAGGATCTCGAGTAGGCTATATCCGTGTTATCTGAACTCCCATACATCCATAATCATAATCAGAGTAAATACACAATAGCGGAAGTCTTATAGTAAAATGAACTGAGAATCTACTGTGATATTAATATTTAAATAAAAAATTATTCTGTATCAACTGGGACATAAGTAAATATCAAATACATGTCCATAACAAATCCAAGTAAAGAAATCTAGAAAATATCTAATCGAATACACATGAGTTGCACTCGCAAGAGAAGTCATGTGTATCTACTTCAGCTTCAGCTTCCATCGCCGCTACGTTCCCGTACGCAGGAGCATTCATATAATCTTCAACTGTAAAACCTGCATCATCAACTAAAAATATTCGACGTCGAGGGGTGAGCACACATCACGGCTCAGTGAGTAGACAAAACAATGCAACATTACATATGCATGCAATCAATTCATATCTTTGGTCTAGTTTATAGTTTGCAATGCGCCATAGAAAGGTTGGGTGGTCAAAGGTTAACGTTTATTGACCCCGTTTCTATACACAGGGTGTGGAAGTCCGCCCGAAGGCTAACGTTTATCGTCGTCCCCATCCACCCTAATCATGAACATTATATAACAAAGGTTAACGTTTATTGCTATATAGTGTCATACCAACACGTAAGCCCCTGTTAGCGAGGGCTTGCAAACTGGACTCGCAACTAACCAATCCTAATGCCAAACAGTGTATCCAAGGTCTCACCCCAACATCCCTCAGAATGTCCATAGAGATAGAGCTAAGGCCCCCCGGTAGAGTCAGAGACTACAACGACCAAAATCACCTCCCCTGATACTCTACGACATAATAAAGTAATGGCGATACGACGATGCTAATGCACAAGACTTGAGTTAGAGATAGAGCTAAAGTGCTGAGACCCGCCAAAGGTTAATGTTTATTGATGTTCTCATCACACCTCCCCTGATACTCGCTCGCATCAAGTACACCAACCACACACATACAATCACATGCCTATTCCTATCATCATCATAATCATGTTATAAACAATAAAGTAAATATGCATGAACAAATAATAGAAATATTGGATGACATGTTGTATGCACATTACAAACATATTCGCATAGAATCAAGCATGGCATTGGACTCAAGAAAATAGAAAACAGTTTGTTATTAACCAATTAGTTTAGAGTTTTATTTCCTCACCTTAGCTTGCTAATAGATACTTTTTCAAGCTTTATAATCACCTTTATATTGTTATTGTATTGCTAGAAGACCTAACAAAGTCGATAGAATTTAATTAGAATTAATTCTGAATTTAAAAACCATTCTGTTAACTAAGGGTCGGAGGTAGGGTCGGAGTCCTGATCGACCCTAGGTGTGACCCTCCCCAAAATCTGAACTTCCCGAACACTGAGAGTCGATAGTTAGGATCACCTAGGGTCGGATGGTCATCGACCCTCGGTGCGACCCTTGGTGTACTTTGGTCAATTTCCCTTTTTTGGTCAATTTTCCTCTTTTATTCCATTCCTCGTGCTTGGGATCCTATGGCTTGCTCCTACATTCCATTCAACATTCATTCCATGGTCTGGAACCATGAATCATCCACCTAAATAGCTTTCATGCATTCTCTTATGGTTTTCCATGAAAACCTAACCATGGGTTGATGGTTTGGGTTTCTCCGTGATCACACTCTCATCAATATCTAACCTAAGGTCTGTAGAAACTCATGGAATTATTATACATACCTGAGAATAATACTCCTTCTCTACAACTCTTCTCTTTTGGCTAAATTTTCTTCCTTGCTTCTCTTCTTCTTCTTTTCCTTCTCTTCTCTTTCTCTCAATTCAATTAGGGTTGTGAAAGGAGTGAAAGAGGCTTAGGGACGTCTTTTAAATAGAGTAGGAACATCCTAAAATAAGTCCCTTTGAGATTAGGAAAGAATCCAAATCGAAAATTAGGAAATTTCATAATTTCAGTTTCGATAGCAGCTGAGGGTCGATGGGAGGGTCGATGATCCCGTCGACCCTAGGTTTCTAATGAGTCTAACCCTCCCTTCAAAACTGAGGGTCTGACTTTCTGTTTTGGGGGGTCCGACCCTCCTTGGCTGGGTATGCGACCCTCCCCTAATTTAAGTGTTTTTGGGTCGATTTGATACCTGGGATCTCGATCTCCTTCACGCCCTTGGTCCATTTGACTCGACCATGATGGGTAAACCTGGTTCAAGGTGGTAAGACCGGGTTAGATTGACACAGGTCTTACATACAGGGCTCTGTCTGCTGTGGAGCCAACAAGGAATACTACTATACCACCACCACAGGTAGCTGGTCAAAACCCTAACGTCAAATGTTTGAACTGCAAGCAATTGGGCTATTATGCAGAGACTTGCACTTTACCAAGGAAGCAACTGCCACAGTAAGGGAAGATATTTGCAGTCACCACAGAGGAGGCAGCCGCATCACCTGATGTGGTTACTGGTATGAATTCGTCTCCTATTATTTTTGGTTATTGCATTACCATGTATGAGCATGTAGAACTAAGGGATAAGTAAATTCCAAGAACTGTAGATATAGCTAGTGTACCTGCCAGAGTACTCTTTGACTCTGGGGCTATACAATCCTTTGTTTCTGTATCTTTTGGGAAGAGACTGGAGTTACCTTTCAAGCTCTTAACTCCAAGCTTATTAGTTCACTCTTCGTTGGGAGTAGAAGTGGCCTTGAATGAATGCTATGGGCTGTGCCCAGTTATTATTGATGGGCGAAACCTGGAAGCAAGTTTGGTCCAACTCGAGATGGCAGACTTTGACATCATCTTGGGAATGGATTGGTTATGCCATCATTCAGTTAGCTTATTATGTGCCAAAAAGAAGCTTGCTTTCAAGGATGATAATGAGAAGGAGTTTAGCTTCACCAGAACCAAGTTACCTAGGAAGCGGAAGCTGATCCTCTCTGCTCTAAAAGCTAAGAGATGCTAAGAAAAGGGAGGAGTGGGTTACTTAGTGTTTGTGGTCGACATCGCTGCAGAGGTGCCAAAGATGAAAGATCTGGATGTGGTACGAGAGTTTCCAGATGTATTTCTAAAAGACCTATCCGGACTACATCTAGATAGGGCTACAGAGTTCGAGATAGACCTTATGCCAGGGTCGGCGCCGGTGTCTAAGGCACCGTACAGGATGGCCCCTATAGAATTAAAGGAGTTGAAGACCCAGTTACAAGAACTACTAGATAAGGGTTTCATACGACCAAGCAAATCGTCGTGGGGAGCACCTGTATTGTTTGTAAAGAAGAAGGATGGTAGCGTACGACTATGTATCGACTACCAGGAGTTGAACAAGTTAATCGTCAAGAATCGATACCCTTTGCCTAGGATCGATGATCTGTTCGATCAGTTACAGGGGGCAAAGGTTTTCTCGAAGATTGATCTTAGATTGGAGTATCACCAACTGAAGATCAAGGCAGGAGATATTCCCAAGATTGTTTTCAGGATGAGGTATGGACATTATGAGTTCCTTATAATGTCGTTCGGATTGACCAATTCCCTAGCGTCGTTCATGGAACTGATGAACTGAGTGTTTTATGACATGTTGGACACTTCGGTCATTGTATTCATTGATGACATCTTGGTCTACTCAAAGGACAGGGAGACTCATGCAACACACTTGAGAGCAGCCCTACAATGGCTGAGAAGGGAGAAGCTTTACGTCAAGTTTAAAAAGTATGAATTTTGGCTGAAGGAAGTGGCCTTCTTGGGTCACATAGTATCTGCAGACGGTATTAAGGTAGATCCAAGCAAGATCACAGCTATAATAGGATGGGAAGCACCAAAATCAGTTGCAGAGATTCGTAGCTTCTTTGGATTAGCTGGTTACTATAGAAGATTCGTGAAAGACTACTCAAGAATCGTCGTTCCACTCACCAGACCAACCAAGAAAGGAAAAAAAGTTCATATGGACAGATGAGTGTGAGAAGTGCTTTCAAACTCTGAAGTCAAGACTAGTCTTTGCACCTATCTTGACCATCCCAACACCAGGCTTACCGTTTACCCTATATACGATTGCCTCAAGGTTGGGTCTTGGATGTGTGTTGATGCAAGGAGAACAAGTGATTGCCTACGCATCAAGACAATTGAAAGAGCATGAGAAGAACTATCCTACGCATGATCTGAAGTTAGCAACGGTCATTCACACAATTAAGACTTGGAGGCACTACCTTTATGGTGAAAAGTTTCAGATCAAGTCGGATCATAAGAGTTTGACTTACCTTTTTACTCAGAAGGACCTAAATATGAGACAGAGGAGATGGCTGGAGCTATTAAAAGATTATGATTGTGATATCTAGTACCATCCGGGTAGGGCAAACATCGTAGCTGACGCCTTAAGCAAAAAGTGGGCATTGAAACCTGAGGCAGGACCTAGTACAAACGCTGCATTGTGTGCTGCAACCTCGGGCTCAAAAGAGAATGACGAAGAGCATGTATTAGAGACTGTAGAAGATCCAGTGGAACAGAGCTTAATTCATAAGTTCACATTGATGTTCGCAGCTTTGAAGATATCATCGGATCTAATAGATGAGGTAAAAGTAGCAATCCTTCAGGATCCACACCTCAAGACGGTGCAAGAAGATCTAGAGAAGGATAAAAGCAACCCTAATTTTACCTTGGATTTAGACAAGATACTCAGGTATCGTGGAAGATTATGTATACCTGAGAATAAGAACTTAAATATCAGAGACAGAATTATGACAGAAGCCCATTATACCCCATATTCGGTACATCCAGGAAGCACCAAGATGTACCATGATTTAAGAAGATTATATTGGTGGAGGGGTATGAAAGTAGATGTAGCTCGATTCGTATTCCAATGTCTAAATTGCCAGCAAGTGAAAGCAGAAAGACAGAGACCCGCAGGTTTGCTACAACCACTATCGGAGCCAGCATGGAAGTGGGATTTTGTCATTGGCCTACCCTTGACACCAAGGTCAGTGGATGCCATGTGGGTCATAGTCAATCGACTTACTAAGATAGCTCACTTCATCGCTGTTAGACCTCTGTATACCATGGACAAGCTAACCAAGCTATATGTGGATAATATAGTCAGACTTTATGGCATCCCAGAGAGTATAGTATCTGACAGAGATCCCCGTTTTACATCAAAGTTCTGGAAAGGATTACAGAAAGCTATGGGAATCAAGTTGAAGTTTAGTACAACTTTTCATCCTCAGACAGACGGGCAGTTAGAAAGAAGTATTCAAATCTTGGAGGATATGCTCTGAGCGTGTGTCCTAGACTTCAAAGGAGCTTGGGACGAAAAACTATCGCTCATTGAGTTTGCTTATAACAATAGTTACCAGGCTACGATCCATATGGCTCCATATGAGGCACTCTATGGGAAGAAATGTCATACACCTCTGTTATGAAATGAGGTGGGAGAGAGAAAGATTGTAGGACCAAAGTTCGTAGAAGAAACTTGTCGAGCGATTGATCTAATTAAGGAAAGAGTGAAGACAACTCAAGTTTGACAAAATCCCTATGTAGATAACCAACGTCGAGATCTGGAGTTTGCAGTGGGTGATAAGGTGTTCTTCAAGATATCACCTGTGCGAGGTCTGAAACGGTTCCATAAAAAGGGGAAGCTATGCCCCAGATACGTGGGACCATATGAGATATTGATCAGACGTGATAATGTGGCGTATCAACTGGCTCTACCACCATCCATGTCAAGCGTTCATGATGTGTCCCATGTTTCTTTATTGAAGAAGTATGCTAGGGATCTGTCACACATCTTGACAGCAGACCCACCAGACTTAGCAGAGGAGTTGACATTTGAGGTGATACCTGGATGCTCACAAGCTGAAAGGTATAACATCTTCAAAGCAAGGATATCGATTATGTCAAAGTGCAATGGAAAAGCCAAGATGTAGAAGAAATCACTTGGGAGGAGGAGAATGCGATGAAAAGGAATACCCTAACCTTTTCGACGAACAAGGTACGTGCAAATTTCGAGGCCAAAATTTCTTTTAAGGGTGGGGGAGTTGTGAGACCTACATGCAAATTTTGGGGATGAAATTTCTTTTAAGGGTGGGGGAGTTGTAAGACCCGCACTCCATGAACCCGATCTAAACCTCTATTTCATGTCGTAACAGGTCTTCCAATCATCACCAGGTTAGATGGGACGAGCAGATGACAATCAAGTATGAAAACGGACCTAAAGATATGATATTTTTCATACCAATCTTATGGTACCGGTTTATATACCGATCGACTAGTATGTCTACGTGGGCATACTAGTTAGATCTGAAAAAGGATCTCTGTGGATCCCGATTGCCAAATCTAGAGCCTGGGGACTTTCTTAACGTAGGAAAACTTCCTAAACCCCAACCTAGTCTATTTAAGGACCCTTAAACCTCCTCAAACCTCTTTGATTGTTTCTCACAAACCTTTGAGAGGATAAAGAGATCGAAAGAGGAGAAAGAGCTAATAAAGGTAGAAGAGGAGCCGCCGTTGGATGAAAAACACCATAGTTGTGAACCAACGATAAATGCTTAAACTTCTCTCTAAGTTAAGCATTATAGATGACTGATCATGACTGATCAATACCATGCAAGGCTAGGTATTGATCTAAAACCCTTATTTTACCGTCAAACCCTAATTGTTCGTTAAACCCTATATTCGAATTTTAGGCGATGAATCATAGGAACTAGGACTTGAATGGAACATGAAACAACCCTAACTTTTTTGCTCAAGCCTAGAATGCATAGGATAAATCCTAGAACCAATAATGGGTGACCGACGGAAGGCGAACACCAAGTTGGTGGTCTTCCGGAGGCATACCGGTCGACTATACCGGTTGCACTATGTGTGACTGGTACTGCAACCAATACCTCTCGGAAGCTAGTCTGTGGGGGACCGGTCAACCATACCGGTCGCACCTTTCCCCACAATGCTGAGACCGGTACCTGCAATCGGTATGCACTATGAGGGTGTTTTCAATCCAAGTTGGTTTCCGACCAACATAAACCCTAAGAAACTAATTCTAATTCAACCCTAACATCATGTAAGACCTTGTGATAGCAAGTTTGGACACTGTGATGTGGAGCAAGCTAGCAGTCAAGCATCAGGTAAGGGAATCGAACCTAAACCTAATAACTTAATAATAGTAAAATGTTGTTAGTAATTATGATTCTGTGGAATGGTGTTTGTGCATACTCGCATGTCATCTTTACTTTCAGTTATTATATTGTTCATGCATACTCGCTATGCTAGGATGTGATTGTTAGGCATGTGATTATTTTCATTGGTGTGTGGAATGGGAAGGGCCTGGGGTCTTGGATCATTCCTTATACTAGCACCTTTTCGTATCGCTTCTGTTTTAGCATGGTTGGTGCGAGTAGGGTATCAGGGGGAGGAAGTGGCACTGTGGTCTCTGGCTTGGCCACTAGACTCGAGCCCTATCTTTATGCCGTAGGGAGCTGTACTGGGATAGGGTTTACTGTGATGACATATAGGATTGGTTAGTTGCGAGCGCAGTTTGCAAGCCCTCGCCAATAGGGGCTTATGTGTTGGTATGGGTAGGGCATCAGGGGAAGTGTTGGCGGTGTGTGATCCGAACACTTTAGCTCTATCCCTATTCCATGGTGGGTGTATGTGGGACGACAGTGGTGTTTGATCAATTGGATGGATTTATACACTCGTGTATAGAGGTGTGGTGGCCGCCATCCTTTCCATAGCACCTTGCAAACTTAAAATCAGATCATAATGTGAATGGTACTCATGCATGTTGTATGTTGCATTGTCTGATTTTTTTACTGAGCTAAGTTGTGAGCTCACCCTTGTGTATACACTATTTTTAGATATTGATGCAGGTTACACTGTGGAGGACTATGTGGATGCTCCAGTGTATGGAAGTGTTGCTGCCTTGGAAGTGCAAGCAGGGGAGGACGAGCATGATGCTTCATGTGAGTGCCCTTTCTGCGTGTTCTTCTAGGATGGTTTTATTTTATTTTATTTTATTTCAGTTGGATTCATAAATTGTGTAAAGATATTTTATTTACATTTTGATGTGGAGAATAATTGGTTACTATACTTACAATGTAGAACTCAGTTCATTCAATTTAAGACTTCCGCTGTAATTAATCGTATTCTGATTATGGTTATGTGCAATGATTTATATAAGTGGATACGATCTTATCGAGATCCTGGTGTGAACCATTGGTTCAGTGATAGTTCACTCACACTTTTCGTTTGGTCGAAATTGGGGTGTGACAGACATAGTGGTCATTCTATTTTTCATGTTTGTGATTTGTGCTCTTATCTCAGTTAATTGCTGGAGCACTAAAGTCATAGGGTCATTGGGGTTATTGGGTTGATTAAAAGAGCTAGAACCCTTCACTACGAAATTTTGATACCAATTGATGTGAAGGTTAAGGTTAGAAGTCAATTTTCACCCTAATCCTTGCAAAATGGGATCTTTTACAAGAAACCCAATCGAAATTTTAGGTAAACAAAAAAACCAGAATTGTAACAGTATAAAAAAATTAACTTATCTTAAAATCCAATCGTTGCTAGATTACCAAACTTGGAGGGGATGAACTCTAGTTGTCACACCCTAAATTTGCACCAACTAGAATGGTGTGATGAACCGTCTATGATCCAACGGTTTAATCAGGATCTCGAATAGGCCATGTTCCTTTGCTTAAACCATATACATCCACAACCATAATAAGAGTAAATAAACAATCGCGAAAGTCTTTAATATTAATGAACTGAGTATCTAACAGTGATAACATAAATAAAGTATCCAATTATCTTCAAAATACTAAGACATAAAATAAAATAAATTAATCAAATACATCCTCCAAATAATCCAACAAATAATCTAATCAAAGACACATGAGTTGCACTTGCACGACGAATCATGCGACTCCATCATAGCTTCTGCATCCATCGTCACAACATGCCCGTACATTGGAGCATTCAGATAATCTTTCATGGTAGGACCTGCATCATCAACTAAAAATATTCGACGTCGAAAGGGTGAGCACACATCATGGCTCAGTGAGCAAACAAAACAATGCAACAAACATATGCATGCATTCAATTCATATCTTTGGTCTGGTTCATAAGTTTACAATGTGCAATAGAAAGGATTGGTGGCCGCCGCACCTCTATACACGAGTGTGTGAAGCCGTCCAATGGATCAAACACCATTGTCGTCCCACATGCACCCACCATGGAATAGAGATAGAGTTAAAGTGCCTAGATCAAACACCGCATGACACTTCCCCTGATGTCCTACCCATACCAACACGTAAGCCCCTATTGGCGAGGGCTTGCAAACTGGGCTCGCAACTAACCAGTCCTAATGTCAAACAGTGTATCCAAGGCCTCACCCCAGCATCCCTCAATACGTCCATAGAGATAGAGCTAAGGCCCCCGACAGAGTCAGAGACTACACGGTCCGAGACCACCTCTCCTGATGCCCTACGACGTAATAGTTCTGCTAAGGTAATGACGATACGATGATGTCAGTGGACAAGACTTGAGTAGAGATAGAGCTAGAGTCTGATCAGGATGAACCACAGTGTCACATCCTCCCCCTGATGCCCTACTCGCTTCAAGTACACTAATCACACACAAACATTCACATGCCTATTCCTAGCATCATCATCAACCTCATGTTATAAATAAACAGAATTAAATATGCATGAACAGTAATAACAGGAATATTGGATGGCATGTGAAATGCACAATACACGCATACAAACATAGAATCATTCATGGCATTGGACTCAATAAATAAAAACAGTTTATTATTAGCCAATTAGTTTAGGTCTTGTTCCCTCACCTTTGGTCGATAATAGATCCTCGTTCAAGCTTTGTAATTTACTCTTAGACCACTTGAAAACTTAACAAATTTATAGATTTTAAATTAGAATTAATTTCCATGAATTTAGACTAATAGAAATTGAGAGGTCGCAGGTGTGGCAGCACCTATGGTCTCAGTTTTTGCGACCACATGGTGTGTGGTCGCAGGATGTGGTCACATATCCTGCGACCACACATGCGACCACACCCTCCCTAGAAACTTCCCGAGGGCTTGTGGTCGCAAGGTGTGGTCGCATATCCTGCGACCACACATGCGACCACACCCTTCCTGGTCTTCCCGAGGGTGTGTGGTCGAATATGTGTGTCTTGTGTGGCCGCATATCATGCGACCACACGTGCAACCACACGTGTAATGGTCAACCTTTCACTCTCAGCTCCATTCCTTCATGTTTGGATCATTTGACTTATCATCATGGTCCTTCCTATGATTGTTTAATAGCTCAGAACTATTATTTTATACACAATCCATTGCCCACATAATTTTCTCCATGGATTCTCTTGGAATTTGTCCATGGATTGATGATTTGGGTTTCTCCTAAATCCTATATTCTTTATGAACTATTATAGACTCTCAATTTAACATGGGAAATATGTTCATACCTTAAGCTTGCTGAAGATTCAGAGTTTTCTCTGAATTTTCCTCCTCCTTAGTCTTCCTATTCAATTTTCCTTCTCTTCCTTCTCTTCTCTTTCTCTCACTTTCAGTTTGAGTTATAAAAGAGTGAAAGAGGCTAAGGGACATCCTATTTATAGAGGAAAACCCTCCATAATATGCCCTAATAAGTTTAGGAAAGAACCTCTTTCGGATTAGGAAGGTTTCCTAATTTCGATTTCTGACTGGGTTCGTGTGGTCGGAGGTGTGGTCGTAGAACCCGTTGACCACACAGTCAGAAACATGCGACCACACGACCCAAATTCATGTGGTTGCACTATTTTGAGGTGTGGTCGGTCACACCTGTTTAGGTATGCGACCACCTGACCAAAATTGACTATTTTTGGGTTGATTTCATACCTGGTCTTGTGGTTTCTTCACGCACTTGATCCACTTGGTTCGACCATGATAGGAAGACCTGATACAAGGAGATAAGACCGGTTAGTTCGATACGGGTCTTACACTAGTATATGCTTGCTAGCATACCCAAATTTGAGGTTGATCTAGCCATAGATGAAGATCAGTGAACTCTCGAAATCACGCTATCCTTCGCTGTCACCATTGGTACTAGCTGAATAGGAGAACTTGGTAGCTAAACTTCAATTCAACAATTGACAGTGACCAAGGACGGTAATATTGGTCTCGCAATTCAGTAGGGAAGAAGTAGAATTGAAAGATTTAGAAGCAGAACAAAGAAAATCAGAGAAGAAAAGCTTTTAGTTGAGTCTTACAGTGAAGGAGATTCAATCAAAATTTTGAACAGAAATTTGGCCTTCTAATGTCTGCCTCCCTTTTCTGCTTTATTCATATTTATAGAGTTGGATAAATACAATCTAAAAATAAAACGTGAATAAGAATAGAAAACTTTCCTTAACAGGTTATTAGAAGGTTTTTAAAAAAAAAAAAAACAAACTAGATAATTTGATTGTTCCATAATTGAATTCTATGCTAACACCAATTTAGACAACAAACCCAAAAAGCAACTATGGAGAAGAAGGAACAGCTTGCTAAATCTGGGCCAAATGAGTTTGTCTTGTGGCTGTTGGAATTGGCTTGATTTTTGTCTTTATTCCTCTTCTGTCTTCTACTATAAACCTGTACGGCATCAACTGTGGTTTGAAGTTCTGCAACTGTTTCAATTTCCGATTGAAATTCCTGCTGCTGAATTTAACGTTTTCTAGATCTGAGTGCCACTACAATGATTGACTGTCATCTGGTATATATCACTATTTATTGCCGAATCCATGTTTCTGGTATTACTGCTATTAAAGTTAGGCTGCCTGGTTGGGTTGGATTTGATCTCGGTTTGGAGGAATAGGGCTGTTTCTATTGAATGGCCATTGAATTATGCTGACGCTTGCACGGTTGCACCTTATCTCTGTTGATTGCTGAATCTGCTGCCATCGATTGCTGGTGTTCCCGCTGTTTTACTTCGGTTCAGATCTGGTATTCATTGCTGATGTCGATGTTGACTGATAGAATCCCATCAGATCAGTGTTTGCTTGATTTGCTTGAAATCCTTTATCCTCACATCTCATCCTTATCAGATTGGTTATTGGTGACCTATTCTTATAGATTACCAACAATCCAAAATTCCAAATTTGATCACCATCTAAAGGTCAGATTCTGATTTTTTAATTACTGCAAAAAATATGCTTGCATGTGTCCATAGTCCTAGCAGCCCAAGGACTAGAACATATCTCTTATTCGGCTGTTGGAATGGCATCCTAGGTTAGATTTTTGGTACTGCTATTGTTTATTCTCTCAAAGAAGGAACAGGTCCATACCGTATAATTTAGGCTTTCGCTCACTCAATCCTAGGGAAGAGGCACACTCGCAATGAGAGAGCTCACTCGAGCCGAGCAAGGGAACATAGGGAAAGCTAAAGCTAGGGGCTCAGACTGAATCGATAGGAAACACATTACCCACTCGCTCAGTCAGTCAAGCTATATATCCTAACCCTTCATAAAGACGGGGAGGCCGAGAGGAAAAGTTGATTTTATATTCAGCGTCTTCCTCTGCGGAGAATTTCTCTTCTGCTTATGAAATAGCATCAGTTTTGGAGTAACGGTAATGGAACTGTTCAAAGGCTTGTTGCCAATGATTTCAAAGCGGAGAATTCCTCCTCTGCTTCCATCACAAACCTGAAAATTTCTTCCCATTTGTCGCCACAAATTTTGATGGATTTGTCAAAGTGCAAATCAAGTCAACACTTCAAGACGCATATTTTGCTTGTTCACAATGATATTTTTGCAGGATTTTCTACTATGGTCATGTTTAATATTTTGGTTTGGTTGATCAATTGGTCCTGGTTATTCTACTATTTGGGATATCATCCCTCATTAGTTGAAGACCCCCGGTTATTTGTCCATGTGAAATGCTTCACATGAGGGCATAATATTTGTTTGTGGGAGAAACTATTATCAATGGCACAAGATGCAATGCTTCTTCGTGTTTGCTCATGGGAGTAGCACTTTTATTAATTTGTTCAAGTTTATCCAAGGAAGAGAGATTTTTATTAGCTGTACAACATGCAACGTTTGTTCATGTTTGTTCATGAGAGAGACACTTTTATCAGTTAGTTCCAATCTGCTCAAGAAAATAGATGCTTTTATCAGTTGCACAAGATAATGATGCTTTGCTGGTGTGAGAGCCTACTACTACTATCGGTTGCACAAGATGCAACCTTGCACGTGATGCAGTTTATCTAGTTCATAATGATCTTATGCTGTCTAGTTTATAACGATCTAGTGCTGTTTGGTTCTCAACTACCAAAGCTGCTACGATGATTGATGCCCCTACCTATGATGATTGGGGGTACCTGCCTTTCGTGAAAAGTGTCTGTGATGGTTGTTATTCTCCACCACATATTTTATTTGTCGGTGGTTCTAGTTCGTAATGTGGTATTACTACCAAGGAATTATCTTTGTGCTCCCTAGCGTCTTCGACAACCATATTTTTAAGACCGGTGTGGTTTATATTTAATGTTGTTGTTCCAAACTTGAACTCCAGCTTAAGGGGGTGTCTAGTCCTTTATGCTTTACCATTACTTGCTTTCATCATTAATAAATAGATGGTGGGATGGGGTGGGGGGGACTCTCTCATCGATTCTCTCTCTCCCTACTCATTTTCTTCTCTCTTCTTCTCTTTTCCTTCTCTCTTTCTCCATTATTTTGTCACAAAAGACATCTTTCATGGATTGATGGAAGCTAGCTTGAAGATCAAAACCAAGTCATCCATTGTGATTTAAGCAACTCGTGTAAGGATCTTACAAACATTTCCTTTGCTTGAACAGTTTCTGTTACAACATGTGCATAGCTATCCATGTACAACTATTGTTACAGCTGTCCATGTGCAACTATCCATGGGCTTTTAGGTGTACAGCTGCAGCCATGTGCTCCATACCATTGATGGAGTTATACAACATTTCATAATTATTCTATTGTACTCCCAATCTTCTTTATAAATAAGAAAGACATCTGTCATACAAAGATAAGCAATATCACGAACCAATACTTCAAGCACAACACTCAATTCAAATTTTAGATCACTCAGGTCAATATTGTTCCATTTGTGAGATTTCTCCTTATGAAACCCACACATATGATTTCTAGGAGTTTTTTGAGATTTTTTAATTCCTTTATGTTCTTGAATCCCCTTACTCAAATTCTATTCCAACTTACTTCTGCTATTGTACTACCAATGTGGTTGAGATTGGACAACTTTTCGTATCCAAAATCTTCTCCTCCCAGAGGTTTGGGAGAAAAGGCAGCGGCCACTTTAGATGACCAACACCTGGGGCTTGGGTGAATCTGAGCCCTCCATCCGAGTTGACACCCTCTTGTCGGCTCTAATGTTGTCACACTAGAGGATGGTTGGTGGGGAGGGGGAAGCCAATCTCATGTAGCAGTTGCTGTAACCGAATGAGTTCTGCAATAGCATTAGGTAAAGCTTTGTACTCAGCTTCGGTGCTAGAGCGGGCCACTGTGGGCTATTTGTGAGAGCTCCAACAAATGTGATTGTTGCCCAAGAAGATGGAGTACCCACCAGTTGACAGTCTGTCATCAGGGCAGCCAGCCCAATCGGCATCAGAGAAAGCCATTAAGGTGGCATTGGGAGACTTGCGAAATAGCAGGCCATGTGTTATTGTCCGTTTGATGTAGGGTAGGATGCGCTTGATAGTGGTCCAGGGTGCAGTGGTCGGGCCATGCATAAATTGACAGACTTTATTGACGGTGTAAGCAATGTCAGGTATGGTGCAGGTCAGATATTGGAGGGCGCCTACCACACTCCGATATTCGGTTGGATAGAATAGTAAGTCGCCAGTGAATTTCGAGAGGGGTGGTGTGGTGGCCATTGGTGTGGCTATGGGTTTGGCATCAAGCATTTTTGTGCACTGAAGGAGATCCTGCATGTACTTCTGTTGGAAGAGCACCAGGCCAGAGGAAGTGTAGTTTGCCTCAAGACCAAGGAAGTAAGTGAAACGCCCAAGGTCTTTTATAGGAAAAGCCACCTGAGAGGGCATAAGATGCTGTCAATCAGCACTGCTTTGTTGGAGAAGAGTAATATGTCATCCACGTAGATGAGAATTATGATGAGATCCACTTGATGGCGGAATACAAGCAAAGAAGTATCGGCCTTCGACTGATGGAAACCCAATTGTAATAATATGATGCTTAACCATGAGAACCAGGCACAAGGAACCTGTTTCAGCCCATATAGTGCTTTGTGGAGATGGCAGACATGATTAGGAAAATGAGAATGGACGAAACCTGGTGGTTGGGCCATGTAGACTTCCTCTGTCAGAGACCCATACAAGAAAGCATTTTGGATGTCGATTTGCCGAATATGCCAGTTGTTCATTGTAGCTAAGGCAAGTAGAGTACGAATAGTTGTGGGTTTGACAACTGGACTGAAGGTGTCCCCATAATCAAGGCCTGGGTGTTAGTAGAAGCCTTTGGCTACTAGCCGTGCCTTGTAGCAGTCAGTGGTGCCATCAGGTAACCGCTTGATGCGAAAGACCCTCTTACAACCAACAATGTTGTGGGAAGGGTAACGTGGAACAAGCGTCCACGTGCCATTTTGAATGAGAGCATCCAATTCTTTGTTCATTGCACAACGCCACCCTGGATGAGGAGCAACATTTGTGTAGCAAGTTGGCTCTGTGGCAGAGTTGGTGACAAGTAAAGCATGAGGAGACTACCGAATTGGTGGCCATGGAACTATGCCGTCAGTGGGGTGCTTCGGCTTAGTCACACTGGACTGGGTTTGGGTATGTGGGCGATAAATAGCTGCTAGTGGTGAAGGCAGCATGGCTCCTAGGGATGGTGCATTGGGTGGGATACCACGTGTAGTAGAATCAGACTATGGTGAGGCCACTTGGGGCATGACAGGAGCATCCTACTGGGGTAGTGGTGCGGGCTCTTTGGTAGAGGTAACCGGCATAGAGAGTGTTGGAACCTTGGCCAGACTGAGCAGATATGGAGGGAACAGTACAGAGTGAGTTGTCATTATTGGTAATCTTAGCAGAGTGATATGGAGGAGAGAGATTATCAGCAAACAATTTGAACAGTCAACAGACAGAGTGGACAGTCAGAAGCGTCGCAGTTTAGTGTCTGAAAGCAAGAAGAAGAGAGAGAAAGTAGAGAGAGAAAGGAGGAGAGAGAGAGTGATGGAGGACCAGGTAGGTCCCACCTCATGTGGCTCGCCACCTCGACAGCCCAGCTCAGGCCAGTTGGCCCACCAGCTTGGCAGCTCAGCCAGCCATGCCGTGTGCACGGCACAGTAAGCCAATAGGTGCTCTGCCTAGTAGCATTGTCACACCCCAATTCCACACTGTTCAGAATGGTGTGATGAACCGCCAAATAACCAACGGTTCAACCAGGATCTCTAATAGGCTATCCCCGCGTTATCCAAACTTTACGCGCATCCACAATCATAATCAGAGTAATACACAATAGCGAAAAATTTATAAATAATATGAACTGAGAACTAGAATGATACCCATAAATAATATCAAATTATTCTGTGTTTAACTAAGACATAAATATTTAAATACCAAATACATGTCCTATAAATTCAATGAAGAAACCTACAAAAAAATATCTAATCGAATACACACGAGTTGCACTCGCAAGAGGAGTCGTGTGTATCGTCTTCAGCTCCAACTTCCATAGCTGCTACAGTTCCATACGCTGACAGGTTCATATAATCTTCTACAGTATATCCTGCATCATCAACTAAAAATATTCGACGTCGAGGGGTGAGCACACAACACGGCTCAGTGAGTAGCCAAAACAATGCAACAATACATATGCATGCAAAAAGTCAATTCATATCTTTGGTCTTGGTTTATAGTTTGCAATATGCAATAGAAAGGTTGGGTGATCAAAGGTTAACGGTTATTGATACCACCTCTATACACAGGGAGTGAAAGTTCGCCCGAAGGTTAACGGTTATCGTCGTCCCCATCCACCCTACCATAACATTATACAACAAAGGTTAACGATTATTGCTATATAATGCTATACCAACACGTAAGCCCCTGTTAGCGAGGGCTTACAAACTGGGCTCTCTACTAACCAATCCTAATGCCAAACAGTGTATCCAAGGCCTCACCCCAGCATCCCTCAGAACATCCATAGAGATAGAGCTAAGGCCCCCCGGTAGAGTCAGAGACTACAAGGACTGAGACCACCTCCCCTGATACTCTACGACATAATAGTTCTGCTAAGGTAATGGCGATACGACGATGCCAATGCACAAGACTTGAGTTAGAGATAGAGCTAAAGTGCTGAGACCCACCAAAGGTTAACAGTTATCGACGTTTTCATCACACCTCCCCTGATACTCGCTCGCATCAAGCACATCAACCACACACATACAAGCACATGCCTATTCCTATCATCATCATCATCATCATCATGTTATAAACAATAAAGTAAATATGCATGAGCAAGTAATAGAAATATTGGATGGCATGCTGTATGCACATTACAAACATATTCGCACAGAATCAACATGGCATAGGACTCAAAAAATAGAAAACAGTTTATTATTAACCAATTTAGTTTGGGGTTAAGGTTCGTCACCTTAGCTTGCTAATAGATATTTTCCAAGCTTTCGAATCACTTTTATAACTGTATTATATTGCTAGCAAACCTAACAAAGTCGATAGAATTTAATTAGAATTAATCCAGAATTTAAAACCATTCTGTCAACTGAGGGTCGATGCTAGGGTCGATGCTGGTGCGACCCTCGGTGCACTCTGGTCCAATTTCCACTTTTTAATCCATTCTTCGTATTTGGGGTCCTATGACTTGCTTCCTACATTCACCCAACACTCATTCCACGGTCTAAAGCCATGTATGATTCATCTAGATGACTTTCATGCATCCTCCCATGGTTTTCCATGAAAACCTAACCATGGATGGATGGTTTGGGTTTCTCCGAAATCCTACACTCAACCATATCTAACTTAAGGTCTGTAGAAACTCATGGAATTAGTATCCATACCTGAGAAGATTACTTTTCTCTGCGAATTCTTCTCCTTTCTGCTAAGCCTTCTTCCTAGCCTTCTTTCTTCCTCTTTTCCTTCTTCTCTCTTTCTCTCAATTCAATTAGGGTTATGAAAGGAGTGAAAGTGGCTTAGGGACGTCCTTTAAATGGACTAGGAGTGTCCTATAATAATCCCATTGAGATTTGGAAAGAATCCCAACCGAAAATTAGGAAATTTTCCTAATTTCAGTTTCGTCAGAAATCGAGGGTCGATGGGAGGGTCGATGATCCCGTCGACCCTAGGGTCTTAAGCTGTCCGACCCTCCCTCAAAAACTGAGGGTCGGACTTTCTGTATAGGGAGGTCCGACCCTGCTTCATTGGGTGTGCGACCCTCCCTCAAAATTAAGTGTTTTCGGGTCGATTTCGTACCTGGGATCTCGATCTCCTTCATGCCCTTGGTCCATTTGACTCGACCATGATGGGTAAACCTGGTTCACAAAGGTAAGACCGGGTTAAATTGACACGGGTCTTACAAGCATAGCCCAGCAGGCCATGCCCTGCCCAACAGCACAGCATAGCAGGCAGCCGCGCGCATAGCAGCACAGCACTGCCATGCCTTGCCCAGCAGCACAAGCACAGCAGGCAGCCGCGTGCACAGCACCTGCGTGCCATGCCGCAAGTCAGCAGGGCAGCAGCAGCCAGCTACTCGCAGACTCTCATGGCTCGATGCCCGCGCGCGCGAGGCCATTGCATCGCACGCGGATTGCAAGCCTCCGCAAGGCTTGAACGGAATTCGCATCAAGTGTTCGACGCAATGCCGTAGAGAAACACCCTTTCAAGACCCTATAGGAAAAAATAGGACTACAGGGCGTTACCACACTTTGTTTAGGGGTATTTCGATCAAAAGAAAATTGACAAATTCCACGTCAATGGCTCAGATCAAGCCACAATGCATAGATTCAAATCCGGCAACTCAAATTAAGGCGGGCTATGGTGCTTCTCTTTAATCACGTCAAGATTCTTGCGCGAATCTTGTGATTGGTCGAATGCAGTTTAATAAGGTAGTCCGCGTCGTGTGGAGCTGGATCCATGATTCAGTGTGGAGCGCGTATGGTGTGTCGGCGTTACGGATCCCAATCTGACGGCTAGGATATGCCCCGAGCTCCGCTGACGGGATTACAAAGATCGTAAGGCCCTCCTTCAATCCCGCTTTTATCTGTCAAATCCAGTGGCTGAAAATTGAGATTCTATGATCCGTCAATCACGTCTCGACAATGACGTACGTATGTCAGCAGCGGCGCGGCTACGGTGCGTTGCGGGTGCATGGATGCTCTTCTAAAGATTCTTTTTGGAATGTTCTGATTAGCCGATCTTCTACTGGCCATATCTCAGCCGTCCGATCTCTGATTTGGGCGTGTAATATATCAAACTGAAGGGAATTTGAAGAACAAGCCTTCCAAACCAGTTGGAGCTCGAGAAGAAGAAGCTGAAGTGCGAATTTAGGGAAAATACCTTGTTGGAGCTTTAAAGAGCTGAGTTTTGACTCCCACCTTCTCTGTGCGGCCATTAATGCTTCATTGAAGCTAGGGAAGAGTACTGGGACAATGCATTGAGTATCCAATGGAGTCAAGGTGATGAAGAATGACTTGTGTAGCTAGTGAAGAGATCGATAAGCTTGCACAGTGAGCTTTACACCTGTTGTGAGCAAGACGGGAAGGTAACTTCGCACTCAAATCCTCATTATGATGAATGTGATAAATGGGATGGGTTTGTAATTATTAAATGATTCACATGTATAGCCTGTGAAGTTGAGTCCTGATAGGTTTGTGGGTAGTAGCCCATATTCAAAGTTGTAGCTTGTCTTACCTGGTGGTGTAGCACCTTGCTGTTGTAGTAGTCAAAAATTACCAATTAATGTTACGTATCGGGTATAATACGAAAACCTGGTTAGGGTATTACCCCGTGGACTAGTCATCACAGTGAGTGATTGGTGAACCACGTTACATCCTGTGTTGTGAGTATGTATGAAATTATCTATTAGTGTCGAATAGAAGTCTGTGTGCTGCAGGTCTGGGTGTACACACTTGGCAGGCCAAACCCCCTGGTATGGATACCTGTGGGTGTGTGGTTAGCGTATGCATGAAATGTGTTTGACAAATTGGCAGTGAGCAAAGTTCATTTGACAACTTAAGATAGCACATAGTGAACAACAACTCTTGGCAGCAGGTTCCAAAACAGTAGGCAAAATCATCTCAACCGAAATATTTTTGAGGGCACTAATTCACCTCCCCTTTCAGTGACTACCTGGGATCAACAATTGGTATCAGAGCGAGGTTTCCAAGGGAAGAAGTTTGACAGCTTTGGGTACAGATTGTGCATTGAGGCAGAGATATGACTACAAATAAAGTGCATCATGGGCATAGTAGAATTCCTATGTTTGATGGCTCCAACTACAGTGTGTGGAATGTCAGGATGGAGGCATACCTGATAGCACAAGGATATGGAGTATGGCTAGCTGTGAAGAATGGGTACAAGCACACAACTGAAGATATCAGTGATGCAGTTGAGATGAAGAAGAGAGAAAATGAAGCTAAGGCAGTCACAACTCTTCTAGCTACACTAGCAAGTAATGAGCTTACTAGAGTAATCAGTTGTCCAACATCAAAGGAGATATGGGACAAGTTGCAGAGTGTACATGAAGGTGACAGTAAATTTAAGGAGGCCAAATTAAAAATACTGAGATATCATTTTAAAAGCCTGAGAATTAGTGAAGGTGAGACAATTGAGTTTTACCTGAATAGAGTAAACAATGTCACTAATGCAATTAGAGCATTGGGTCAAGAACTGAAGGAGATTCATGTGGTCAAGAAGGTGTTGAGGACACTTCCAAAACTATACAATGCCAAGGTGTTAGCCCTTGAAGAAATTACTACTTTGGATACGTTGACCATAGATGAACTGCATGGTATTTTGGTTACCTATGAGATGAGGATGATTGAGCCAGTGCTAGCTGAGAAGGAAGCCGCTTTTGAGGCTTTTAAAAAATTAAAAATGAAAGAGCCAGTGGAGAATGCAAAAGCTGATGCAGAGGATGACTCAGATGATTCAGATGATGAGCTTATAGCCTATCTGGCTAACAGAGTCAAGAAGAGATCTGAGAAGTTCAAAAATAAGTCTTCAATGAGATGCTTCAACTGTGGTGGCTTATGACACTTTGCTTCTAAGTGCCAGAAAAAGGGTAGAGTGTATGATTCTTCATAGCCTAAAGGGAGTCAAGAGAAGAAAGGAAAGAAGAAATTCATTCCAAGAAAGAGAAGTTATCTGTCAAAAGCTTGATAACCCCTTTGATGAGTCTGAGGAAGAAAATGATGATGATATTCTTTTCATGGCAAGACTTGAAGAAACTCCTACAGGGAATGAAGCAACAAAGAAGAGAAGTGATAATTGCAAGAGATGAGTAGAAGATGATGACAACCCAAATCTTGAAGCAGAGTTGCTTTCTACACTCACAGAGCTCAAGTCAGAAAGAAAGAAAAATAAAAGTTTAAATGATTAACTCAACCAAGCCAATGACATAAATGCTGAGATTATGGAAACACTCAGGAAAGCAAAGATAATTGCTGATGAGCTTGACAATGATCTTACACTAAAAACTTCTGAGTGTAAGAAGCTTGAGGAAGTTGTTGTAAGACTTGAGGCAGAATTGGCCAAGTCTACAAAAAAGAAAAGTTATGTTGAAGCTACTGTAAAAATCCCTCATGTAACAATTCTAAAGTCAAGAGATAAGAATGTCAGGTTACAGGAAGATGAAGAAACTAGCCGTTTTGAAGATGAAGACAAGGAGGAAGACAACATCCTTGGTGAGATTCTGAGTTACCAGAGATCCTCTCACATTAAATCTAGACTTGGCTACAACGAGCAGCTCTCTGAGAAGATAAAGGATAAAGGGTCTATAGATAATCCCATTGTGTTTGTAAAGAAAAAGCAAAAGGAATCACTAGCAGTGAGAGCTACAAAAAGTAAGAATAATGAAGAGGGTTTCAAGACAGTCAGGCAAGGCAGACAGATAAAACAGAGTCAGTTTCAGAGGAATAATCAGTTTCAGAGAATCAGACAGGTTCAGAGAAACAGGTTCAGAGGATACTGTTATGGCTGTAATGCCTATGGGCATAGAGTGGTAGAGTGTAGAAGACAAGAGAGACCTCTAGTGTTTATTGACAAAAATAGATTTGCTCCTCTTGCTGATGAGAGAGTAATGTGCTACAGATTTGAGAGACTTGGGCATATTGCCAGAAACTACAAAACAATTTTTCCATCTCAAAGGCAAGCTAAAAGGAAGGGAAGAAAGATCCTCCAAGAAAACCAGTTCAGAGAGAAGAAAGAAATGAAACGGAAAGAAAAACAAAGGAGCCTATTATAGTAAAAGACAAGGCTATATGGGTGAAAAAACCACAGATGAAAAGAAACAAGTCTTTGATGGTGCAAGCAGCACTTAAAGCAAACAAAAGTAAGCAATCTCCATGGATTCTTGATAGTGGATGCTCTACACACATGACAGGCAACAAAGAAAAATTCACAAGTCTCAATGCTGCAGAAGGAGGAACAGTAAGATTTGGAAATAATGAAGGTGCCAGAGTTGAAGGAAGACGTTCAGTGAACATTAACAATGGGAAGATAAAGTCTCACAATGTCTTGTTTGTTAATGGGTTGAAACATAATCTACTCAGTGTGAGTCAGATATGTGATCAAGGACATGAGATCACTTTCAACAATGAAGGATTTATTGTCCACAGGGTTGGAACAGGAAAGGCAGTGATCGCTGGTGAAAGAACAGTTGAAAATATTTATGTACTGACAGATGCCATCAATAAGTGCATGATAACTCAAGAAGATGAAAATTGGCTGTAGCACAGAAGAATGGGATACATTCATTTCAAAAACTTAACTAAAATTAGCAAGGAGCAAGCAGTGAGAGATCTTCCCATGATGAAGACTCCAGAGAACCATGTGTGTGGTTCATGTCAGAAGGGTAAGCAAGCAAGAGCCACTTATAAATCAAAGGAGTACCATTCAAGTAAACCTCTTGACTTGATACATACAGACTTGTGTAGATCTATGAGAACATAGGTGTGAAACTTACATGCAAATTTTGGGGATGAAATTTTTTTTAAGGGGTGGGGGAGTTGTAAGACCTGCACTCCATAAACCCGGTCTAAACCTTGATTTTATGTCGTAGCAGGTCTTCCGATCATCACCGGGCCAGACGGGATGAGCGGATGACAAACAGGTACAAAATTGGATCAAAGATGGTCAAATAAGTGTTATTTTATGTTGATCGGTCGATGGTACCGGTCTTGGTACCGGTCGACCGGTTAGCTCTGCGCAGCTGACTACGGAGATCCAGAATTGGATCTCTACGGGTCCCACTTTCCTAAACCCTAATACTTGGACTTTCCTAATCCTAATAGGGTTACTAAACCCTAATCCTAGTCTATATAAATACCCTTAAATCTCTTCAAATCCTTTCCATTATCTCTCACAAACCCTAGAAAGGAGAAGGAGGTTGGAGAAGGAGAAGAAGCTAGGAAGAAGAAGGAAGTGCTGCCATTGCCGTTCGACGACGCTCACCTTATGCCAATCGACGGTAAGTGTTTCAATCATTCTTCTTACTCTATGACTCTAGGATAGTTGTATGGTTGGATCAATACCATGCAAAGCAGGTATTGGTTTAAAACCCTAATTAGCCATTAAACCTTAAATTTCTGTCAAACCCTAGATTCGAGTTCTAGGATGATTATCATCAAAACTAGACTTGAATGAGTTGGAGATAACTCTAACTCAAAGCTCAGATTTAGAACGGATAGGAGAAACCCTAGAAATCCATGGAAAATGATCGACGGCGGTCGAAAAATCCAAAGTATGGTCTTCCGGAGACATACCGGTCGACTATACCGGTTGCACCTTGTGTGACCGGTATGTTGCCACCGGTACCTTTCGGGGGGCTGGTCTATGGGGACCGGCTGACCATACCGGTCGCCAGTTTTCCCCACACTGTGATCGGTACATGCCACTGGTCAGCTCTGTGAGTGTATTTTTGTAACCTCGTTGGTTTTTCGACCAACGTAAACCCTAAGAAACTATTCTAATTGAACCCTAATATTATGTAGGAATTTGTGATAGCATGTTTGGATCTTACGACGTGGAGCAAGCTATCAAATGAGCGTCAGGTAAGGGAATCTAACCTAAACCCTAATAATTAATGGACAGTAAAACGTTGTTAATAACCCTGAATATATATGATGTGATGTTTGTGCATATTCACATGCCATCCTTTACTTTCAGTTATTATTATTGTTCATACATAATAGGATGTGATTGTTAGGCATGTGATTGTTTTCGTTAGTGTGTGGAGTGGGGCATGGAGCCTGGGATCATTCCTCACACTGGCACCTTTTGTAGTATTCTATTCTAACATGCTTGATATGGGTGGGGCATCAGGGGAAGGTCATGGTACGGTGGTCTCTGATGTTGATGTTGGCCTGGTCATGGTTATGCGGCATTGTGGTCTCTGATGCCGACGCTAGCTTGTCCACGATGCTTTAGCTCTATCTCTATGCCGTAGGGAGTTATGTTGGGATAGGGTCTACCTGTGTATTGTTCTATCCTAGTGTGTTAGTTGCGGATAGAGTATCAGGGGAGGTACGGGGATACCATAGCTTTATCTCTATGCGGTAGACGACTGTGCTGGGATAGAGCCTACATTGATGACATATTGGATTGGTTAGTTACGAGCCCAGTTTGCAAGCCCTGGCCAGTAGGGGCTTAGGTACTGGTATGGGTAGAGCATCAGGGGAGGTACGGGGATATCTCAACTCTATCTCTATTCCATGATGGGTGCATGTGGGCCGGTGGTGGTGTGATTCCATGCGGTGCCATACACTCGTGTATAGAGGTGCGGGGGCCACCAAATCTTTCTATAGCACATTACAAACTTAAACCAGACCACACCATAAAATGATTGTTACTCATGCATAATATTATGAAACTGTCTGATTGTCTTACTGAGCTAGTTGTGAGCTCACCCTTTATGTACACATTGTTTTTAGATGTTGATGCAGGTTACACGGTTGACGACTATATGAATGCTCCGGCGTATGGTGATGTTGCTGCTCTGGGTGTGCAGGCAGGAGAGGACGAGCTTGATGCTTCATCCGAGTACCCTTTTTGTGTATACCTTTGATTGATTTTATTTATTCGTTTCAGTTATTTTTAGTTGACTTTTAAAGAGATGTAAGGATATTATATTTTATGATTGGATTGAATAATTAGATATTTTATTTAAATTTATCAATAGATTCTCAGTTCATTTATTTAAAGACTTTCGTTGTACTATTTATATTCTGATTGTGGTTATGTGCAATGGTTTGTATGAGTGGACACGGTCTATTCGAGATCCTGGTGTGAACCGTTGGTTCAATGACGGTTCACTCACACCATTCTGGTTGGTTCAGAATTGGGGTGTGACAATAGGCCATAGGAGGTGAGAGATACATCATCCTGTTCATAGATGAGTATTTTAGAATGACCTGGGTGATGTTTCTGAAGGACAAAACTAAAGCTCTTGACAAGTTCAAAGCATTCAAGAAGAGAGTGGCAACTGAAATAGGAAACACAATTAAGTGTTTGAGGTCTGATCAAGGAAAGGAATTTACATGGAATGAATTCTCAAACTTTTGTAGTAAAAGTGGAATCAGAATTCAACATTCTACTGCTAGAACCCCTCAGCAAAATGGAGTGGTTGAAAGAAAGAACAGAACATTGCAAGAAATGGCTAGAATTATGATGACAGAAAATAACACAGCAAAACATTTCTGGAGAGAAGGCATCTATACTGCAGTGTATATCACCAACAGATGTTTACTAAGGCCTCATGAGAACAAGACACCTTATGAATTGTGGTTTGGGAGGAAAGCTACAGTGAAGTATTTCAGGATTTTTGATTCTAAGTGCTACATCAAGCGAAAGGAGGAGAACCTTGGCAAATTTGATGACAGAGCTGATGAAGGCATATTTCTGGGTTATTCTTTCAAAAGTAAGGCATACAGGTGCTACAACAAAAGACTACGAAGAATTATGGAGAGTTCAGATGTAAAAATTGATGAGAATATAAGGAACCTAAAAGGGACTGAACCAAAAGGTTCCATCCTTAAAGAATTTGATGAAGATGACACACTATCAGTTGACAAAGGGCAGCAAGATGAAGAAGAATCTGAAATACAAGAGATTCAAATTGAAATACAGAAAGATAGCAGACCAAAAAACAACAAATGGTTGAGAATTCATCCTAATCATCAAGTGATAGGAGATCTAAATGCAGAAATACAAACCAGAAGGATGAAAGCTATTGTTTATTCATTACTGTCTGAGGTAGAACCTAAGACTATACATGAGGCTAGCAAGGATGAATTTTGGTTGAAAGCTATGAATGATGAGCTTGACCAAATTGTAAAGAACAACACTTGGGAGCTAGTTCCTAGACTAGCAGACAAAAATATGATTGGCACAAAGTGGGTTTTCAGGAACAAACTAAATGAAGATGGCCAAGTTGTGAGAAACAAGGCCAGACTTGTATGCAAAGGTTATGCCCGAGTAAAGGAATTGATTTCGATGAGACTTTTGCACCTGTGGCAAGGCTTGAGTCTATCGAAATGTTTTTAGCATTAGTTGTGCACAAAGGATTCAAGGTTTATCAAATGGATGTAAAATCTATTTTTTGAATGGCAATCTAGAAGAGGAGGTGTACACTGAGCAACCTGAAGGGTTCCAACTCAGTAATGATGAAGACATAGTATGCAAGTTGAAGAAGGCTCTATATGGGTTGAAGCAAGCTCCAAGAGATTGGTATGAAAGACTTGACACATATTTACATAAATTGGGTCTGGAAAGAGGAGTAGTGGACATCAATCTATATGTCATGACAGAAGACAGCAGTTAACTAGTAGTTGTGGTCTATGTGGATGACATCATTTTTGGGGGACACTGTGAGAAGCTCTGCAAGCAGTTTGCTGAGTAGATGAGGATAGAGTTTGAGATGTCTATGCTTGGAGAGATGTCCTATTTTCTAGGGCCACAGATTCATCAGAAAGACAATGGCATTTTCATCTCTCAAATGAAGTATACCAAAGAGATGTTGATGAAATTTGTGATGGAGGACTGTAAACCAGTGGGGACACCAATGACAATGAATATCAAGCTGAGCTCAGAAGATGATTCACTAACAGTTGATCAGACACTGTATAGGTGAATGATTGGTAGTTTATTGTACTTGACAGCTTCAAGGCCTGATATTCTGCAAGCAGTGTGCCTGGTGGCCAGATTTTAAGCTTGTCATAAGGAGACTCACTTAATGGCAGTAAAGAGAATATTCAGATATTTGAAAGGCACAACAGATTATGGATTGTGGTATCACAAGATTGGAAGATTCACATTGACAGCATTTTCAGATGCAGACTTGGCTGATAGCATTAATGACAGAAAGAGCACTAGTGGTGGTGCATTCTTTTTGGGGAAGAGTTTAGTAGCATGGCATAGCAAGAAACAGGAGTGTGTCTCCTTATCTACAGTAGAAGCAGAGTACATAGCAGCAATAGCTACATGCATTCAGGTAATCTGGATGAAAAGACAGATGTCAGATTTCAGTGTTACTTGTGAAGAGCCAGTGGTCATTAAATGTGACAACATGAGTGCAATAAACATCCCCAAGAATCCTGTGCAACACTCAAGAACCAAGCACATTGATATTAGATATCATTATTTGAAGGAGAATGTGCTTGAAGGGGAAGTGAGATTGGACATTGTTCCTACTGCAGACCAGGTGGCAAACATCTTCACCAAGGCACTTCCAAAGGACTCCTTTGAGAAACTCAGAGACCCGCTAAGAGTGGTGACTCTTGGCACACTATAGATGACACATGTCTAGGGGGAGTTGATGGCTGCATAACATCACTTTTCATCTATAGGATTGGAAAGATGCGGTGGGCACTCCTATGGGCGAGTCTATGCAGGGAGAGTTTGAATGAAAATGGTGCATTTCTCCTATCTATATGCCCTTTGGGTTTGTTGTCAAAGGGGGAGAAAAAGGCAGTGTCACAGTGAGAGAGATATCTTGTGTAAGTTGCCAACAATTCCAAAGGGAGAGATTGTTGAACCTTGGCCAGACTGAGCAGATATGGAGGGGACAGTACAGAGTGAGTTGTCATTGTTGGCAATCTTAGCAGAATGATATGAAGGAGAGAGATTATCAACAAACAATTTGAACAGTCAACAGACAGAGTAGACAGTCAGAAGCGTCGCAGTTCTGTATCTGAAAGCAAGGAAGAAGAGAGAGAAAGTAGAGAGAGAAAGGAAGAGAGAGAGTGGTGGAGGACCAGGTGGCTCCCACCTCATGTGGCTCGCCACCTCGGCAACGTAGCTCAGGCCAGTTGGCCCACCAGCTTGGCAACTCAGCCAGCCATGCTGTGTGCACGGCACAGCAAGCCAACAGGTGCTCTGCCCAGCAGCATAGCCCAGCAGGCCATGCCCTGCCCATCAACACAGCATAGCAGGCAGCTACGCGCATAGCAGCACAGCACTGCCATGCCCTACCCAGCAGCACAGCACAGCAGGCAGCCATGTGCACAGCACCTGCGTGCCATGCCGCAAGTCAGCAGGGCAGCAGCAGCCAGCTACTCGCAGACTCTCATGGCTCGATGCAGGAGCGCGCGCGACCATTGCATCGCGCGTGGACCGCAAGCCTCCGCAAGGCTTCAACGGCATGCGTATCAAGTGTTCGATGCAATGCCGCAAAGAAACACCCTCTCAAGACCCTACTGGAAAAATAGGACTCACAGGGCATTACCACACTTTGTTTAGGGGTATTTCGATCAAAAGAAAAGTGACAAATTCCACGTCAATGGCTCAGATCAAGCCATGATGCATAGATTCAAATCCGGCGACTCAAATTAAGGCGAGCTATGGTGCTTCTCTTTGATCGCGTCAAGATTCTTGCGCGAATCTTCTGATTGGTTGAATGCAGTTTAATAAGGTAGTCCGCGTCGTGTGGAGCTGGATCCATGATTCAGTGTGGAGCACGTATGGTGCGTCGATGTTACGGATCCCAATCTGACGGCTAGGATATGCCCCGTGCTCCGCTGACGGGATTATGAAGATCGTAAGGCCCTCCTTCAATCCCGCTTTTATCTATCAAATCCAGCGGTTGAAAATCGAGATTCTCTAATCCGCCAATCACATCTCGACAACGACGTACTTATGTCATCGGCGGTGTTGCTACGGTGCATCGCGGGTGCATGGATGCTCTTCTAAAGATTCTTTTTGGAATGTTCTGATTGGCCGATCTTCTACTGGCCATATCTCAGCCGTCCGATCTCTGATTTGGGCGTGTAATATATCAAACTGAAGGGAATTTGAAGAAAAAACCTTCCAAACTAGTTGGAGTTCGAGAAGAAGAAGCTGAAGTGCGATTTTAGGGAAAATACCTTGTTGGAGCTTCAAAGAGTTGAGTTTTGACTCCCACCTTCTCTGTGTGGCCATTAATGCTTCTTGAAGCTAGGGAAGAGTACTGGGATAATGCATTGAGTATCCAATGAATTCATGGCGATGAAGAATGACTTGTGTAGCCAGTGAAGAGATCGATAAGCTTGCATAGTGAGCCTTACACCTGCTGTGAGCAAGACGGGAAGGTAACTTCGCACTCAAATTCTCATTATGATGAATGTGATAAATGGGATGGGTTTGTAATTATTAAATGATTCACATGTATAGCCTGTCAAGTTGAGTCCTGATAGGTTTGTGGGTAGTAGCCCATATTCAAAGTTGTAGCTTGTCTTAACTGGTGGTGTAGCACCTTGTGTTGTTGTAGCAGTCGAAAACTACCAATTAATGTTGTGTATCGGATATAATATGAAAACCTGATTAGGGTATTACCCCGTGGACTAGCCATCACAGTGAGTGATTGGTGAACCACGTTACATCCTGTGTTGTGAGTATGTATGAAATTGTCTATTAGTGTGGAATAGAAGTCTGTGTGCTGCAGGTCTGGGTGTACACACTTGGCAGGCCAAGCCCCTGGTATGGATACCTGTGGGTGTGTGGTTAGCGTATGCATGAAATGTGTTTGACAAATTGACAGTGACCAAAGTTCATTTGATAACTTAAGACAGCACATAGTGAACAACAGCTCTTGGCAGCAGGTTCCAAAGCAGTAGGCAAAATCATCTCAACCGAAATATTTTTGAGGGCACTGATTCACTTCCCCTTTCAGTGACTACCTGGGATCAACAGAGAGTATTGGAGGTGGTCCAAGCAAGGATTAGACATCTAACTGGTGGGTCTCCGGTAATATTCCCAGTGTAGCAAATGGAAAAAACTTCTCATCAAATACCACATTGCGGGCCACAAAAATTCTGCCAGACCGTCTATTTAAACATTTGTAACCCCGATGTGAGGGATTGTAGCCAATAAACACACATTGAGTGGATCTGTATTCCAATTTGTTGGAGTTGTAGGGGTGTAGATATGGGTAGTAGTGTAAGACCCCCATTTCATGAACTCGATCTAAACCTTGAATTCATGTTGTAACAGGTCTTCCAATCATCACCGGGTCAGACGGGACGAGCGGATGACAAACATGTATGAAACAGATCGAATTAAGTATTAATTAATTCATACCGATCGATGGTACCGGTCTTGGTACCGGTCGACCGGTATATCCTGCGCAGCAGACCACTTAGATCTGAAAATAGATCTCTACGGGTCCCACTTTCCAAATTTCAAACCGAAGGACTTTCCTAATGCTAGGAGGCTTCCTAAACCTAAACCTAGCCTATATAAACCCCTCTAAACCTCCTAAAACCTCTTCCATGATCCTCACAAACCCTAGAAAGGAGAAAGAGGCTGAAGAAGGAGAAGAAGCTAGGAAGGAGAGGAAAGAGCCGCCATTGCCGTTCGATGAAGAACAAGTTACTGCAAGTCAACGGTAAGTGCTCAAACCTTCCTCTACCATAAGTAATCTAGAATGGTTAATTGTAGTTGGATCAATACCATGCAAAGCAAGGTATTGATCTAAACCCTATTTTGCCGTCAAAACCTAATCTAGTCGATAAACCCTAGATTCAAGTTCTAGGTTGAGACCATCGAAACTAGGACTTGAATGGAGTTGAAAACAACTCTAACTCAATGCTCAGACCTAGAATGTGTAGGAGAAACCCTAGGATCATTTGGGGGCGATCGACGAAAGTCAAGAAACCAGACGTATGGTCTTCCGGAGACATGCCGGTCGACCATACCGATCGCACCCCATGCGACCGGTACTTCCCGGGGACTGGTCTGTGGGGACCGGTCAACCATATCGGTCGCAGGTTTCCCCACAGTGCTGCGACTGGTACTGTGACCGGTCAGTTCTGTGAGATGTGTTTTGCCATTGTTGGTTTTTCGACCAACGTAAACCTATTCTAACTAAACCCTAATATCGTATAGGACCTTGTGATAGCTCGTTTGGACCTTGTGACGCAGAGCGAACGATCAATCAAGCGTCAGGTAAGAGAATCTGACCTAAAGCCTAATAATTAATAACAGTAAAACGTTGTTAATAACTATGATTCTGTGGATTGATGTTTGTGCATACTCGCATGTCATCCTTTACTTTCAGTTATTATTATTGTTCATGCATACTTGCTATGCTAGGTTGTGACTGTTAGGCATGTGATTATTTTCGTTGGTGTGTGGAATGGAAAGGGCTTGGGGTCTGGGATCGTTCCTCACACTAGCACCTTTTCGTATCATTTTGTCTTAGCATGCTTGGTGCGAGTAGGGTATCAGGGGGAGGGAGTGGCACTGTGGTCTCCGGCTTGGCCACTAGACTCTAGCTCTATCTCTATGCCGTAGGGAGCTACGCTAGGACAGAGCCTACTGTGATGACATGTAGGATTGGTTAGTTGTGAGCCCAGTTTGTAAGCCCTTGCCAATAGGGGCTTACGTGTTGGTATGGGTAGAGTATCAGGGGAGGTGTTGACGGTGTTTAATCCGGACGCCTTAGCTCTATCTCTAATCCATGATAGGATGCATGTGGGACGGCAGTGGTGTTTGATCCATTGGGCGGCTTCACACACTCGTATATAGAGGTGCGGTGATCGCCAATCCTTTCTATAGCACATTGCAAACTTAAACCAGACCATGATGTGAATGTTACTCATGCATATGTTTGTTGTATTGTCTGATTGTCTTACTGAGCTAAATTATGTGCTCACCCTTGTATATATACATGTTTTTAGATGTTGATGCAGGTTACACAGTAGAAGATTACGTGGATGCTCCAGTGCATGGAGGCGAGGCTGCCCTGGGCGTGCAAGCATGAGAGGACGAGCATGACGCTTCATGCGAGTGCCCTTTCTGCGTGTACCTTTAGGATTTGATTTAATTTATTCTATGTATTTTTGGTTGGAAATACAGTGATGTAAAGATATTTATTTAAGTTTTGAGGATTTGAATAACTTGATATTTTATTTAAATTTATCAATAGATTACTCAGTTCATTCTATTTAAGACTTCCGCTGTATTTATTATTATTCTGATTATGGTTATGTGCAATGGTTTGTATGAGTGGACACGGTCTTATTGAGATCCTGGTGTGAACCGTTGGTTCAGTGACGGTTCACTCATACTTCTGGTTCAGCCAGAATTAGGGTGTGACAAGCAGGCACAGCCAATGGTGTGCATGATAGTGTAGTTAGGTTTTTTGTTAAACAGTTTCTCGAGAGGACTGATATTGCCGATTATGGGGGAGGGCAATCTATTAATGAGAAAATAGGAAAATTCAAAAACTGTCCCCCAATATTGCATAGGCATGGAGCTATATGCCATGAGGGAGAGTCCTGTTTCCACAATATGGCGATGTTTTCACTCAGCGGTACCATTTTTCTCATGAGCATGGGGACAGGAGACCCGATGAATGATACCCAAATCTCGTAATTTAGTAGAGATGGACCGATACTCACCCCCCAGTCTTATTGTAAAGCCTTAATGTTACATTCCAAAAGCCTTTCAATATGAGTTTTAAAAGCAAGAAAAGTTTGCAAAGCAGCATCTTTGGATGGTAACAGAAATAGCCATGTAAATTTGCTGCAATCATCAATAAAAGAGATATAGTAACGACTACCACATGTAGATAAAATTGGGGCTGGTCCCCATAAATCAGAGTGAATCAAGTCCAATGGTGCAACAGAAGTAGACAAAGAGGGAAAGTAAGGAAAGCAGTGACTCTTCCCTCGTTGACATGCACTACACACATCATGCAACAAATTTCTAGCAACGGGGAGAGCATTGGTGGTGATGACATGACGAGTCCCTCGCCCCGATGGGTGCCCTAAGTTTTGGTGCTAGCAGTCCATAGAGGTGCGCTCTCCAAGAAAAGCAACCTTATTTATTTCATTATTGAGAAGTAGTTGATAGAGGCCATTACTACTCTTGCCGTGAAGCAGGATCGTCCAACAGGGGTGTTGGACGATCCTTTATGCAAAACCAGTCAAGGTGGAATTCAAAGAAAACGTTATTATCACGTGTAAATTGGCTAACAAATAGCAAATTCTTTGTAATGTGAGGTACTTGCATAATATCTTTAAATTGGAATATTCGGTTGGGAGTAGATATGGTAGAATGGCCAACATGTGTAATATGCAAACATGTTCCATCACCAATATGCAGATGATCATTGCCAGTGTAATCATTGTGAATGTACAGATTGTTCAAATCAGTAGTCAAATGGTTTGTAGCCCCAGAGTCGGGATACCAAGACAGATCAGGATATGAAGGGGTTGTGGTGGTGCCAGTGTAAGCAACTGCTGGAGCATGGGACTGAGCATCATAGTGGGAGTAACAGTGAATGGTAGTGTGTCCTGTTTTATTACAAATTCGACAGACAACCCCAGTTCTGGTTGCGGTTGTCATGTAATCACCATCGGATTTAGGAGATCCTTGACCACATCCTCTGAACCGTCCCCCATGAGGAGTGGGAGAAAAATTTCCACGAGGCGATTTGTGCATGCCATGGCCAGTGTTTGGTTTGAAGGCTACATGAGCAGAGGCAAAAGATGCTGATGGAGTGGCGATTGTTCCAACCAGGATTCAGTTTGCAATAAATGGCCATATAACTCATCAATTGAGACTCGATCAGCACGGGTTGTTAAAGAGATGATTAGGGGTCCATATTCAGCACCCAGGCCAACAAGGATATAGCGCAGCAGTTCATCATCAGTGATGGGTTGACCGGCTAAGGCCAAAGAATCAGTACAGACCTTGATTTTCTAGAGAAAGTCTGAGATAGAGAGCGCCTTTCTTGAGGGATGAAAGTTGAAGATGATTATGGATGGCCCGAGCTCTAGAATGAGAGGAAAACATTATTTCCAGGGCAACCCAGACTTGGCGAGATGTTGTGAGGCCAACGACATGTGCTAAGATGGGCTTAGAAAGAGAAGAGATGAGCCAACTTAACAGAAGTTGATCCTGCTTATACCACTTGAGATAAGCCGGGTTGACAATTGATGTGGGTTCAGTGGTGTTGGAGCCAGGTACAGCATCAGTAGTGGAGGTCGAGTTTGTCGAAGAGGATGACAGAATATAGTCAGTTGGGGCAGCGATGGTGCCAGTGACATATCCCTCATGTTCGTAGGTCCTTAGGACAGGGAGGAACTATGATATCCACAAGGGGTAATTGTCCCTTGTAAGTTTAAGAGAGATAAAATGGTGTAGGTTGGGGGTGGATGAAAAGGAATTGGGAAGATTAGAAGTTAACATGGAGAAGATAGGGAAAAGAAAATTCGATAATTTGAGGTAGCTCTTTCGAGCTCTGATACCATATAATGACAGGTGACAAAATGATTATTTTTCTTGATTAATCAAATTGTGTACATATGGTTAGGGCTGCAACAGGGCCGGATTTTTCAAAACCCTAACCCTAACCCTATCTATTTAAACTTAACCCTAACCCAGCTCAACCCTGCCAAGGTCAGAAAATGTACAACCCTAGCCCTGACCCTGGTAGGGTTGGCCCTAATCCTAACCCTACCCTGATTGACCTTGACAGGGCCAGGTTGGGCCGGGTTAACCTTGATTAACCCTAATTCAGGGTTGGATTGACCCTGATTGGCCCTGAAACATACAATAAATTGTCAAATAACATACATATAATAAACACAAATATATATACCAGCCGGTGCCCACCCGACTAAAGGGACTGAGAAATTAATAGAGTACAAAACTTATCTTCGAGCTTTACCTTATTCTGATCATTCAGAGGGTGATCGTGGAGTCACTGAATGAAGTGCTCAGAGCTATGCTCTGAGGAGCTAATCAGCAGCGAGGCAGAGATGACTAAGTGACATATGGAATAAATATGGCGACGACAACAACATGTCGTAGAAGGAGATAACAGGTGAAGCCAACGACCCACTAAGATTAACGTATCTACAACTACATCCCCGAGCGGCAGTCAAACGGGGGTGTGAATGCTAGATGCCAGCAGAATGATCGGCCGGACAGAGGCTAGGGCTGCTTCTTTCCCACCACATCCTTTCTTGTGTGTGAATGCACCGGAAAAGAATGGGAACTGGGTCGATCTATTCTATGGCAAAGTATCCTTCCGCAGTGCTCAAGTAAGTGTGCGACTACGTATGACGACATCCTTCCCTTCTACCCACTCTCTGTTCACACGGTTCTCAAAGTAGAGGAGGAAGGGTGGGCAGCAGGATTTGGGTTTCCTCTTCTGCGGATGCTTCTGTTGCTGCGGATGCTGATACTTCTGCTTATGCGGATGCTATGGAAAATCATTCTTTTCATTTCCCTACCACCTCCCGCTGTTCTCTTTCGTGCTATGCTTGTTTGGTTCGTAGCGCGCTTAAAGCTACTGTATTAGGGGCTTCTTCACGCTCTATTGCTATGCTGTTGCTTAGCTTTGCTTGTTTTTGGTTGTAAAGTGCTGCTCAAGCTGAGCTAACTACAGGTCCGAATGAACTGGGACACCCAGACCTTTCTTATGCGGAAGCAAAACCTGTGTTTCTATACGAGTTCAGGGTAAAACTTGCACCCCTACATACGGTTGTATATATAAAGCTACAACCGTATGAAGTTACAAGTGTTCAACTGTTACAAGTGTTATACAGAGACTCAAACTTCTCCCTGATTTACACGTATGGGATCTTCTCTCTTATAATGGAATAATCCTGTTTGGATTCCACGAGGATCGGAGAATGTTACGTGATTATATGTGAAACTGATGGTTGCGGATTACATATCATCGGAAACTGCTGGATCAGAGGAAGAAGAAGAGGATTGAGCTCTCTTAGCTGGAACAAGAGACTGTCCTGCAGAAACTGGCCTATGGAGAGGGTTGGTAGTGATCTTGGGGTCGAACCACTAGAATCGGTTTGATTGGTATTTTGGGCCGAGAAGATTAAGGGATGGGTATTAAAGGAGGGAGGTAAAATTTTGGGATCCTCTCCTCCCAGTGACTCTGGGAGGACGGTGGCAACCTTGTCCGTATGGCTGACACGTGGTTCTCGGTGAATCCGAGATCCACGTTCAAGCCAAGACCCCAGCCGACAAGCCAAGCCAACAGGGAGTGTTGGCTTGAACGTGGGTCTCAGATTCACCGAGAGCCACGTGTCGTCCATCTGGACAAAGTTGCCACCGTCCTCCCAGAGTCGCTGGGAGGAGACGATGTGAATCCAAAATTTTGCCTGGATGATGTGTCAGCCGTATGAGGTGAAGCAGGGTTGTTTAGGTCCAAATTTTGGTGGAACTGTCCATTGAAACTATTAAAATGACCTAGGGAAATGGAGAAGGATGACAATTGGGGTATTAAATTAAGAAGGTCCCTGGCAACATTAGGATTCTTCTTAAAATAATCTGACAGCCGAATGTTGTTCAAGGGTTAATGGGTGCTGGTGTACTGATGGGGAAGTCGACTGGTCACTGTAATTTATTGGGATGGCATTAATGGGATTAATGGCATGCGTATTGGGTATGGTGAGATTTGATCCAGAGCTGTTACAATTCTTCTCCCTTGTAGCAATTATGGTCATGGGTTGGTTGTGAACCACCATCTCTTGAGAATAATTAGTACCTGTATTGATGGACTCATATTCGCCATGCAAGCCATGTAAACAGTTCACATTCTGCGAAGTTTTCTTCGATAACTCCGAACCTTGGTTATCCGAAACAATTTGTTGTGACTGTTGGACTTTCGAATTGGTAGCAGCTCCCTGAACCTCTAGACCCTTTGCCATGGTTGAAACATCAGCAGCTTGCTCTTTCATGTTGTTACAGGCAAAGTATTGAGCATTTTCAATGAATCGTTTAATCGGAACTATGCCTCTGATATTGATTCCGAATTTACTCTTAGGAGCCAAAGAACATAATGTTTCTAATTGACATCCATGCTGATGACTATGAGAACTGCAAGCTTCAAAAAACAAATCATAGCCATCCTGCTCATGACCAATACGACCACAGAAGTAGCAGAAAATTGGCAATCTTTCATATTTCACTTGAACCATATCATCCTGGCTGTATCTTCTTTTGATAGTGAAACTTGATTTCAGAGGCTGAGATATTGATAGAGTGATGCGACCTCGCAGATAGAAAGTTCGCTTCCCAGCTATGTTTCCATCAATCAACATAGCTTCAGATGGGGAACCAACTTTGGACAGAAGTTTGGGAACCACAGTTCCCGACAATAATTCGATAGGAATACCATGGAGTTGAACCCAAATGTTAAATTTATCGAAAGACCACTGCTTAGAATTATTCCACCTTTCCAATATAATTAGATTGCCATTGACAGACCATGGAGAGTCTTTTAGGACCCCGAAGAGATCGAACTCATGATTAAACTTGAAAATATAAACATCAGTAGAGAGAGACATCATCATTACTCCATGCTTTAGATTCCAGGCGGCAGGTAAACCTTCTGTCACAGCTTGTTTTCTGTATTGGTTTCCAACAATGATTTCCCCCACAAGAGTAGGTTAGGGAAGGAAGCATGTAGATTGGTCATCTTCCTCATCAACAACGAAAACTTCCTCTTCTTGATAGGTAGTATATTGGAGAACAGAAGAACTGGAAGCAGATGCAGCAGAATCAGCCATCACTAATTGACTGCAGGCTCAAAAAATGAATACAAGCCAAAAAAATCACGCATGAAGCGGAGAAGATTTTAATCAGCAGAAAATAGGAGACAGTTCAGTTAGGCTTATGGATTAACGTACCACCGTTCTTGACTTTCTGCAATTACTGAAACCCTGTTCCATTCACCACGTACAATAAAAATTTAAAGAAAAGCATACCCGCCGTCTGTGGGAATCGAACCCACGACCACATGGTTAAAAGCCATGCGCTCTACCAGCTGAGCTAAGACGGCTACTTTTTACAATTTTTGTTTCATATTAATTCTCTTAAATTTCACTAACTAAGGTCACCAAATCTTGGCAGTGGCTTGAGGGAACTCGAGATTTTTTTTTGGTAACAGGATTCAGGGGTTTAACTACCAAAATCTTGGGCTCTGGAGAACGGAGATCTTCATCCTTTCCTGATTAACCTTGTTCATGGCGGACGAGTTGCAAAGCGAGGTCCCAAGCCAAAGCTGAAAAGTTTGACATATCAGATTCCGAAAGTCCCGATCTTACAAGATTTCCTGTATAAAATGGTATCCCCACTGGTTAGGTTGGGACTTCTTGTTTTCTTGAAAGCGTCTGATGCAAGAAACAAAAAACATGAAACTTACTCTGGCGACAGTGACAGACAAGTCAGACTCGCCGTAATCATCACAGTTGCTACCAAAGCTACCAGACTAGTTAGCCTTGCAATGCATCGCTACCACAACAACCTCTCCTTCGTCTCCAAACCTTGGCGTTCCATGTTCCATTTTCCATTTTCCATTTTCCATTCTTCTTCTCCATCCGCAATCATCTCAAATGCACCCGGCACTTACTCTACCTCTACGTCTGCAATCCTCCCTCCAAGTTGTTGTGCCACAAATTTTACAAGTGGCATGCTGTCAGTTACAACCCTTCTAACCTTAAAAACCAGAGAAAATTTCTCCCTCGTCGTTACCTTCCCCTCTCCGGCGATGGTAACAAACTAAAGGGTTGACTTTCACTTTGGATCGAATAGGGTATTATAAAATGGTTAGTTAATGAATTTGGATAAGAATAAAATGGTAACTTAACATGTGTACAAGGGTAGTTTCGGTATTAAGAAATTTAAGAAGAACCCCATTTCAGTTAACAGAGCTGTCATAATGGATAGGGTCTGTATGATACATAGTTAACAAATTAAGGAGGTTTGTATAATTAATTACAAATTCTGGGGTTGAGTGCTTTAAGGCAAAGTCGAGGAAAGGTGCAAGAAATTTTCCCTATAAAATAATAGAGAAAATTTCACCCATCCCCTCAAGTATACTCATAATTCAATCAACCCTCATCTTGACCTATAATGTCAATCATTTCCCATAATTTGAAAAATATGTGTCAACCATACTTATCAGTCTGTTAGGTGATGAAATGTACCGTCACTAATGTTTTTAATGACAAAGGATTTATAAAATGCTAATGCGTATTATAATTACCATTTGAGTTTAAAATCCTAATGAAGCTTTGGTTTTCACAGCTAATAACACCCAAAAAGGGTAATAAAGAAAAACCCCTAGGACATAGTAGGTCGAAACGGATTCAAATCGTTTCTTGTGGCAGGAGGATTCCAACCAGAATCCAAGGGCTGGAATTCATCTGGCATGTATGCCAATACATCGGTATGTGCGCTAGATGAAATCCAACCCTTGGTAGCCAGAATTGCCGTAGGAGAGAATTTCTATCCAATCGAAATGGTGAAACCCAACAAAAAGTAGAACCCCTCTCTCTATTTTGCTAATCTGCGTCTCCCTTTCTTTCTCTCTCATCAGTGTGCTTCAATTTGGTTAAGTCAAGATTCAAAAGGCCCCCCTCTCTGCAAAGCCATCTGAGACAAAGAACGGTTAGCGTGCTTCTTATTTAAATGGCTACGAGGAGCCCTAGGGTTTCAGTTCTTGAAGTTGTTTTGCTCTCACTTTGAAATGGAAGACAAAACCCTCAAATGCTCTGTATAGAAATTGAGGCCAGAAGGAAACAAGGATACCAAAATAGAGAGATTCTGGAGAAAGTTGTTTGAATTGGGAAGCAATTCACAGAGGCTTTCTGGGATAAGTCCCGCAAGTTGGTTATTCAAGAGATCAAGAACATTAAGAAAGTTCAAGTAAGAAAGTGAAGAGGGAATTGATGAATTTATCCTATTACCTTGCAAAAGCAATAGGTTTAACTTCCACAGGTTGCTAAATTTAGGAGGAATAGGCCCGAATAAAAGATTGTTGCTGAAACCGATCTTAACCAGATTATCAGCTTGAGCGATTTGTCGTGGTATGACACTTGAAATCCTGTTCCTTTGTATGAACACCTGTAATAAGTTCTTAGCATTTCCATTTGTTCTTGAAAATGTCTTGAAAATGGACCTTTCAAAATTATTGGAACTCAAATCAATGATTGATACATGGGGGAGACCCAGAAGTTCCTCAGCAATTCTACCTTGCAAATGGTCCAAGTGGAAATGAAATCGACTTGAAGATGTGCCCTCCAGGCTTTGATTGCTTTAGATTATTAAGTATCAAGGATAATACCGATAATGAAGTTAGCAGTAGTTGACTCAAACTCAACTACTGGAACGACTCTGTAGAGTACATTCAAAATTCAAATGTGTAAACAAACTCCAACAGAATATCCTATAATGTCTCCTCTATCTCTCTTTTGTAACTCCTATTCAAATTTAAATTGTTGTAACTGTTCTCATCTATTTAATAGAAATACAACTCCTTCAAAAATCATTGGAGATTCAAATCTACCATTATCTTTACGGTATCAGAGCACAAATTAAGACCAACGTCTGTTTTTTTTTTTTTTTTTTTTTTTTTCTATCCTCTCTATCCTTTTTGCGCAAATGACAAGCACCAACTCCACCACAATGTCTGCTGCAACCCAAAAATCCACATCAACTATTGTTTCTCTCAGCAATGTTATTCAATATCTCTCTATCAAACTCAATCGATCCAGCTATGTCTTGTGGAAATCTCAGTTTTTTCCTCTTTTGAAGGCTCCCGATCTTTATGGCTATATTAATGGTGAGTTCCCAGCACCAGCGAAATTTCTTTCTCCCACCCCAACTACAAATTTGACTGCTGAACCACCTACCCCAACATTAAATCCACCATTTACTCTGTGGCATAAGCAAGATCAATTAATTTTGAGTTGGTTGATCTCTTCCCTTTCTGAGCAAGCGCTTCCCCAAGTTATTGGATTGTCCACCTCACAAGTAGTATGGAGCACATTTGAGCGCATATATGCCTCACAGTCTCAAGCTCGAATCATGCAATTAAAATATCAGCTGGTGCAATTGAAGAAAGGCCCTCTTTCCATGGCCGATTATCTTCAAAAGGCTAAAGAAATAGTTGATAATCTGAATGCTGCAGCTTGCCCGGTTTTTGATCCAGATATCATCTTAAGCATTCTAAAAGGTCTTGGACCTGAATATGAATCATTTGCTACTTTATTACAACCAGAAATGATCCCATAGCTATTGATGATTTTTATGGGTTTCTCTTGAATCAATAGCTTTTCAAAGACTCTCATCAATCTTTTACGGATATGTTCGCTGGTGAAGCAAATTTGGCTTGACGTGGTGACGGTTTGCTGCCTTCTCCTACCCTATCATCATGTTACCAAGCTTCTTGCCATCAAAACACTAGCAATAGCAGACAAGGGGGGAGGGGTCATGGTAGAGGAGGTTTCACTTACCCCAACCACAATTCTTTTTCTCAAGTGCAGCCAACTACTGCAAGGACACCATGTCAGATTTGTTGTAGGACAAATCATATTGCACCAAATTGTTATTATTGGATTTCCAATTCCAATTCTTCTACTCATCTGCCTCCAACTGCCAATGTTGCTAACACTTCAAAGAACTTCTCGATACCCCGATTCGGGGGCTTCCCATCATCTCACTTCCAACTTGGAGAATCTGAGTATGAGCAGCTCATATCAAGGGACAGGATTAGATTCGTGTCGGAAATGGTGAAGGTTTGCACATTCATAATATTGGTTCTAAAGCATTCTCTTCTCCAAGATTACGGCTTAATGAGCTACTCCATGTGCCTAAGATTAGTAAAAATCCCATTTCTGTTAGTCGATTCACAACTGATAACAATGTCTATTTTGAGTTTCATCTTCAATTTTGTTATGTTAAGGATCAATTGACTGGCCAGGTGCTCCTACAGGGTCGGCATGAACATGGCATGTATCGTCTTGAAGATCCAATTGCAAATAAGTCAAGCAAGGAACCAATGGCTCTCATTGATGAATGTGCTACTCCATCCATATGGCACGTACGGCTTGGGCATCTATCAGCTAAGACTCTGTAATTCCTCGTCAAAGCAAATAAATTGGGCTTGATCCACACCCACAGCAAATCTGTGAATCATGTCAACTTGGCAAAAGTCACAGGTTGTCGTTTGCACCCAATCCCAAGTGAGCATCTGTTCCTTTTGAGTTGTTACACTCGGATATTTGGGGACCAGCTCCCGTCACATCTATTAATAGGTTTTGCAATTATATTTCTTTTGTTGATGATCATACACATTTCACTTGGCTATGTCCTTTAGTTCATCGATCAAAGGCATTGTCAAAATTTATAGCTTTTGAGCAACATGTCAAAGTTCTATTCAATTCATCAATAAAAATTTATCAATCAGATGGGACTGGGGAATATATAAAGTTTGGAACTTATTTTACCGAGTAAGGGATTAGCCATCGATTTTCATGTCCTCATACCCCACAACAGAATGGCCGTGTTGAAAGAAAACATCGGCATATTGTTGAGACTGGACTGACACTGCTAGCTAAGGCGAAAATTCCCAATTCCTTTTGGGAAGATGCTTTCCAAACGTCTATTTATACAATCAATTGGTTACCGACACCGATATTGGTTATGACGTCACCATTTGAAGTTTTGTTTGGTCGACCTCCTGATTATTACCACATAAAAGTTTTTGGGTGTGCATGTTACCCATACTTACGATCCTACACAAAGCACAAACTACAGTATCGGTCTAAGAAGACTATTTTTTTAGGGTACAGTACTTCACATAAGGGGTATAAATGCTATCATCCTAGTACAAGAAGAACATATGTGTCTTGCCATGTTATCTTTGATGAAGCTCAATGTAAGATATTTTATGGGCTAAATTAATTATAAGGTTAGTTGGTTCAGTGGGATTCTAGTTACAGATAGACCGGTTTAAGTATGATTAGAGATGGACCAACCTGGTCCACTATGGGACTGGTCCAGGATTGGGTGTGGTATTATAAATACCAATGGATAGAGTCCCACAACCACGGTGTTATTTTCTTCTCCTGTTCCCATATGCAGAGAGAAGGTCAAGGGATCCCGACAGGCTGTGGAAGACTTTGATCCAAGCATTTCAAGCATTAAGAGAGAAAGAAACGGTCGAAAATCAATCTACAGCAAGAGGTATGTGTCTAATCATCTCTTTTTAATACCCATTGTATTCTAGTAATCTGTGTGGTGTGTTCGTTAGGGTTCATGGGAAATCCCATGGGAAAAATCCAAGGGAGATCTAAAAAAACTTATAGTGGTATCAGAGCTACCTACACAGATTTAGGATCAATGGGAAAACATTGTAAAGACTTCATGTTTGATTGGATTGGAAAAGGGAGAGATTTTTCTCTCAAATTTTTCATATGAACTTGTCTAGGATTTAGACCCTCGAAATTTTTTTTTCAGACCGTTAAAAAGTAAAATAAATTTTATAGGATTGTAGGTCTCGGAGAGAAGGAGTAGGAGACATAAGGTTGGTCGTCGAAAGTTGCCTGACGCGCTCTCACACACCGCCTGAAAAAGCGCGTGAGATCCACGGGCCGACGGTAATAAAAAAAAAAGAAAAAGGAAATAGGTAGGGCTGATGTCACCTGGTCAGCCCTGTACTGGACTGAGCCTATCTGGGCCAATTCGGGACCAAACCCGGGCCCAGACCAGCCCGGTCGGGCCCAATGGGACCCGTGAACTCGACTCAGGGTACACGTGGTGTTTGCACGTGTAACTCGAGGCCAATCCATTAACCCGGATGTTTGACCAGGAAATCCGACCCATGGGCCCTATTTTGCTATCCGAAAACCCGCCCCTTTGACCCAAAAATCGGACCCGAAAACCAGGATGGGTGGGTTGGTTGGGCCGGCGGTTAAACCACTGATTTGCAGTTCGGTTTAAAGACCAGACCGTTTGGTTTGGCTTGGACCAAAGCATTAAAAAAAAAGGTTTTAATTTGTGGGTTCAGTCCACCCATAACCGAGCCCAGCCAGACCGAACCGACCCAGGCTGAACCACCTAGAACCTGTTCACGATGCAAGAATGCAAGTGCCGACTTTGATCGATGATTGTAGGCGCTAGGAGTTGGTACATAGTT
>CM053270.1:52983844-53293830 GCA_028583415.1 Protea cynaroides | reverse complement strand
AAACACAGCATTTTCGACAGAATGATCTGAAAAATTTGAAATTTGCATTTGTTAGTGATTTTAAAATATGAGAATGAAGTATTTAATTATTGTCTCTCGTGTTCTATGATTTCAGGCAATCCCACTATCAGGTTAATTAATGGTGGGACGCAGAGTAACCAGACAGAGCCGTAACTCTATTCCACCACCACCACCTGTGGGGGAAGATAACTAGACACAACTGGGAACACAAGGGAACATGAACACGGCACCGTTCATCATAAATGGGCAGACAAATCCTACCAATCTGCCAGCTCCACCTACAGACTTAGCCACGGTCGTAATGAACTTGGCACAACAGCTGCAACAAATGCAACAGGCACAAGCTACTATACAAGCTGCTCTAGACATAACTCCTCCAGCTGCATAGACACCTCCATTGCCAGCAGGACAGGCAAGCACAGCACCAAGGGGGAGTAACACAGCACCCCATACACCTCAGACTCCTATCATGCAGGCTCATGTACAAAATCCTGAGATAGCTCAAGGTGGATATCAATACCAACCACCTATGTATGTAGCGTATGTCCCACAGCCACTAGACCACTCCAGACTGGTGGAGCGTTTTCTAAAACTAAAGCCCAAAGAGTTTAATGGCAAGCCAGCAAATCCTTTATGGCCGGCACACTGGGTTGACGAAATGGAAAGAAATTTTATGATGATAACACTAAATGAAGAAGAAAAAGTGTTGTGCGTCACCTTTATGCTGAAAGGAGATGCACACCATTGGTAGAGGTCTACGAGGACGTATTTACTTACAAAGCACGCCCAACTGACTTGGGATATTTATAAAGAGGCGTTCTTTGAGAAGTACTTTCTGAGAAGTTTCAGAGATTCTATGGAAAGAGAGTTCCTGAGTTTATATCAGGGGCAGAGACCGTGGATGCGTATCAACAGTATTATGAAGAGCTGTTCTTCTTTGGACCCACTAGTATGCAAGAGGAAAACACAAAGACCCGAAGGTTCGTCATGGGACTTAGGGGAAGCATCTGTGAGCATGTTCTGGGAATGAAAAGAAAATCTATAATGAAGCGGCACAAATTGCTCGAGTTATAGAATCGAGCCAGAAGGAGAGTTATTTCATGCAAAACAGAGGTATAAAAAGGCCAGCTGGAAATTCTTATAATGGAGGGAATAACAAGACATTCAAACCCTTCCGTGCTCAAGGCTTTACCGCTGCAACCAAGACTACTCCCGTAGTTCAACAGAAACAGAAGCCAATTACTGAAGGGATAAAATGTTTTAACTGCAACCAAGTGGGACATATAGCAAGGGAATGTCCTAAGCCCAAGAAACAACTACATCAAGGACGAGTTTACGCGGTTACATCTGAGGATGTTGCCGCATCGCCTGATGTGGTCACAGGTATGACTTACATTTTTAGTTAGTTGTATTACATTGTATGAGTATGTAGACTAAACCAAGACAAATCACAGGTATCGTACCTATTAATGGCATTCCCGCCAGAGTACTCTTTGATTCAGGAGCTACTCATTCCTTTATATCTGTAACGTTTGGAAAGAAGTTAAATCTACCCCTTAAATCCTTAGACTACAAACTACTTGTACGATCACCTAAGGGATTAGAAGTGGAGTTAGAAAAAGGTTATGGACCATGTCCAGTTCTTATTGGTGAAAAGACCTTGGATGCGACCTTGATCCAACTTGAGATGGCAGACTTTGACGTCATCTTGGGAATGGACTGGTTAGTTTGGCATTCTGTAAACTTATTGTGTGCCGAAAAGAAGCTGACATTTAAAGACAAGGAAGGAGCAGAGTTCAGTTTTTCGGGAACCAAACTTCCCCATAAACGAAAGCTCATACTCTCGGCACTAAAGGCTAAGAAGTGTCTTGAGAAAGGAGTAGTCGGGTATTTAGTATATGTGGTCGATCTTACCAAGGAAGCACCACGAATGGAAGATATTGATGCCGTGCGAGACTATCCAGACTTATTTCCTGAAGAATTACTAGGATTACCACCCGACCGAGCTACAAAGTTTGTTATAGATCTTATACCTAGAGCCGCACCAGTATCGAAAGCACCTTATCGAATGGCTCCTACTGAACTGAAGGAATTGAAAGTACAACTACAAGAACTGCTGGACAAGGGTTACATTCGACCTAGTATATCACCATGGGGAGCGCCAGTATTATTCGTGAAGAAGAAGGACGGTAGAGTTCGCTTGTGTATAAACTATCGAGAACTGAATAAACTGACAATCAAGAATCGGTATCCATTGCCTCGGATCGATGACCTGTTCGATCAGTTGCAAGGTGCCAAAGTGTTCTCCAAGATCGATCTTCAGTCAGGCTACCATCAGTTGAAGATTAAGGATGGTGATATTCCCAAGATAGCATTCAGGACCAGATATGGACACTATGAATTTTTTGTCATGTCTTTTGGATTGACAAACGCACCAGCAACCTTTATGGAACTTATGAACCGGATTTTTTCCACGACATATTGGATACGTCGGTTATTGTATTCATTGATGATATATTAGTCTACTCCAAAGACGAGGAAACTCATGTTAAGAATTTAAACACCGCTCTGCAGTGACTACGAAAGGAAAAGCTCTACGCCAAATTTACAAAGTGTGAGTTTTGGCTAAAGGAAGTCGCATTTCTAGGCCATGTAGTATCCGCTGAAGGAATTAAAGTGGATCCCAGCAAGATCGAGGCTATTGTAAAGTGGGAAGCACCGAGGAGCGTTGTAGAAATTAGAAGTTTTCTGGGTCTAGCTGGATATTATCGACGATTTTTGAAAGACTATTCCCGAATTGCCGTATCTCTTACTAGTTTGACTAAGAAGGGAAAGAAGTTTGTTTGGACGGACAAATGCGAGAAGAGTTTCCAAACCTTGAAGGCTAGATTGATATCAGCTCCAATTTTGACCATCTCGATTTCAGGACAACCATTTATCTTGTACACCGATGCGTCAGGACTGGGATTAGGATGTGTACTCATGCAATGAGAACAAGTAATTTCTTATGCCTCAAGACAACTGAAGACACATGAGAAAAACTATCCTACACATGATTTGGAACTAGCGGCAGTAGTACATGCTATCAAAATATGGAGACATTATCTGTACGGGGAGAAGTTTCAGATTAAATCAGATCATAAAAGCCTTACTTATCTATTTAATCAGAAGGAGCTGAATATGAGACAAAGAAGATGGCTGGAACTATTGAAAGACTATGATTGTGATATCCAGTATCATCCAGGGAAAGCTAATGTAGTAGCCGATGCGTTGAGTAGAAAGGCAATGATAAAATCTCAGGGAGAGGTTAGCACAACTGTCGCAATGTGTACTAACAGAAAGGTATTCAAGCACGGTAATGAGCAGTTTGTGATAGATGTACCAGATGGATCAGTCAACCAAGGATTTTTTCATCGGTTTTCAAATATGTTCACCGCATTGAAGATTATACCAGATATAGTTGATGAAGTAAAGACAGCTATCAAATCAGACCCTTACCTAAGAACGGTACAAGAGGACATCGAAAAAGATAGGACTAACCCTGAGTTCACCTTGGACGAAGGAAAAGTACTAAAGTACAAAGGAAGAATATGTGTACCCGAAATAGAAAGCTTGGACATTAGACACCGATTGATGAAAGAAGACCATACCACCATCTATTAGATACATCCTGGAAGTACAAAAATGTCTCATGACCTAAAGAAATTATATTGGTGGAGAGGAATGAAAGCAGATGTAGCTAAGTTCGTGTCTCAATGCCTAAATTGTCAGAAAGTAAAGGCTGAACGACAAAGGCCGGCAGGACTGCTATAGCCGTTACCGAAACCAGCATGGAAATGGGACTGCATCACTATGGACTTCGTCACAGGACTACCATTGACTCCTCGAGTAATTGACGTAGTTTGGGTGATTGTAGACCGCCTGACTAAAACAGCTCGCTTTATACCTATACGACCTCAGTATACACTGGAGAGGTTAGCTAAGCTGTATGTGGATAACATTGTACGATTACACGGTGTACCTAAAAGCATTGTGTCCGATAGAGATCCACGATTTACTTCCAAGTTTTGGGAAGGATTGCAAAAGGCTATGGGTACAACATTGAATTCTAGTACTGCATTTCATCCACAGACAGATGGACAGTCAGAGCGTACAATTCAGATTCCAAAAGATATGCTTCAAGCATGTGTAATTGATTTTAAAGGATCATGGGATGAAAAGTTACCACTGATTGAGTTCGCTTATAATAATAGCTATCAGGCTACTACACAGATGTCACCCTATGAACCACTGTATGGACAAAAGTGTCGAACTCCTTTGTTTTGGAATGAAGTTAGGGAACATAGTATTGTTGGACCGGAATTTGTTGAAAAGACTTGTCGAGTGGTCGACATTATCAAGGAAAGAGTGAGAACAACTCAGAATCGTCAGAAGCAATATGCAGATACCCGACGCCGAGACCTTGAATTCATCGTGGGTGATAAAGTATTCTTAAAAGTATTGCCTATGCGAGGATTGAAACGGTTCGGATAGAAAGGGAAATTAAGTCCAAGATATGTCGGGCCATATGAGATTTTAGCTAAGCGTGGGAAAGTGGCTTACCAGTTGGCACTACCACCATCTATGTCAAGTGTGCATGACGTATTTCATATTTCCTTATTGAAGAAGTATGTCAAGGATCCAACGCACGTTTTGACAGTATATCTACCTGATTTGACTGATGATTTGACATTTGAGGTAACACCAACTGAAATCACCAGCCGAAAGGTTCAACGACTACACAACCGCGATATCTATTATGTTAAGGTCACCTGGAGAAGTAGAGATATGGAAGAAATTACATGGGAAGAAGAGAATGGTATGCGAAAGAAATACCCTCATTTATTTGACTCGAAAGGTATGTACAATTTCGAGGACAAAATTTTTATAAGTAGGGGGGAGTTGTAAGACCCGTATCAAACTAACCCGGTCTTACCACCTTGAACCAGGTCTACCCATCATGGTCGAGCCAAATGGATCAAGTGCGTGAGGGAGATCATGATCCCAGATATTAAACTGACCCAAAAACACTAAAAATAGGGGGAGGGTCGCATACCCAGCAAGGTAGGGTCGGACCCCCCAGTATAAAAGTTAGACCCTGAGTTTTTAACTGGGGGTCGGACATTTAGAACCAGGGGTCGATGGGATCTCTGACCCCCTCATCGACCCCCAGTCTGTCGACAGAAACCGTGACTTGGAAACTTTCCAAATTTCAATGGGATTATTTCCTAATCTCAATGAGACTTATTTTTGGAGTTTCTACTCTATAAATAGGATGTCCCTAAGTCTCTTTCACTCCTTTTAGAACCCTAATTGGATTGAGATAAAGAGAAGAGAAGGAGAAGAGAAAGAGAAGAGAAGGAAAGTGGAGAAGAAGATCAAAAAGAAGGCTTCAGAGAGACAAGTCTAATTCTTAGGTATGGATACTATCTCCATGTAATACTACAGACCTTAGAATAGATAGTGAAGAGGGAATGATCTAGGAGAAACCTAAATCATCCATCCATGGTTAGGTTTTCATAGAAAACCATGGGGAAAATCATAAAAATCATATAGGTGAATGAACTACGGTTCTAGACCATAAAACATGTGGGGAATGGATTGTAGAAGCAAGCCATAGGGCCCCAAACACGAAGGAATGGACTGAAGGATGAAAATTTGACGAAACCCATAGGGGGTCGTACGGGGGGTCGATGGCCAATCGACCCTACCAGACCCTAACAATCGACCCCCAGTGTTCGGGAAGTCCAGACTGTGGGTGGTCGCACCCAGGGTCGATGGAACCTCCGACCCTGGCATCGACCCCCAGTTAACAGCATGCTTTTTAAAATCAGAATTAATTCTAATTAAATTCTATCGACTTGATTAGGTCTTCTAGTGATATAATATCGATATATAGTTGATTCTTAAAGCTTGAAAGAGGACATACGATCAAGTAAAGGTAAGGGAACAAGACCTAAACTAATTGGTTAATAATAAACTGTTTTACTCTTGAGTCCAATGCCATGATTGATTTTATGCGTGTATGATTGTTATGTGCATTCAACATGTTATCCAATATTTCTATTATTACTGTTCATGCATATTTAATTATTGTTTATAACATGATGATGATGATGATGATAGGAATATACATGTGGATGTATGTGTGTAGTTGGTGTGCTTGATGCGAGCGAGTATCAGGGGGAGGTGTCATAGGCGGGGCCTCAGCACTCTAGCTCTATCTCTAACTCAAGTCTTGTCCACTGACATCGTCATATTGCCATTACCTTAGCGGAACTATTACGTCGTAGGGTATGAGGGGAAATGGTTTCTGACCGTGTAGTCTCTGACTCTGCCGGGGGGCTTTAGCCCTATCTCTATGGACGTATTGAGGGATGCTGGGGTGAGGCCTTGGATACCCTGATTGGCATTAGGATTGGTTAATTGCGAGCTCAGTTTGCGAGCCCTCGCCAGCAGGAGTTTACGTGTTGGTATGGGCAACGGTACAACAATAAACGTGACCTTTGCGTGTACATTGTCCATGGTGGGTGCATGTGGGTCGACAATAAACGTTACCTTTGGGTGGCTTCACACACTCGTTTATAGAGGTGTGGCGTCAATAAACGTGACCTTTGGCCACCTATCCTTTCTATAGCACATTGTAAACTTATTAACAGACCAAAGATATGAATTAAATGCATGCAAATGTTTGTTGCATTATTTTATTTGCTCACTGAGCCATGATGTGTGCTCACCCTCTCGACGTCGAATATTTTTAGTTGATGATGCAGGTACTACAGTTGAAGATTATATAAATGCTCCGGTGTATGCGCGTATTGCTGCAATGGAAGCTGAAGACTTGGAGTATACGCATGACCCCTCATGCGAGTGCAACTCATGCGTATTCTATTAGAATTTTATTTGAATTTATAAAATGATGTAATTGATATTTTATTTATTTATGTCTCAGTTGATACAACAATAACATTTAGAGTTCTTAGTTCATTTACTATAAGACTTTCGCTATTGTGTATTTATTCTGATTATGGTTGTGGACGTGCATGGTTTTATTTTTAATGGATACCGCCAATTAGAGATCCTGGTTGAATCGTTGGTTTATAGCGATTCATCACACCATTCTGAATGGTGCAGAATTGGGGTGTGACATATGGTCTATGATCAAAAAGGAAATCAAGTCCCTCTCCTTAAGACCAACCATGCAAGGGTAAGTCAAAATGCATGGTCAGGCAAGAGAGTAATTCATGGCAAAAGTCATTTTAATACTCCTCAAAGGAAAATGGTATATAGGGGATCTCTTCCCTATCAAAGAAAACCATAAATGCCTAGATCACATTTTCAAGGTTATTGTTACAAGTATAACAACTTTGGTCACAAAGAAATAACATGCAAGTTCAATCAAAGGCAAGTAAGTTTTGAGAGCAGAAATCAATTTTCTTCTTTGTTTGAGAGTATTCTTAAGTGTCAAAATTATCATAACTATGGACATATTGCAAGGGAGTGCAGAACCATTTTTCCATTCGCGCCACCTCGGCAAAGAGTGGTAGAAAGAAGACCACCAAAAGTGACACAGGAAAGGGAGAGTAGCCAAAGAAAGGCTAAACAGAGAATGAACAAGAAGACTCCACCTATTGTTAGAAAAGTGTGAAAAAAGAAAATCAATGTAGATTTGAATGAGAATGATGATAATGTCATTACAGATTTAGTAAAAGGAGAGAGTGATGATGTTGCATGCTTCGAAACAACACTTAAGACACAAGACAAGCCTTCTCCTTGGATACTTGACAGTAGATGCTCTCGTTACATGACACGTGACAATAAAATGTTTCAGTAACTTTAGCAGTATAAGGAAAGTATAGTGAGGTTTGGAAACAATAATAGGGCCAAGGTAACTGGAAAGGGTTTTATCAGCCTCAACAATGGAAAGGTGAAACTCCATGATGTTCTTTATGTGTCAAGGCTCAAGCACAACGTTCTCAGTATCAGTTAGATTTGTGACAGAGGGCAAGAAGTGATCTTCAATAATTAGAGATGTGAGATCAGAAGAGTTGCCAGTGGCAAGATTGTGGCTTTAGGATAGAAAACCTCAAGAAACCTTTACACTCTGATAAAGAGTGTAGATTCATGCATGACCCTGCTCACCAAGCAATGAGGTGCTTGGAGTGAGGGGGAGAAGTGTGTATTTGTTATATTTATTTTGCTCCCTATGATGGACTCAAGGGGAGTCATTGATCATCTTTCTACTAAGATGAGATGATGTGTTGTGTGTGGTGTAGAGATGGTTTTTGTGGAAGAGCCCATAAGATTGGGAAGATGCAGTGGGCACTCTTATGTAGCATGTCCCTTTGTACTTGTTGTCAAAGGGAGATAAAGATTGCATATGTGGAGTAAGTTGCCAACAATTCCAAAGAGGGAGATTGTTGGCCATGTGTTGTCATTGTTGGCAACTTAGCTGACATGGTAGTGTTGGTGTGCATACAGTCAGAGAAATGAGGAAAGAGAGTGTATATGTAGGAAAGATAGTGGCAGTGCAGTGGCAGAGATGAAGCAACCTCATATGTGTGGTCTATAGTGTTCTACAACATCCATAGGGTGATTGAGAAGGCTTGTAGAGGCTTGTAGTGAGTTGAATGAGATTCTACACTGAGTTTGATGAGAGAGAGATTGTTTGTGGGCCCCACTAGTGCTGTGGCAGTGATTCCAGTGTTGCGGCATCTTCTGGAGCATTAAATGAAGAGAGAGGATGAAGAGAGAGAAACTGGAGAGCGAAAAAGGAGAGAGATTATGGTGGGTGGGAGCCACCATGCTGAGTTGGCATGCCACCATGGCAGCCATCCTGGCCGAGGGCTGACACCAACACAGCAGCACCATGGCATTTGGCAATGCCACAGTCCAACAACATGCGTGTGCCATTAGGTAGTGGCACGACCGCATGCCACAACAGCCATAAGGATCGGCTAGATGCAAGCCATGCCACAAGCATACTACCACACGCAGCTGCACCAACAAGCATGCCATGTCGCATACTGCAAGCCAGCACACACTTGGCCCTGGCCGCCCTCCTAGTAAGCACGCCCACCAAGTGTTTGTTGAAACGCCTAGAGAGAAGCTCATTGTGGCCTAGAGAGATGCACCTCTTGGCCACAATTTGTGATTCAGGGTTTATTTGATAACAAACCAATTATAGAGGGTATTTTCGGAGTACTTCAAGGGCATTTTTGGTAGTGAAAAAGCCAAAGATGCAAAATCAGCCGTGAAGATTGAGCCACATCTCTCAGATTCACATATGGCAGCTACAAAAGGTGTGGTATCCTATGCATTACATCTGAGGTGCTTTGATTCTCCTGCGAGGCACGTCATTGGCCAGTTGCAAGATAGGAGTATGCTCCATGTTACAAAAGAGGCACCTTGATTCCATGTGGCGCATTTACCGTTTAGTCGAGAGAAGATTCAGATCTAGCGGCTACACTTATAGCCGATGTAGCCTGATGCAATATGACTAGATCCTAAGGCCATTATTGAATCCTGACTTTTTAAGGCTTATCCAATGGTCCCTGCTATAGATTCCTGAGCGGACTAACTGAACTTGACAGCGTAGCTTTTACAATAGTGAGGCAGAGATTCGGTGTTGCACAGGTGCACAGTAATGCCGAAAAAGATTACATTTGTTATAATTCTATTGGCCGAACTTCAAACCGTCATAACTTAGCCATTTGAGCTCCAAATTGGCCCATTCAAGTTGTAGTTACCTTATTTTCGAGCCCTCTATTCATTGGACAGTGTTGGGAGCAAGAAAAAGCAAGAAAAAAGTTAAAAAAGGCAACAAAAAAAAGTGTTCTCTAGGGTTTTGGAGGTTTGGTGAGTCTGGGTTGAGCATTCAATCACCAAACAATCTCTCTATTGCTTAGTAATGAAGTTTTGAATACTTATGACAGATTGATAGAGCCTTATTGTATATCAATGGTGATTGTGGAGCTGCAAGAAGGAGAATGGATCTCTGAGAGGAAGATATGCTTTGTGCTTCAAGTTCTACCATCATAGAAAGCTATTGAAGGTTCTTGAGAGCAGTGTAAAGCTTCAAAGATATTGTCGGCCATTCGAAAGCATTGGTTGTGAGATTTTATCCCTATCTATTTATTGCTTTCAATATATTGTATTCTAGCATAGGTGAAATTTGTTGAAATTTGTTCAATATATTGTAAGGCATTGCTATAAGCCTAAAACTATTATTGTTTACTTCTCGTAGGTGCATGTTAAGCGTGGTGTGTGTAACGTGTGTTGAACACTAGTACATAGATGCCTGAATCTTGGCATTGTTATGCCCTCTTAGTTTTATGCTGAAAAAACACAGGGTTTACATCCTTGTCTTGTAAAAGACTAAAAGTAGAGTATCGAGTATATACGGAGCCCATTGGGCATTATTCTGTGGACTAGCCATCACACATTCTGATGGTGAACCACATAATATCTTTGTGTTGATTGTTTTGTTTTCCTATATTTTGTGAAGTGTGTGGAATGGTTTGCAGGATGGATATGCAAATCTGGTAGACCTGGCCACTAAGTGGTAGCGAGGTAGATTTGCATACGCTTGTGTGTGTATGAAAAATTGGTTATCCATCAGCTCTGGGCAACAGTGAAGAATATACACTAATTCATCTCCTCTCTCAATGTCAACTCAAGTTCATCAAATTGTTCTCCACAGATTCGCCCAGGATTGTTCTCCACGGATCTTCTTCTTCATTTCCCCCCTCTGCAACAAGTGAAAACAAAATCAAAGGCTTCGACCCAAATAACAAAAAAAAAAGAAAATAAAGAAGACATAGGAGATGGCCATACCTGATGATGGAAGAAGAAAGAGATATAGCCTCAAAGGAACAGAGTTTGGTACTGGCCTCTTCTTCATCAGAAATTGCTGCTGTGACGATTTTTTTTATTTTTATTTTTTTCACATCTTACTCAATTTCCATCTTTTCCGGATTTAAAAGGATCAAGAACCCTCTGGTTTTAGCCCCCTTTCTTCTAAAATCTGTTGTCAACCCCTTCTTCCTACTTCTTCTCTCCCTTCAACTCCTCTTTCCTCTCCTAAACTACCCACAGCAGAAACAAGAACCCAACCCTTCTCCTTCGGTCTTCCTAGCTACTCCTCGCCGCAAAGAAAAGAGCAAACCCAACACTCTCTTCCTCTCAGTTTAGTCGGATTTCACCCTGAAACGCCTTTCCCCCTCTTTTCCTTCTCAACTGAAATCCAAAATCCAAAACTCGAAGTTCCAACGTTGAAATCCAAAAATTGCTCAACGAAGAATCACTCAACAAAAATCGCTCAACGTTGAAATCCAAAATCGAAAGAGAACCCAGCACTCTCTTCCCTCGCTCAACATTGATACCCAACACTCTCTTCCTCTCAAATATGGTTTCCCTCCTCTTCCAATGTTGAAAAACAAAAGAGAGAAAGAAATGAACCTGTATCCGCGCTATACGAAGAATCTCCAACTCCTGAGTTTTGATCTCCTTTGGATTAAAGCAATTACACATGGCTTCAATTAGACGGCCAATTGTCATCTCCAATTGCCATACCAATTGGAGACGATTCGGACACCCTATAACCTCATTCAAAACCCATCATGAAAAACCAAATCGTCTCCTGTGGTAGGCGGTTCCTGCCGCTGATCTAAGGGTTTGGGATCAGTCTGGCCGCCTGCCAATACATTGGGGGGTGGACCGACTGAAATCTGGCCCTTGGCAGGCGGCAGGACCGCAGGAGATGATTTGGACGCTAGGTGAGGAGGGGCCAAGCACTCTAATCCCAAGGAAAATGAATTGATGGAAGCACCTTGCAGCCTGCATTCATTATCAATTAAAGTAATGTTACATTACCTTGTTTTTATACTTTATAGTGCTAGTGATCATAACAGATTGATTCTTTAAGGATATGAACAAGTGTATCAAGAATGTGGTTTGGCGTCACCTTGTGTGGTCCAAGTCCGGTTAACTAATTATAATTTAAATGCTTTCAGCCATTAAGATTCATCAGTGATGTTGTTTGGATAAGGGATGGATTCTTTTAATTTTTCTCTTTTAAAGCATCTTGTTTAGTATTTGTTTGGTGAATATTATATTTTATTTTACAATGAGAATCACAAAAAAATGTGATTTTTATAGTTTTGGAGTGGTAGAATTGGAAGTGATGATGGGAAGGCAGCCAGGAGAGTTCATATCTTATCTATCTTTATCATCATCTAATGATCGTGACTTGTGGTTGAAGGATGCATTAGACCTAAGGCTTCCATCTCCGACAGGTCAATTGGAAGAGATGGTGGTTTCTGCAGTTGCAATGGCCTTAGCATGCACTGTTAGGGAAAATAATGGTCGATGAGTAAATACAACCGTAGAAAAGGAACTTCAAAAGATCTTTGGATGATGAACACGTGGCGTTTATCTAAGGTCCAGGATTCATGAGCAACAGCATTACGGAAAATGGTGATAAAAAGCTTGTGTTCGACCCCATGGTCTGACTCGGACAAGAAACGACAGGTTGACAAGGGTGGTTGGGCCATTAATGGATTGTCTTTAATGACCATAAATGCTGACAATAACCATTAATGCAAGGTATGCTGACTTGACCCGCCGATTCATAAGATCTCGGTCCAAATCGGTCGTCAGAATAGTACTTGGTAAAAGCGCAAGGACAGCAACAGACATTTGGAGGTTATGGGGAACATAGCCCAAAAGGGGGTCGAAAAAGATCAAAGGGGGTCGAAAAGTGGTTGACAAGACACTATGACATCGTCTAGGGGGTCGTAAGCATGCGAACCTACTATACCCTAGGTAGCTAATGATCAAAGTAGTGACAGACATAAGAAAGCGGGCCGAAGAAAGCTTCACATTTTTCGAATCTATATATATATGTAACACGAAGAAATGGAAAAGGACAAGGAAAAAGGATATAGAAAAAAATGGGTATTCTGGTGAAATCTAAGGAGGAACTCTCTCTCCTTTTCTCTCCCTCTTTGTACCAATATCTTTTCTCATTGGTTTCCATTTAAGTTCTTCCAATATCCGAGTTCAGTGGGGAAAGGGAATTTCATTGATCAACAGTACCGCAGGGAACCCTTGTTCTGATAAGGAACTCCCTTGTTTCATTGAGAGTTCTATATTGTTTGTTTTGATTAATCCCCTTACGGTTCCAGTGACAACATGCACAAGTACTGATCCAGAATCAACAACCCACCATGCATTTCATTGCAAGAGCTGTCAGCTCACAAGCTGGCATTTCTATCTGAACCATTTAGCACAATCTCTGTGAAGAAATTGACAGGTTTAATGAAATTATTCGATGATACCATTCAATGGATGCCTATATGTGCAAAAAATAAAAAAAAAATAAAAAAAAAATTTGGGTAGAGCTTGTACTCATGTGATTTCTCATATCAAAGTCTTGATCAAAATAAAAGTTTTAAAAATTCAAAATAATATTTAAAAACAAAAACAATTTGCACATTGAAAAATATAAGGAAGAAAGGCCATGTGGCAAGCCATTATAATTGATATGGATTGATGTACCAAAAAAAAAAGTGATTTACATTGTTGGCCCAAATACTTTAATGTATCGCCAATAATCAAAATATCTAATTCCAGTAGAAGAAAACTATGCTTTTGAAGAAAACCTTTTTCTTTCTCTAGAGAAAAAGAGAAGGAAAAAAGGCTTTTTGAGTAAACGACATAGGTTATACCAGTGCTCTCTATCTCTATCTCTCCCCAAACATTAACACAAATTAACAACAAAGTATTTGTTAATACTAGAATACAAAACATTTGTTCTTGAGCCTTTGTGGGACACCCACTATATGACAAAATAGTCAACCAAACCATAGCAAGCTATAGAGAAAAAAAAAATTGTCCTTGAAGTTTTTAGGTTATATCATATCTCGTTGAAGATAATTATTGACTAAACTTTCTATACTTCACAATAATTTATATGATTCAAAAAAATAAAGTGCTTAGAACGTCTTAAGTGATGCATAATTAGGATGAATTTACTCATATAGTAGTCCCCACACCCACATCTATACATGGGTGGATCTCACTTTAACAATTGCATCTTAGCCTAATTTTCCCACTTTATTAGTTAGTCTCTTATTAATCATGATCAAGAAAATGTGAGGATGTGAAATGCTCCCATCATAAGAAAATGCTAGATCATATAAGTTTTTGTCCCAACAGGTACTTGAGGGGCCACCTTTATTCTAGAGATATATAGTTTCATTTGTGGGATTCTCAATTTCGTGGCCTCAAAACTAATAAAAAGATACAGATATCACCTTCTTTTTTCATTCAATGAGGAAAAATTCTATCATTCCACATTAACACTCGAAAAATGTTCAAAACAAATCACTTTCAATCCCTAACTTAAAGACCTTTGAAACATAGGCAATCAAAAAATACAACATATGTGAACAACTGCAAGGTGTTTTACAAGTTGAATGCAGGCACCTCAGACGTAATGGATTTAACTCTCTTATCTCACATTGTGCCTTAAGGCAGCTCCTTGCCCCCTCTCCCTCCTTTGCATCTCTAAATAGTTTTAGCTTATGTTGGAGATTCACCGGGCAGATAGATAGGTAAGACCCCCCTCCCCTTTTTTTGTTTTTTGTTTTTTGTTTTTTTTTTTTTTTTTTTTGGGGGGAGGTGGTTTAGTATCTTAAATCTCCTTTATTCCTTATATCATAAAAATACTTGGCGCACGAATATGTGGGAATATCCTGAAAACTTGTACCTCTCGTTTCTCTCTCTCTATTTTTTTAAAAGAAAGTTCATTCTTTTTTAATGTGCTGTCATAACATGGTAAAACTGAAGCTTCTCATATCAAAGGCTCCAATTGACTTAAATGATCTTTTCATTAATAAAGAAAAGACTTAATTGTATAGAAATATATTTTTCTGACAACAATATAACCCTAAACTCATGTGATGCGATTATCCTATAAACCGTGGGACGGAATACAAGACATTTTACTCCGTAAAAAATGTCTTAGTTGTAGTAGTTTTGCGTTTGGTCATTTAACACTTTCCATGATGCTTTGGAGTCTGTTGAAAATAGATCTCATCATTGTGAATCAGAATGTTCATTTCGAACACGTTTTGATATTAAATATATTTCAGACCACCTTGTTTGAATCATTGAGGTGTTTGACCTCGTGAGTCAGTCATTTTTCGATCTTCACGAGGTAGAAAAAAAAAGGTGTGGAATATTAAGCAGTTTGTTACGTGTTTGATACTTAATATGATTCCTTTTATCTTCCAATTTCTTGTATATATATAGAGCACCAAGTTGATAAGTGAAGCGTAGAGAAGGAAGAAAGGTTGCAATGGAAGGACGTTCCATTGTGATTCTGAGTATGTTCATATTTGGGTGGGTAGTACATAATACTACTCACATGTGTTATGTCACTGCATTAGACTTGACTGGTGTGGACTCACCCAACACTATTATCTCCGAGCTTCATTTGGTTGAATCTACTTCCAATCATAAAGAGCCACCTCGACGACGGCTTTTTGAATATCCCCCTAGCCCCGTGCACAATAAATTGTTTCACATGTGGCAGGTAGACACCCCTGTTGCAATGACTGTTGAATAAGAAACACTTCTCAGTTTTCAAAAGCAATACTCCAACAAGTTGATGATGGCACCCTTTGAAGATGTTCTCCGGATTCAAAAAGTTGTAGTAGAATCCATATATGATTATATCTCAGGCAGCTTTATCTCTCTTTCTCTCTCTAGATCTTTCTCTTTGCTGTCTTTAATTTCTTTATTAGTTTATATTCCTACAATAAGTGGGGATTCCGTGTAATACAAATATTTGATTTTAAGTTTCTAGGGTTTTACAACTAAACTAAGATAGAGTAACCTACTATGGTTAACTCTTGGCAGTGTAATGGAGGGGTATTGCATTTGATCCAAGAAAACTAGATGTATTGAGTTTCTATTTTTATTTTGGTGTATCAGGTTGTGGTTGCTTTAAAAAATCAAAAGGAATATATAGCAATATTTGTTCTAGGCTCCCATTGGCCAACGATAGAATGGGCTCCATTTAATAATGGAGTCCATGTGTGAGGCCTCATTGAGGAAAACAATTCCTTTAGACATGTGGTATGTAATAACAGTAAATGAAAGTTTGATAATTTTCCTGACTTTTCTTAAAAAATTTTAAAAATAAAATATTTGAATTTAGGATTAGAAAGGATTATTGCTCAATAAAATCTTAGTCTCCTCTTTATTTTCGATCCCATCCTCCTCGAAATCCAGTGAAATTTGAGAAGATTTTGAGGAAAAAGTGAAGGGAATTAGTTGCTACTTTCTCATCTCATCATTTTCAAAGCCAACCAAATATACCAAGAAATGAAAAAAAAATTACTAATTTTCTTCATTTTATCTATTTGTGGCTCAAAAATCCACATGTGAAGTTCAATCCTAAAACTTTTCCACCCCCAACCTCTACCAACCAAACGGGACCTTAATTTCTCTGTTAGAAGTATAAGGAATTGAAAGCCGTATGATCAAAACCCACTTACTTGACTGGGTCATTGGGCTTCACCAAGAAATCTGTCCTTGTCCAAGAAGGTGGCTTGAAAATGTAATGGGAGGAGCAATTGTTGTCTGTTTCCTCGAGGCTTATTTTCTAGGCCCAGTTGACCGCCTAAGTAGGCCCCGATTTGAGTTTGGATCATTTCCACATTCATGTACTCTCTACAAGATCTTATTATACTGTTCATGTGTGTGAACCTACCATTAAATTGTGGGACTCAATAGGTATGAATGGTGATAGGATTGTGAAGATTACACGTACATAGAGGTGATCTATTCTCGATTTTAGGTTTTAGCTTCTTCTTTTTTTGGGTAAAATAGATTTTTATTTTTATTTATTTTTATTTTTTTTATTTTTTATTTTTTGGTAAAGTCGATTTAAGTAGCTATATGTTGACTATTTTTTATATCATGAATCAAATTTAGGCATGAGTAAGCTCATATGCGCCAGAATGTTATTAGTGCTTAATTGGGCTCCTAATTTAATGTAAAGACTATATAATAATAATAAGGGAAATTTAACCCACCCACCCCCTCTGAATTTTACCTTTAAGTCACCCAACCCTCAATTTGCCCAATAATGTTAACTACACCCCCTGCTGTTAAGTAATCTAACAGAAAATTTAAAATATCTATTTTATCCTTTTTGTAAAAAGCATAAAAAAATAAGAAGTTGGGTTTTCTCCCTTCATCCCCTTCCTCTCCTATTCCAGTCGACTCAACCTCTCTTCATCCCCTCCCTCCGATCTCAACCAACTCGTTTTCTCCAACAACCAAAAAAACCGGACATCTCTTCAAGCTCAAGCATCTACATGGGAGCAATCAATGGCAAGCTACTATAAACCCGACGTCTGCCTTTTTTGGATTCTTTCATATCTTTTCTACCCTAAACCTAGGGTTTGATTCACTGGTTTCTGAAATCATCAATCGCACACCACTAACTAATGAAAAAAAGTTAAATTTTTTTTCTAGACATCTATACCCTTCTTATTTTAAACTGAGAAATATTACAATTACTAACTTGACCTCTCTTTCCCCTCTTTTCCTCTCTCCCTCATCATTCTCCCCTCTCTCTTTCCTCTCTACATCATCACTATGAAACTGAAAGCCCTTTCGTGGAATAGTCTCTCTCTCTCTCTCTCTCTCTCTCTCTCTCTCTCCCTCTCTCTCTCTCTCTCTCTCTAACCCTAGCTGAAGTTGCAAGTTTAATGTCTTCTATGATCTTTGTTTTGTGATCTGGTTTTCTTTTTATTCAAGAACGATTTATGCGATATTGATGACCATGGATTGTCTTCTCACTTGTCTTTATGGTCTCTCTTAGAAACACCACTCAAAGACTTCAAGAAACTCAGAGAGAAACAGAGAGTGACAGACAAATGGAGAAAGAGAAGTAGATGGGATCATGAGAGAGAGAGAGAGAGAGAGAGAGAGAGAGAGATTTTTAAAGCAAATGCAAGAAACCCATGAACCCATCTCTCTTAAAAACCAGTCACGAATCTCTGACTTCCTCTCCCTGAAATCTGTTGGAAATCATAGATTCATGACTTCTTTGTGACTTTTTCATAGGTAGGTTTTTAAGGAGGGGAAATCATAGATTCGTGACTGGTTTTTAATCAAGGAGTTGTGATCTCCCCAAACCATAAAAAAGAACCAAAAGAAAGTGAAAATGATGGGTGATGCTTTTTTGGTTGTATTAACAGTTTTTGGAATTAGAACGTACATGATGAAGCAGAGTTGATGGGTTTGTAAATGTTAAAGCAGGAATCCTTGCTTAGTGCTTCCATTCGAGAGAAATAAATTACTCACAACTTCATCTTTAGCTGGGTACTGAACTGTGGAAATTCTAACTAGAATTCTCCTTTCAATCCATTCGATTGATTCCATCCTGTTGATCACAGGTTGACACTAAGAGGGGGGTGAATCAGTGTCTTCAAAAATTCTTCTCACTAATTCTTTGAAGACATATGCTGTCATGGGCTGACACTTCACTCACTGGCAAAGCCACACAATCACTGAAGCACTACCACACACACAGTCATATGCACAACCACCTCGCTACCACAGAGTGGTCAGGTTTACCATGTTGTGCATACCCATCCTGTAGGTCATTCCACGCACTTCACAATATACAGATAAATACATTTATAAAGCATCCACAACACAAAGATATATGTGGTTCACCACCACAGTGTGTGATGGCTAGTCCATGGAGTAATACCCTACAGGCTCCGTATATACTCAATACTCTACTTTTAGTTGTCTACACAGTAGGGAGTACACATACCCAATTTACCCAACATAAAACCAGGAGGGCATATATGTGTCAGAAATTTAGGTACCAAGTACCAGTGTTCAGCACAAACTGCATACACCATGCTTAACCCGCACCCACGGGAAGTAAACAATAATAGTTTTTGGGCTTATAATGATGTCTTATAATTTTCCCCCACTAGCTAGGCATTTGACATTCACCTATACTAGCATACATTGACTATAGAATTAAAGAATGTAACTCATACAAGGTTAGGAATCTTACAACCCTTGTCTGGCATTTTCTAGTACTCTGGAAAGACTCTGGGATGTCTCTGTGAAGCCTGACATAGTCCTCAGGTCTACTAGAGTCTTCAATTCATTCCATACACCACACTTTCCATCTCTCTCTTCTTCAAAACATCAACACACCCTTTAATATTTCCAGCGGCTCACTACAGTCTCCAACAATCCCCCAATATTGAGAGAACTCTGTTCTTCATACAAACCATTGCTCAAGAGCATTTTTCCTGTTTCTCACAAACTAGAAACCACCAAGAATACTCCATGAAAGCTCTACCAACCTCAAATCCCTCTTAAATGCATCAAGGAAAACCAAAATGAGGTTGGTGAGTGATTGAATGCTCACTCACTAAGCAGAAACAAACATAAACCCTTTTTTTTCACTCTTCTTCTCACTTTTTCCTCCTTTTCTTCTCTCTTTTACGATTTTTGTCTCAACCTAGCTCCATCAATGGCTTACCACCACTATGACTCATCAATGCTCCTCAATAAAGCCCTAACACATGCTTGGAAGGTTAGTAAAGAAGATAGAATCAATACAATCTCACCAACACCTTCCAATAAGCCATTTCCACACCAAACCCTCACTAGTTTTCTCTCATCTTCCCCACAAGCAAACAATCACCATAGATATACAATAAATGCTTTTGTTGGAACCTTGGCCAAGTTGAGAGCAACTTCGTATGAATTGTCATTGTTGGCAACTCTAGGTTGGCAGAGTGATATGGAGGAGAGAGAGTGTCTGTTGGGTCCCACTGAAGTCTCACTGATAGACAGGGTGATTGGGTTGGTGCACTGATAGCAGCTGATGAGAAACTCCAACATGAAGAAAGAGAATGAAGAAAGAAGATGAGGAGAGAGAAAGAAGAGAGAGAAGATGAGGAGAGAGAAAGAGGAGAGAGAGTGGGTGGGGACCAGGTGGGTCCCACCTGGGGTGGCCCTGGCCAGCATGGCAGCCAGCCCTGGCCAGCATGGCCGATGCCTCCGGCACCAAGCCAGCAGCAAGCAGGCAAGCCAGCAGCAAGCAGGCAAGCCAGCAGCAAGCAAGGCATGCCAGTAGCAAGCCTCGCAAGGCTAGCTAGCAGCCAGCCTTGGAAGGCCAGCATGCAGGCAGCCTGGCAAGGCAATGCGCATGGCTATGCCGCATGTCAACAAGACAGCAGCAGCACCCGCGCGCGCGCGTCGCATCGCAAGGCATTCGACGAAATGCCACAAAGAGAAATCTCCTCAGGAACCTTACTGGAAAATTTTCAACTTACAAGGCATTACCACTCATTCACAGGGGCATTTTGGTCATTTGAAAAAGAAAAGATTCGAGATGAAGGGACAGGGATGAGCCACGTCCTCATGATTCTGATCCAGTGGTTTTGAAAAAGGCAGACTATGGTGTAGCGCAGAAATCGCGTTTAGATTCCATCGCAACTGCTGCCATTGGCTCGATGCAACTTAAATCGGTGACCCGCGTCGCATGGAGCCGAATCTAAGATTCAGTGTAGTGCGAGTATGGTGCGTCGACGTCATGGATCCCCATCTAACGGCTATCATTTGTGCCGAGTTCGTCTGACGTGATGAAGCCGATTGTAAGGTCCATATGAAATCCCGCGTTTACCTGACTCATTTGACAGCTATTAAGATAGATTCTTCGATCCGCCAATCAAAGCTCAACAACATCGTATGGTACGACAGAGGCGACGGCGCTAATGTGTGTCGCGCACTAAATCAAGTCTGAAGATGTTATTTGGAATAATCTGATCGGCTAGACTTTAGATGGCCATATCTTGGCCGTCCGATCTCCGATTGAGGCGATTCAAAAGCCCACGGACTTCTCTCTTCGAGCTGAATCTGTCTGAAACAAAAAACCAGGGGTTTGTGAGGAGAAAAGATTTGGGATTTTGAAAAAGAGGGGATTTAGGGCTTTCTTTGAAAAAATCCCTCTCCACCTTCTTCCATCTGACATAAATGATCATTTGAATGTTTGGGAAGGAAGTGTGAGTATGTAGTAACAGTTAGATGTGAATGATGTTGTGCGAGAAGCATTGGGAGAATGTCGAAGTTCTACTCTATTGAAGAAGCCTACCCATCACCATTGGAGAGCTTGAGAAGCCTATTTTGTGAGCACCACACTTGCTGTGATCACGCTTGGAAGGTAATCACGCACACAAACCTTATGTTATGAGATACATTATGCCGGGAAGGGTTTTTACACATTCTATATTAATATCATTGTAACCTGTCAAGTTGGGGCTTGACAGGATTGAGGGTAGTTGCCCAGAATTCCAAGTTGTCGCTTAGATTACATTGGTGGTATAGCACCGAGTTGTTGTAGCGGCAGAACACTATTATAGTAGCGTATTGGGTATAATACGAAACCCTGGTTAGGATATTTTCCCGTGGAGTAACCATCATAGTGTGTGATAGGTGAATCATGTTACATAGTGTGTCATGTGGATGTGTATATTTTTGTTGTGTATGTGAAGTGTGTGGGTTACAGGTCTGGGTGTACACACTTGGTAGGCCAAGCCCCTGATATGGATACCTATAGATGTGTGGCATGGTGTGTTACACAAAATGTGTAAATAAACAGACATGTGAACCAGACAGCTCAAGGTAGCAGTGTTTAATCAGTCAGGTCTGACCTCACATTGTTGGGAAGATTTTTAGTGGTCACTGATTCATCCCCCCCCCCCGCTCTCAGTGTCAACCTGGGAATCACAATTGGTATCAGAGCAAGGTTCCCTAGGGAGGAAGACTAACAGCTTCGGGTACAGGTAGAAGTGAGAGGCAGTGAAAATGACATTCAGTGAAGACAACCACAGGCATGAAAGAATTCCCCTATTTGACGGGTCAAACTACAGTGTATAGAAAGTCAAGATGGAAGCATACCTGATATCTCAAGGCTATGGAGTCTGGCTTGCAGTAAAGAATGGATACACACATCCCACAAAAGACATCACAGATGCAGTAGAAATGAAAAAAAGGAAAAATGAAGCTAAAGCAGTCACAGCTCTTCTAGCATCTCTTGTTAGCAATGAGCTCACCAGAGTAATCAGCTGTCCTACCTTCAAAGAAATTTGGGACAAACTGAAAAGTGTGCATGAAGGAGATAATAAGATAAAAGAGGCTAAGTTACAAATTCTGAGATCTCAGTTTGAGAGTCTGAAGATGTCTAAAGGAGAAACCATTGAGTTCTATCTCAACCGGGGGAATGGGATCACCAATGCAATCAGAGCATTGGGTGAAGAGATAAAGGAGATATATGTTGTCAAAAAAATCCTAAGAACTTTGCCCAAGCTATATAATGCCAAGGTATCAGTACTTGAAGAGATGGACACCTTGGATTCCCTGACAACTGATGATTTACATGGTATTCTGACGACCTATGAAATGAGAATGGTTGATGAAATGCCTACAGAGAAGGAAGCAGCTTTTAAAGCCATGAGAAAGTTGAAGATCAAAGAACCAAGTGAAAAATCAAAAGCAAAAGAAATTAGTGAGTCTGATGACTTAGATGATGAATTGATAGCCTATCTTGCCAGAAGGCTTAGGAAGAGAAGTGACAAATACAAAGGAAAGTCAACACTGAAATGCTTCAACTGTGGAGGCCTAGGACACTTTGCATCAAAATGTCAAAAGAAAGAAAGAGTATCTGACTCTGATGATGAAGACCCCAAGGAGAGTCATGATAAGAAAGGTAAAAGAAAATTCATACCAAAAAGGAGAAGTCTGTTGACCAAAAAAAATCAATCCTCAGATGAGTCAGAGGAGGAAGATGACTGTGAGACTCTGTTCATGGTCAGATTTGATGAATTGCTTGAGGACAATGAAGCTTCCAAAAAGAAAGATGATCTTGAAGATGAGGCCAATCTTGAAGTTGAACTATATTCAGCTCTTACAGATCTCAGAGATGAAAGGAAGAAGAACAAAAGGTTAAATGACAAGTACAATGAAGCAGCTGAGCTCATAAGTACGTTGAAAATCTCAAATGAAGAAGCAAAGAAGACTAAAAATGATCTCGAAAATGCTTTATCCTTAAAAGCAAATGAGTGTGCAAAGCTTGAGGAAGAAATTCTAAGATTAGAAACAGAGCTTGCAAAGTATGTGAAGAAAAAGAAAAGCTACAAAGAAGCTACTACCTCATCTCCATTGGTGTCTGACCAAGAGGCTGAAGAAGAAGAAAATGTGTTTGATGAAATCTTAAGTTATCAAAGATCCTCTCATAATAAGACAGGACTTGGGTATCAGAAGCAGATGATAGAGAAAACTAAGGGCAAAGGGTTTGCTGAGGACCCCATTGTTTTTGTTAAGGCAAAACAAAAGAAGTCAAGTGCTGAAAATTACCTTAAGAATAACACTGACAAAGAAGGTTTTACAACAGTAAACAAATTCAAGAAAGGAGACAGCTTCAGAGGATACTGCTATGAGTGTAATGGTTATGGACACAGAGTTGCAAAGTACAGAAGACAAATCATACAACTAGTGTTCACAAGAAGAAATAGATTTGCACCTTTAGTTGAAGATAAAATTGAATGCTTCAGGTGTCAAAAGTTTGGACATATAGCCAGATATTGCCAAACCATCCTTCCATCTCAAAGGCAACCTAGAAGGAATGTCAGAAGAAATCCCCCCAAGAGACAAGCTCAGAGAGAAGAAAGGGTTGTGGAGGAAAGAGTTAGAGAACCCATTACAGTGAAGGAAAAGGCAATATGTGTTGAGAAAAATAAGAAGAAAAACAATACATCCTTCATTGTGCATGCGGCCTTCAAGGCCAACAGTAGGCCCTCGCCATGTATTCTTGATAGTAGATGCTCCACTCACATGACAGGCAATAAAGAAATTTTCTCAAGTCTAAATGCTGAAGAAAGTGGATCAGTTAGATTTGGAAATAACGATAGTGCAAAATTGAAGGAAGAGGAACTGTTAACATCAATAGTGGAAAATTAAAATCTCATAATGTATTGTATGTCAATGGCCTAAAACATAATCTTTTGAGTGTCAGTTAGATCTGTGATCAGGGTAATGAAGTAACTTTTACCAAAAATAGTTGTGTAGTTAAAAGTATTGAAAAGGAAAAGATTGTGGCACATGGAATCAGAACTGGAGGCAACTTATATGTTCTTAGAGACTAATGACAATAAATGTTTGATGAGTCAGGATGACGAGAACTGGTTGTGGCACAGAAGGCTGGGGCACATTAATTTCAAGAACCTTGCCAAGATAAGTAGACAAGAGTCAGTGAGAGATCTTTCTATTTTGAAGGTTCCAGAAAATCATGTATGTGGACCATGTCAGAAAGGAAAGCAGGCAAGAGCAACATACAAGTCAAAAGAGTTCCATGTCAGCAAGCCACTTGATCTAACAGACTTGTGTGGGCCCATGAGGACCCAAGACATTGGAGGAGAAAGGTATTTTATCCTATTTATTGATGAGTATTCTAGGATGACTTGGGTCATGTTCCTCAAAGACAAGACTGAAGCCTTGGATCGATTCAAGACATTCAAGAAGAGAGTTTAAAATGTAACAGGAAATACACTCAAGTGTATTCGGTCAGATCAAGGAAAGGAGTTTAGATGGAATGAATTCACCAAATTCTGTAATGAAAATGGGATAAGGATTCAACACTCAGCTGCAAAAACCCCTCAACAAAATGGGGTAGTTGAAAGAAAGAACATAACTTTGCAAGAAATGGCAAGGACAATGCTCTCAGAAAATAATATTGCCAAGCATTTTTTGAGAGAAGGCATTTACTCTGCAGTTCACATCACAAACAGATGCTTGTTGAGGCCCCATGAGAATAAGACTTCTTATGAGCTATGGTTTAGGAGAAAGGTCACAGTGAAATACATCAAGGTCTTTGGGTCAAAGTGTTACATCAAGAGGAAGGAAGAGAACTTTGGCAAGTTTGATGACAGAGTAGATGAAGGCATCTTTTTAGGATACTCCTTCAAAAGCAAGGCTTACAGGTGTTACAACAAGAGACTAAGAAGGGTGGTCAAAAGTTCTGATGTCAGAATTGATGAGCAATTACCCTACTCCAAGAGATCTATGCCAGAAAGTCCAGTGTTTGAAGAACTTAAAGATAATGAAACAGTGGCAGTTGAAAAGGAATGACAATCAGAGGTAGAATCAGAATCACAAGAGGTTGAGGTGGAAATGAAAAAGGATGAAAGGCCAAAGGACAACAAATGGTTAAGGATTCATCCAAATCATCAAGTGATTGGAGATCCCAATGCTGGGATGCAGACCAGGAAAATGAAGATAGCTACTTTCTCCTTACTGTCAGAAATGGAACCCAAGTCTATAAATGAAGCTGGCAAGGATGAGAACTGGATGATAGCCATGAATGAAGAGCTTGATCAAATTGAAAAGAATAACACATGGGAGTTAGTTCCAAAACCAACAAACAAGAATGTCATTGGCACAAAATGGGTCTTCAGGAACAAGTTAATGAAGATGGAAAGGTGGTCAGGAACAAGGTCAGACTGGTGTGTAAAGGCTATGCCCAAGTGGAAGGAATTGACTTTGATGAAACTTTTGCTCTAGTGGCTAGACTTGAGTCCATCAGGATGTTCTTAGCAGTAGCAGCTCACAAAGGCTTCAAGGTGTACCAAATGGATGTCAAATATGCATTTTTAAATGGTAATCTTGAAGAAGAAGTGTATATTGAGCAATCTGAGGGTTTTCAACTTAGTGATGATGGTGATAAGGTATGCAAACTAAAGAAGGCCTTATATGGTTTGAAGCAAGCTCCAAGAGCCTGATATTCAAGACTAGACACTTATATGCATCAATTGGGTTTGCGAAGGGGAGTAGTGGACAACAATGCTGGACACTGTCATGACAGAAGACAGTAGTCAGCTGGTAGTTGTGGTCTATGTGGATGACATCATCTTCGGAGGACACTGTGAGAAGCTATGCAAGAAATTTGCTTAGAAAATGAGGACAAAGTTTGAGATGTCTATGCTAGGGGAGTTGTCCTATTTTTTGGGTTTGCAAGTTCATCAGAGATAAAATGGCATTTTTATTTCTCAAATGAAATATACAAAAGAGATGTTACAGAAATTTCTAATGGAAGACTGCAAACCAGTGGGAATTCCAATGATGGTGAACTGTAAGCTGAGTTCAAGTGATGACTCTTCAACTATTGATCAGACTCTCTACAGATCGATGATTGGAAGCTTACTGTATTTAACAGCCTCAAGACTTGATATTTTCCAAGCGGTATGCTTGGTAGCCAGATTTCAGGCTTGTCCAAAGGAGACTCATTTGATAGCAGTAAAAAGGATACTCAGGTATTTGAAAGGCACAATGGATCTTGGCTTATGGTACCCCAAGACTGGAAGGTTCACACTTACTGCATTCTCAGATGCAGACTGGGCTGATAGCATTGGTGACAGAAAAATCACTAGTGGTGGTGCATTCTTTCTGGGGAAAAGCTTAGTGGCATGGCATAGTAAGAAACAAGAATCTGTTTCCTTATCTACAGTAGAGGCAGAGTACATAGCAGCGGCAGCTACATGCACTCAAGTAATCCGGATGAAAAGACAGATGTCAGATTTTAGTGTTCCTTGTGAGGAACCAGTGGTCATCAAGTGTGACAACATGAGTGCAATTAATATCTCCAAGAATCCGGTGCAACACTCAAGAACCAAACACATTGATATTAGATATCATTATTTGAAGGACAAGGTGTTTGAAGGGGAAGTGAGACTGGATTTCGTTCCTATAGCAGACCAGGTGGCAAACATCTTCACCAAGGCACTTCCAAAGGACTCCTTTGAACGACTCAGAGAACAACTAGGAGTTGTGACTCTTGCCACCATGTAGGTGACACTGGTGTCAGGGGAGCTGATAACTACATAGCATCATTTTTCACCTGTAGGATTGGAAAGATGCGGTGGGCACTCCTATTGCATGGCAGCCAGCCCTGGCCAGCATGGCCGATGCCCACGGCACCAAGCCAGCAGCAAGCCTCGCAAGGCCAGCCAGTAGCCAGCCTTGCCAGGCCAGCACGTAGGTAGCTTGGCAAGGCAATGCGCATGGCTATGCCGCATGTCAGCAGGACAGCAGCAACACCCGCACACGTGCATTGCATCGCAAGGCATGCCCAGCATGCAGATCAGGCATTCGACGAAATGTTGCAGAGAGAAATCTCCTCAGCAACCTTACTGGAAAAATTTTGACTTACAAGGCATTACCACTCATTCATAGGGGCATTTTGGTCATTTGAAAAAGAGAAGATTCGAGATGAAGGGACAGGGATGAGCCACGTCCTCATGATTCCGATCCAGTGGTTTTGAAAAAGGCGGACTATGGTGTAGCGCAGAAATCGCCTTTAGATTCCATCGCGACTGCTGCCATTGGCTCGATGCAACTTAAATCGGTGATCCGCGTCGCATGGATCCCAATCTAAGATTTAGTGTAGCGCGCGTATGGTGCGTTGGCGTCATGGATCCCTATCTGACGGCCATCATTTGCTCCAAGTTCGTCTGACGTGATGAAGCCGATCGTAAGGTCCATATGAAATCCCGCGTTTACCTGACTCATCCAACGGCTATTAAGATAGATTCTTCGATCCGCCAATCAAAGCTCATCAACGTCGTACGGTATGACAGAGGCGGCGGCGCTAATGTGTGTCGCGGCGCACTAAATCAAGTCTGAAGATGCTATTTGGAATAATCTGATCGGCTGGACTTTAAATGGCCATATCTTGGTCGTCCGATCTCCGATTGAGGCGATTCAAAAGCCCACGGACTTCTCTCTTTGAGCTGAATCTGTCTGAAACAAAAAAACCTGGGGTTTGTGTGAAGAAAAGCTTTGGGATTTTGAGAGGGGATTTAGGGCTTTCTTTGAAAAAATCCCTCTCCACCTTCTTCCATCTTACATAAATGGTCATTTGAATGTTTGGCAAGGAAGTGCGAGTATGTAGTAATAGTTAGATGTGAATGATGTTGTGTGAGAAGCGTTGGGAGAATGCCGAAGATCCACTCTCTTGAAGAAGCCTACCCATCACCATTGGAGAGCTTGAGAAGCCTATTTTGTGAGCACCACACTTGCTGTGATCACGCTGGGAAGGTAATCACACACACAAACCTTATGTTATGAGATACATTATGTCGAGAAGGGTTTGTACACATTCTATATTAATATCATTGTAACCTGTCAAGTTGGGGCTTGACAGGATTGATGGTAGTTGCTCAGAATTCCAAGTTGCAGCTTGGATTACATTGGTGGTATAGCACCGAGTTGTTGTAGCAGCAGAACACTATTACAGTAGCGTATTGGGTATAATACGAAACCCTGGTTAGGGTATTGCCCCGTGGAGTAGCCATCACAGTGTGTGATAGGTGAACCACGTTACATAGTGTGTCATGTGGATGTGCATATTTTTGTTGTGTATGTGAAGTGCGTGGGTTGCAGGTCTGGGTGTACACACTTGATAGGCCAAACCTCTGGTATGGATACCTGTAGGTGTGTGGCATGGTGTGTTGCACGAAATGTGTAAATGAACAGACATGTGAACCAGACAGCTCAAGGCAGCAGTGTTTAATCAGTCAGGTCTGACCTCACATTGTTGGGAAGATTTTTAGTGGTCACTGATTAACCCCCCCCCTCTCAGTGTCAACCTGGGAATTACAGCTTTACCAACCTCTAAAAAACAATCAAGACTCCATTATTGAGCAGGAGAGAGGTTGGTAGGTGATTACAAACTTACATACTAACAAAAACCCCCAAAAACCACCTTCTATCTCTTTTTTCCCCTTTTTCCCGATTCTTTTTCTCCACAGTGACTCTATTTTTGCTTTCAGATGATAGAGCATTTGAAATGGAGCTCGGTGGTCTTTGGATTGTCCGATTTGGACTCCAGATGGCCGAGATATGGTCGTTACAGTCTCGGCCAACGAAATAATTCTAAAAAGCATCTTTTTAAGGCCTACGGTGTACCTACGCTACACCAAATCAGCGCCTCCTCTTATAGAGTCAGAACCGTTGTCGATCTATGATTGGGGGAGATAGTATCTTCGAAAATCGGCCGTTGGATCTCTGCGGAAGCATGGGATTACTCTTAGACCATTGGATCTGTTAGATCCCGTCAGAGAAAATCGAAGTTGAATGGAGCTGCTGGATCTGGATCTTCTCGTTGCTGCACCGTAAATATGCCACACCGAATCATGGGGTATACTTTATATTTCGCAGATCATCAAAATATAATGCTCCTGGCCAATAAGAGATCTTGCGAAGGAATCTCGACGCGACCGACGAGCAGTACTTGATCTCTCATTTTCTTAGACCGTCCGATTGGGATTTCTGCATTGAGACTCCATCCAGGCCATTGATATGGCTTATTTTACTTTCTGTTTTACCGAAAATACCCCTGAAAATGTTTGAAAGCACCTCTGTAACCATTTTTTAAGCATACCAGTATCACTTTAGGGTGAACAATTCCAGAGAGATTTTCTCTCTCCTAGAATAAGCTCGAGCACCTTGCGTGCGTGCGACGGGGCTTGCTGGAGGGGCTGCTTGCGGGAGAGCCATGGGCAACGTGCGCTGTTGCTTAGGTGCATGGCCATGGGCTTGCTTGCGGGGCCTGTGCTGTGTGCCTTGTTGCCTTGGCTGCTGTGGCATGCCCCTGGCCTACCTTGCTACTGGGGGGCATTGCTACTGCCTGGTGGCATGCAGCGATGCTGCTAGGTGCCGTGGCCATGTTGCCATGGTGGCAAGCCAACGGACCCGTGGGTCCCACCCACCATCTCTCTCCTCTTTGTCTCTCCAATTTCTCTCTCTTCTTTCTCTCTTCATCTTCTCTTTCTTCTGCTCTCCTACCACATCAGCCATGATTGCCACATCATCAGTGGGACCCATTGTGGGATCCACACACTCTCTCCTCTTGCCACACCATCAGTGAGACTCACAATGGGACCCACATTCTCTCTCTATTTTCTCAATCACTTTGTGAAACTACTGAATACGTACACATCAGCCATGATTGCCACATCACCATATCAACTATGATTGCCATGCAGTGAATGGGACCCACACTCTCTCTCCAATTTATCTCTCCTCTTCCTATTACCATTCTCTCTCTTCTTTATATTTTCTCGCTCATCAAACAAATCACATCATCAGTGAAACCCACACTCTATAGAACACTATAGAGCATGTCCAAGGCTTCTTCATCACTGCCACTTGCACAGACACTCTCTCTCTTACACTGACACCCTCTCTCCTCATTTCTCTGACTGTAAGCTCAACTATGCTACCACCTCAGCCAAGTTGCCAACAATGACAACACATGACCAACACATCTAAGGCTGCTTGGAGTCCGGATTGGTTCTCTTCTTCTTTTTCTCTCTGTTGGGTTGTAAATTTGTTTATGTAATTTGGATCTACAGTAGATTGATTTTTTATTTTGATTTTATATAAAGAGGAAATAAAGTAATGTAGGCATGGATATTATTGTTTATCACAGGAAATTAAACTTGCAGTGCTTGGATATCATTGAAGCTCCAAGAAACGTTATTCACAGTTAAAAAAAAAAAAAAAGACACCCCCACCTTGATGGCTGGTTCTCTAGCAAGCAACGATGAACTTGTCATCGTTAATTCCAAATTCTTCTAGCAATTTTGGGATCTTTGAATGGTTTCTGCAAATCTAGGAGAGCTAATTGTGTGTAGATTTCTACAAATCTGCAATAGAATCCAGGGTTTTTGGTTTACTGTTTGTTCCATTTCACGATTTGAGGGTAGGGTTAAAAATTAATGCAGGGTAAAATGGACTTTTCCCCTTACAATAAAAGAATTATTATTTACTGAAAAATGGATTTGAACTGACATGAGCATCTAACGGAAATGTCTTAACGGCTTGGGTCTCTTTGTTAAATATTTTAAAAATTTGGGTGGTAGTTGATATTGTCAGAAACGTATGGGTGGTATGCGATGTTTATCAAACTATCTACGCAGTACCTGATATTTTCCTTCTTTTTTTTTTTCGTAATGGTTTCGGTGGGAAAAAAAACGATTGGGAGGCGGTGACTCTGTTTCTTCCAATCTCTTTTTCTTCAAATTTGATTAGCTAATTCTTCTGGTTTCCTAACTTTTATCAAGAGTTAAAAGTCTGAGAAAACATTCATATTGCTGGTCTACTAGGTAGCACGCGTTACAGAAGAGTTGGAGAAGATGGAAGACTCTCTGGATTTGTTAAACAGCAAGTTGAACCTGAAAGAAGAACTCGTTACCACAGCCATGGTTGCCCGCCCAAGCAGAGGATGAGAAGTCTCTGCAGCTTGCTGACAGCAGAGCTGCAGGATTGCGTGAGCAGATTGAGGAGCTGACTAGTGACTCTGTTAAACAGCAGAGGATTTGTTAAACAGCAGTGACTGTTTTTTCCAATCTCTTTCACTTCGTTTGTTTTGAACGATAAAGGTAAAGGGTACAGTTACGTCGATTCCACTTCCTTCATTTGTTTTGGGTGATGAAGGTAAGTAAATAATATTGGTTATGTAATTTATAAAATCATTTTTTGGGGGTTAAATAGTAAATAACTATTGTTTAAAGGATAATTTTGTCATTATATATTTTTTAATCTTACCACCTCAGCACTTAAACAGATAGATCTAATAAGTCAGATACATATTTAACATTTGAGAGGGATGGGTGATAATATGAGCAAAGTTGGTGGTTGGGTGACTTAAAAAAAAGGTTTAGAGGTGGGTGAAATTTTCTCAAATAATAATAATAATAATAATAATAATAATAATAATAATAATATAATGTTTAAGTTTTGAGGATTTTGAGGATTAGCCTGATTTGTCTCGGATCGACCGATCCAATACCCATTATTTTATTTTCATATGCCATACCACATGTCAATTATCCAATGAATATTGTTGCCACGAGATGATCATCCATAGTTATTATGGACATAAATATAATGTTTAATTTTTTAATAAAATAATAACCGATCAATGTCATGGGATGAGACCAATTCCAAAAAAGTGACTTCTAGCAACATCAGATTGATACTATTTGATACCAACCGATTTGATTCGATATCAAATTGATTTTTGAAACGACCGACACCGTATCAGATATCTAGATTTAAAACCTTAGTAGCATGTAGCATTAGTAATTAAAGGGAAGAAGGTAAATGAATCAAGACATCAAGTGTAGCAGGCCAAGTTTCTTTCATTCTATCCTTATTCCTACCTTCCTCGAGTCCCCATCTATCAAATGCGTTATGATATTAAAGATTTTTCAAATCACTTTGTTCGAATTTTTTATGTCTTTACCTTGTGATCGTATATCGGGTGCATGTGATAAGGATGCATATCCCAATTTGACTACACCCCTTGCCCTTAAGGGGTTTACGTAATTGCATAGGCCCATATAAAAAGGTAGTCATGGGTGCGAGACCTCCCTTCATGCCAAGGTCTCCTTTTATGAGTGTTGGCCGGGTATCAGCCATGGCCGGGTCTCTTTTTGGTGTTGGGATAATGTTGAATTATGGAACCTAGATGCCAGGACAGGGCCTACAATGGAAAAGAGATTACACACAGCTGGGATGGGGTGGTGTCAAATCCGTACATGTGAATGACGTTTCTGCCCAGAGTAGTGTGGCAATATAGAGAGGTCACTTGTAAGTTCACTCATCTGACTTTAATAATATTGTGCATGTTTGTATGACCCTTCGCTCTCACCGAACTGAGTAACACTCACCCCATCCACATGTGTGTTCTTTTTAGATTATGACACAGGTTACACCATGGTTGGTTTTGTAGAGTTCCCAGTGGCTGTTGAGGTATACTGTGATGGTTTGGATATACTGTGATGGTTTGGAAGACCCTACTGAAAATTGTCATGGCCCGGAGTGCCAGTGAAATGATTGTGCCTTTGAGGGCCAATCATGATCTTTCAAATTTATTCCTACCTATCTTGACCAGGGGTGTTGGCCAAGGGATGCACATCGTCTCCTCCCAGTGATTCTGATTCTGGGAGGATGCGGCAACCTATCTCGGATGGCTGTCACGTGGCTCTCGATTGAATCCGAGACCCACGTCTGAGCCGACAACCCCTGTTGGCTCGGCTTGTCGGCTGGGTGTCGGCTCGAACGTGGGTCTCGGATTTACTGAGAGCCACGTGGCGGCCATCTAGGACAGGTTGCCATTGTCCTCCCAGAACCACTGGGAGGACAGGATGCGAATCCGTTGGCCAAGTACTCTTTTACGTATTGGAATAGTTGTTATTTTTGGGACTAATTAAATTATGTCTTAAGTTGAATGTTTTGAATAACTGTGGTTATTTTATAATTCTATCACTTAGAAACTTCAGTAGCATGCCTTCTGATTTATTAAAGTCTCCCGTTGTATGTACTATTCATTTATCTGATTATGGGGTTGTGGTCATGAATTATGCAATGAGATAGTGTGTGAGATAGTGTGTGGTGTTCGCACTGCAATGTAGATCTTGCTAGCGCTTGGGCAGGTGGTAAGCGACCTAGTCACATCCCCGAAATATCATATTTGGGCTGTGACAAGTGCAACCCACCCAAAAGCCATATTCACCGAGTTAATGGACTAAGGCAATGCTTTTACATAGGCAATCCATCCTTTACTGGTCATTGCATCTACTACAAATAGACATTCCTGTATGATCTTAATGCAACTCAAAAGCATAAAACTGTCCCAATCTAAGAGTAATCTACACAGCCCAAGCTAAAACAACTGAGTCATTGTCACCATGTGTTTATCTTTAGAAAAAATTTTATATACACCTAAACAATGATTGCTAACATCATCTACACCCACAACTTTACAAAAACACCATCTACCACCCAAAAACTTTACATTGCTAATCAAAGAAGTTGACTCTATCTAAAGATTCCCATTAGATACTGATGTTAACTGCATTGAAAAATTTAATGGACAATACTACATTTTTAGTAGGATTAAAAAACTATTATACCCTTTATTTGATTTTTTTACGCTACCCCTGTTCTGGCATAGATGAATGCCGATCACATGAATCTCGCTAGAATAATCGATTTCCACCATTACTTCTATAGATTATACCAATCAACGTACCTAACCATCGGCACCAACCGTCGAGTACTGTCATAATTTTTTTTTTCTAAGCCGCACAGAGAGATCCCTACTGGTGTGATTGGGAATTTTTTGGGTGGAGTTTACATGAATACACCAATATATACTCTCCTAGTTGCAGCCCAGTTGTATATATCTCTGGGTATTAATTTTTTTGTTCTTTTTGTTGTCAACTACCTGCGGCGGCAATGGCAATGATCAGAAAGAAATCGATTTCAATGGCAATGGCAAAGTAGATTTGGAATAGATAAAAAAAAGAAAAAAAAAAATGAAGCGTTGTCGATTTTTGTTTTCGACAACCTGTGCACATCGTCAAATTGATACCCACAATTCTTCAACCCCATATAGACGCATGCACTCAACCCTCCTAAGCCATCAGCGAGCTCAGGATTGTGACATGACTTCGCCGCCGGATTCAGCACAAAATCGCAATATGATCGACAATACGGAGGTAGACACAGGAATATATTACAAATTACAACGGAAGTTGTCTTTTAACGAGAGCAAGAAGAAACTACAGATTCAATTTGTTCACCTCCAAGTTCATAAGGAACCCGCTGAAACCCCAAGTTTCTTCTCCATTTCGTCTGAAACACAAAAAAGTATTCGTTTAGGCTTACATCTTCTTAATCAGTCGAATCTTTTCCCCATCTTCAACTCTGTTCCCATTGAAACCCTAAATCTTCTTCCCCATTTCGGATTTCAAATCTCCAGAACTTAATAAGAGATTTTTCAATGGTGATATATAGATTAAGAGTGCAGCCAGAGAGAGAGAGTTGGGGTTGGGGTCTTTCTTTTACGGACGTATGCCTGGCTGTCCTTTTTAATAAAAAAAAAATAAGAACCCGCTGAAACCCCAAGTTTAGAGACGTTCTCACTGCTACTTACTTCGTGAGAGCTACGATTCTGTGAAACCTTTCAATATTTGGCTCATCTGTAGAGGAAGGGGAAAGAAGCAGACTCCACCGATGGAGTGAGAGTCGTGGATGGATAAACACAAGATCCATAATCTGCAACACCTGATCACTTGCATTGCTTCTCTCCACGCATTAGCTCTGCGCTTCCACTCTTCCTCCTTTGAGCATTACCACCACCAAAGCCACCTTCGACTCCGCTGCTCCTTCCATTGCCGTGAGAACGACTTTAGTGAAAAGAAGAGGGCAGAGATTCTCAAAGAAAGAGAGAGGGAGGGAGATGTAATGGGCGATGAAGATTTGGAGCAAAGCATGTCCAGACCTTGGCGATGTAATCGACGATGCAGAAAGGGTTGAGAATCGATCTGAAATCAACATACGATTTCGTTGGAGAGAGAGATTATGTCTCAAGCTCACATTGTTAGAAAAATCTTCACGTCCCCGAAGAAGGAAACAGTTTGAAATAAATCTTTTAAGTTTTTTAAAATTAAAAAGATAGAATATAAAAATGAAGGATAGAGGTGTATATCAATAATTTTAGTGATTTCCGTAAGTTAAGTGCGTGCGGTTGATTTTTTACAAACTCATAGGTGTAGATGATGTTAGAAATCCTTGTTAAAGTGTATATGAAATTTTTTCTTATCTTTATTACCCGTAATAAACGTAAGGATTCCAAAGCCAACCATTGATCTTTTATCTTCGAACTCATGTGCTTCTACTTCACATAGAGTATATTGAAAAAGACAGGGGTTCCAGAACCAACCTATCATTACCTGTCAATGGGTTCCATCCCCAAGCATTTATCAGCTCTTTCACTGAAACTTATCCATCTCATGGCATGCATTTCTGAAATTTCTTTTTTAGTGTTGCGCACACAAGTAAAATTGACTCCTTTATTCTCTATCATAAGACTATCACTGTCAGTAATTTATTGCTTCGGACCACTTAAAGATATAAGCTTTGGATGGTAACATCAAGTTTGAATCTGCAATGCATTGAGACACACCCCTTGACGGGGTTGATATGCAAAAGAACCTAGCTAAAGACTTTACCACAGGAGCTCCTCATGTTTTTTTTCCATCATTCAATCTTCTCTCCAATTCTCTCAATTATGCAAGGGTTCCATATTCCCTTTGAATTTGCATATATTTATTTGCAATCTCTTTGTCCTTACAGAACTCTAGTAAGTCTGCTATATGCTTCAAGCTATTAGCTTCCAATTGGTTTCAAAAAGGACCTCTAAAGAGTTCAAAACTTTGACCCAAGATGCAAATAGTAGTGTTAATTCTCCAGTGCTGACACCTCAAGGGAGAAAAACAAAACAGTAGCATAACTTTTCTTTTTGGGGGTAAGTAACAATAGCTTCTGTGCATAATAAATCTCATAACCATTATCCCACCAAAAAAAAAAAAAAAAAAAAAAAAAAAAATTATTGACTAATTTATTTTTATATACTCAAGAGGATCTTAGTCTATTATTCTTGCACGGGCCCACAAGGCAGACTCTAGTTGATACCCTACAATCCATAAAAAATCCAAAAACAGAAATTCCTTAGTGGATTAGAAAACTAGTTTGTCACTTGTACTAGCTCAGTAATCAAATATACTAGCTATATCAGGCCCCTTTGGTTTTCACTCCATGCAATCGTTCTCAAAGTTTGGCATCGGCAGTGACTTCTATGAATCGCATAGGATAATTTATCATTTTCTTTGTGGAGCCATTGAGATTGTGGGTTCAACAGTAGCAGGATATAAAGCAGAACATTTACCCATTTCATCATGTATGGAAATACCTAAATGTGGAACGTAAATCCGCCCTTAATCGTCAAATAGATGATCTATGATCTGTGATTTTCTATTTGGAAGGTTAGATCAGCCATCTGATTCAAGAACATCTCATTCTGTTGGAGCTCTTGATCTAGCAACATTCTAATAGATCCAAGAGTAACGCTGCTCGAGGGCCATAGATAAATCTGACAAACACTCCTAAGCATATACTATACAGCCTATCTACAAATATCCAAGAGTAGCATCGCTCAAGGGCCATAGATGCAGTCTCAACAGAAGCAACCCTCGTCGTGACTCTCCTCAAGGAGCTCCCCAACAATTCTGGTATGCTATAATCCACAATGGGTGTAAGACTCGCACTCTACTAACTTGGTCTAACTGCGTCGTGTCAGGTCTTCCCATCATTCCTGAACCAAGTGGACCGAGCGTGTGAAGATAGAACACAAATCAGGTATGAGAATCGAGTTAAAAACACTAAAAACATACCTAAGGTCGGATGCCCGGGTAGGTATGGTCGACCATAAGGAAGGGAACCAAAAATCTCAAATCCAGAACCCCACGGTCGATGATTTCGACCTTACGGTCGATGATTTCGACCTTACGGTCGACGGTTTATGCGACTGTATGATCGACCGTAAGAACTTAGATCAGACTCGAGTTTTGGAAATTTTCATAAACTAAGGGATTGCTTTCCTAATTGAAAGAGAACTCTATATGGAGACTTTTCCTCTATATAAAGGACATCCCCCAGCCATTTTTCACTCTTTTAGAACATTAGTAAATCCTAGAGAAAGAAAAGGAAGAGAAGGAAGAGAAGGAAGAGAAGGAGAAGAAGAAAAAGTTAAGGAGAAGAATTTACTGAGAAGAGATTGGCTCTCTATCACAGGCAAATGTATGAAACGAATCTCTGGAGATGTAAACTCTAAGTATAAGACTTTTATGGAGGATAGACAATATCAACCTATTATGATCTATATGATTTCATTGAGAAAATCATAAGGAGAACCATGAGGAGTGCATTTGATGATTAGGGTTGATAAGAAATTACTAATGATGGCCATTGGATGACCTTAGAATAAAACCCATTGAAGAATAGAAGAATTGACCCAGGAAGAACTCAAATTTCATGTATACTGTGACCAGAAATTTCAAGGTAGTAGCTACGGTCGACCATAGCATGACCAGTATGACCAGAGGATCGACCATAGGCATTCGAAAAGATTTCAGAAATCATATGGTCACAGCTACGGTCGCACCATATGCGACCATAGGGTATCGATCGTAGACAATAAGGTCGATAGAGTATGAGACCAGAGGACCAATCAGGCACCTATCAGTGCTCTATTTCGGTTTTCGACTACTGTATCATGTCACATAAGAACCCTAAATTAAATTCATATAACTTTTAGGTTGTTAAATCAATTCAAACAGAATTTCAAGGCTTGGAAAGACATCGAGTATTGCTAACAGGTGAGGGAACAAGACCTAAACTAATTTGTTAATAACAAACTGTTTATTTTTATTGAGTATAATATCATGATTGATTCTATGTTTGTATGCTTGTAATGTGCATCTCACATGTCATCCAATATTCCTACTATTATTGTTCATGCATATTTAATTCGTTTATTTATAACATGATGATGATGATGATGATGATGCTAGGAATAGGCATGTGAATGTATGTGTGTGGTTGGTGTGTTGGATGCGAGTCGAACATCAGGGGGAGAACGTGGCATGGTGGTCTTCGACCTCGTCACAAGACTCTAGCTCTATTTCTACTCAAGTCTTGCCCACTAACATCATCGTATCTCCATTATCTTAGCAGAACTATTACGTCATAGGGCATCAGGGGAGGTGGTCTCGGACCGTGTGGTCTCTGACTCTGCCGGGGGGCCTTAGCTCTATCTCTATGGATGTTTGAGAGATGCTGGGGTGAGGCCTTAGATACACTGTTTGGCATTAAGATTGGTTAGTTGCGAGTCCAGTTTATAAGCCCTCGCCAATAGGGGCTTATGTGTTGGTATGGAAAGGGCATCAGGGGAAGTGTTAGCGGTGCTTGATCCAGACACTTTAGCTCTATCCCTATTCCATGGTGGATGCATGTGGGGGCGGCAATGGTGTTTGATCCATTGGGTGGTTCCACATATTTGTGTATAGGGGTGCAGCGGCCACCTATCCTTTCTATTGCACATTGCAAACTTATGAACTTGACCAAAGATATGAATTGAATGCATGCATATGTTTGTTGCATTGTTTTGTTTGTTCACTGAGCCGTGATGTGTGCTCACCTTTTCGACGTTGAATATTTTTAGTTGATGATGCAGGCCCTACTGTTGAAGAATATATGAATGCGCCTTCGTATGGACACGTTACTGTGATGGACGTAGAAGTTGAAGAAGATTCGCATGATTCCTTATGCGAGTGCAACCAATGTGTTTTTTCTTAAGTTTAATTATAGTTTGAACATCAGATATGTAATTAATTATTTATTTTTATGTCTTGTGGTTTGGAGATAATTAGATTAAATACTTATTTATCACTTTTAGACTCTCAGTTCATTATCTGTAAGACTTTCGCTTATTTGTTTATTACCTCTGATTATTAATGTGGAATGTGTATTTGGTTTGACATGGTAGGTAAGATCTAAGAGAGATCCTGGGTGAACTGTTGGTTTATTGGCGATTCATCACACTATTCTGGTTAGACCAGAATTGGGGTGTGACAACTTGGTATTAGAACTCTCAGGTTCTACCCATTGACCTAACTATTTCCACATGAGTCATGAACTGAGTTAGGATAAAATTTAAAAGCTGTAATAAGAACACACCATAAGTACCTGTATTGTATGAGACATAAACTAAGAAAAAGAAAAATACACATATGTAAAGGAGAAACCAATTTTATATATATATGGAAATAAGACAAATGTATATCAAATCAGAGTACAGTCCATAATCAGGACAGTTACTATGTAGTATAAAAAGAAAAAAGATATAAAGGGCAATCATGGAGCTGGAGGTGCTGGAGGAGGAGGAACCTCACGATCTCTATCGTAGTCCTCAGCTTATACTCTCGCGAGCCAGGCCACCTGAGTCTGAGTCGCTCAGAGACTAGCTGCCAGATTCGCTATCTGCTGGTCTGTAGAGCGTTGGGCATCTAGAAGCTCTCCTACTCTCCCATCAGTTATGCGCTGAGCCTCTCTAATCTTACGTAACAGCCCCATCATGTCATCTAGTGGTGGGCGTAAAGGGCCAGCTGAATGAGAAGCCCTAAAAGGGCCAGCTCTAATAGAATGCTGTGGCGATGGAGGAGGGATGACATCTACATCCATGTACATCCGATCATCATCCTCCTCATCACCACCCTAGTGTGCCTCTGCTGCTGCAGCTGCTGTCGCCTCTGCATCTGCTGCCGCTACCTGAGTGAGAGGACGTCTCATAGCATTTCTCTCATCATCACTAACCTGTATCTCTCTTATGCCCATCCTACTGATGGCCTCCCAATCAAGGTCAGCTGAGAAGGTGTCCTCAATGATCCTCTCATCCACTAGGTCTACCTATAGACTAGCGAGCAAGGTGGAGATCAGCCGCCCATAGGGCAAGTAGCCTCTCGAGTCAGACAATGTAGCTCGGTGCATAGTCTGGAGAATAATGTATGGGAGGCAGACATGCTACCTAGTATAGTTACTGTAAGACCCGTATTAAACTAACCGGTCTTACCACCTTGTACCAGGTCTACCTATCATGGTCGAGCCAAGTAGACCAAAGGCGTAAAGGAAATCGCAAAATCAGGTATGAATTTGACCCAAAAATAGTAAATATGAGGGTAGGGTCGCATGCCTAAACAGGTAGGGTTGACCCCACCTCAATAGAAGTCCAACCCATGACTTTTCAGTCATAGGGTCGGATGACTTGAGAACCATAGGGTCGACGGTTCATGCGACCCTACGTGCGACCCTATGATGACAAACTGAAATCGTAAATTAGAAAACTTTCCTAATTTCAAGGAGTCCTTTCTTAATCTCGATGGGACTTATTTTGGGAGGTTTTTTTTCTATAAATAGGACGTTCCTTAGCCTCTTTCACTCCTTTTAGAACCCTAATTGAAAGTGAGAGAAAGAGAAAGAGAAGGAAGAGAAGAAGAGAAGGAAAATTGGAGAAAAGACTAAGGAAGAGGAGGAACTTCAGAGAAACCTCTGAATCTCAGCCAACTTCAGGTATGAGTCTAATTCCCTTCATAAATTAAGAGCCTAGAATGGAATATGAAGAAGTTAGGATTAGGAGAAACCCAAATCATCTATCCATGGATGAGTTTCGAAGGAATCCATGGAAGTAATCATCATAGGCAATGGAAAGTGTGTAAAAATTATAGTTATGAGCCATAGAACAATCTTAGAATGGACCTACGAGACCTCAGGATCGATCACATACCCTCGGGAAGTCCCAGGGAGGGTGTGGTCCCATATAGGGTCGATGGGTAACCGACCCCATGTCCGACCCTACCCTTAGGGTCGATTGGGTAACCGACCCTAGGTACTACCCTACCTGCGACCCTATGATTTTAGCTAGTCTAAATTTGTTGGAATTAATTCTAATTAAAATCTATCGACTTGTTAGGTTTTTCTAGTGATTTAAAAGTGATTCTTAAAGCTTGAACGAGGATCTACACTCAATCAAAGGTGAGGGAACAAAACCTAAACTAATTGAATAATGAAAAGCTATTTTTTGCTTATTGAGTCCTATACCATGATTGATTCTATGCATGTATGTGTGTATTATGCATTTAAGATGTCATCCCATATTCCTGCTATTACTGTTCATCCATATTTAATTTTGTTTATTTATAATATGATGATGATGGTGATGTTAGGAATAGGCATGTGAATGTTTGTCTGTGGTTAGTGAGTTTGATGCGAGTGGGGCATCAGGGGGAGGATGTGACATTGTGGTTTATCCTAGTCACCAGACTCTAGCTCTATCTCTACTCAAGTCTTGTCCACTAACATCATCGTATCGCCATTACCTTAGCAGAGCTATTACGTCGTAGGGCATCAGGGGGGTCTCGGACCGTGTAGTCTCTGACTCTGTCGGGGGGCCTTAGCTCTATCTTTATGGACGTATTGAGGGATACTGGGGTGAGGCTTGGATACACTGTTTGACATTAGGATTGGTTAGTTGTGAGCCCAGTTTGCAAGCCCTCGCCAATAGGGGCTTACGTGTTGGTATGGGAGCATGTGGTACTGCAATACCCATACCCATTGGGTACACTGTTTCCATGGTGGGTGCATGTGGGACGACAATGCCGATATTCATTGGGCAGCTTCACACACTCATGTATAGAGGTGAGGCGGCCTCCGAACCTTTCTATAGCACATTGCAAACACCACATATATGAATTGAATGCATGCATATGTTTGTTGCATTATTTTGTTTGTTCACTGAGCCGTGATGTGTGCTTACCCTTTTCGACGTCGAATATTTTAGTTGATGATGCAGGTACCACGGTTGAAGACTACATGAATGCTCCTTTGTACGGGCAAGCGGCGGCGATGGACGCCGAAGTGATGATGGAGTCACATGATTCAACATGCGAGTGCAACTCTTGTGTTTTTTATTAGATTTTTATTTGGATTATACATACAATGTATTTGAATTAATTATTTAAGTTTATGTCTTAGTCCTTTTGGAAATAATTGGTTAAATTATTTATTTTTTCACATTTAGATTCTCAGTTCATTTAATATTTAAGACTTCTGCTATTGTGTATTTACTCTGATTATTGTTGTGGATGTGTATGGTTTAAGCAAACGGACACAGCATATTTGAGATCCTAGTTGAATCGTTGGTTTATTAGCGGTTCATCACACCATTCTGAATAGTGCAGAATTGGGGTGTGACAACTTGGTATCAGAGCTCTCAGGCCCTGTCTATTAAACCAGAATATTTCCACAAAGTTCGTGGACTGAGTTAGGATAAAATTTGAAAGCCTTAATAATAACACACTATAAGCACCTGTGTTGTTTGAGACAAAGATTAAGAAAGAGAATAATGCACATATAAAAGGGGAAACAAGTTGTATATACATCAAGTCAAGAGCACGTTTATATACATATACAAAGCGGAGTACAGTCCATAACCCGGACAGTTACTCTGTATTACAAAAAGAAAAAGAAAAAGAAAATATACATCATGGAGCTGGAGGTAATGGAGGAGGCGGTGCCTCGCGATCTCTGTCATAGTCCTCAGCATATACTCTAGTCAACCTGGCTACCTGAGTCTAGGTCGTCTGGAGACTAGCTATCAACTCAGTCATCCGCTGATCAGACGCACGTTGAGCATCTAGGAGCTTGCCTACTCTCCTATCTGTCATGCGCTGAGCATCCAGAAGCTCTCCCACTCTTGAGTCCGCCACGCGCTGAGCCTCCCTGATCTCACGCAGTAATCCCATCATATCATCAAATGGTGGGCGTGAAGGACCAGCCATGCGTGAAGGAGTCTGAGATGGACCAGCTTCAGTAGAATATAGAGGTGATGTAGGAGGTATGGAGTCTACATCCATGTATATACGATCCTCATCCTCAGCATCACCCCCATGGACCCTTGCTCCAGCTGCTGCTGCTGCTGCCGCCTCAGCGTCTGCTATCTCTATCCGAGTACGAGGATGCACCAAAGCGTTCCTCTCATCATCATTGACCTGAGCATCCCGAATGCCCATCCTACAGATGGCCTCCCAGTCCAGCACCGATGAGAAGGTTTTCTCCTGAATCCTCTCATCCACTAAATCAACACCTAGGCGGGTGAGCAGAGTAGTGATCATACGTCCATAGGGCAGGTTGCCTATCTGACCAGGTAGTGTAGCACGGATCATCGTTCTCATGATAATGTAAAGTAGGCAGACAGGCTACCTAGTGCAGATGTAGTAGAGTACGTACTGAGTCAACTGGGAGATCCTCTCATAGTGTCCACTCTAGGGTATCAGGTTGCGCTGGATGATCTTGCAGTACACCCGAGGCTCTGGATGGACGTAGGTTGATCACTTTCATCTCCCAACGATCATCTCTGATAAGCTGACTATCAATCTCAGCACGCATCTCCAAGGAAATGAACTGGGGCTCCCTAGGAGCACAGTACACCAAAGGGCCATCATTTGATATGCCCAAAAGATCAGCCAACTCTTGGTAGTCAAAGGAAACCTCTACCCCTTTGACGTAGCTCGTGATCCGGAGCTCCCTACCCCTCTCGGTGTCATTGCGATCCCCCACTACCTGGAGATTGCAATAGAACTGTCTCACCAAATCCGGACGGATGCACGCATCATAGGTGATCACAAGGAGCCAGACCATGTCACCCAATGCCCCCTCCACGTTGAACAAGGCTAGACTAGCCAAGTCCACACAGCGACCCCCCTCTACCTTCTTACACTCATAGCGAGCATACTGAGCTTCGGCCTTGTTGGAGTGGAAACGAACTGGGTCATGAGCCCTAGGAACTTTGGTACGAGCCATATTATCTGCCAAAACAAAGAAAACAGATAATAAGTCAGTAAAGATGAAAAATCTAAAAATTTCAGCATTATAACGGTATAAATTGGTTAAAAGCCTCACTTTTCACCCATACACTTGGGTAGGAGGATTTACATAGGTTCTAAATCATCTTGTAAGGCTCATATAGTTGGAATTATAATTTTAAAAGATCGAATTTGAAGAAATTTTAATAAATTCAAAAAATCTCAAAAATTAGGTAAAAAATGGAAAATTTTAAGTTTCTCGATAACCAACCGATGAAACTCGAATATTTTTGAGGGCTTTTGTCCATTGGGTGACCAATAGCAAAATCCCCCAATAAAAATTAAATTTTTACGGTTAGAAAAAGTTTAATTTGAAGAAAATGATGTAAATGGGTAAAAACCTAGTTAGAAAGCTTTAAAAACATGAAACAGTAAGAGAGCATACCTGAAGAGAAGGAGTGGGAGTCACAAACGGAAGATATGATCACTAAACAGGTAGGGGTCGATACTGTAGCAACTCAGAGAAATGAGTCGAGTTGGAAGAGAGGAGAAAGAATGGGAAATGAATCCAAAATCGGGTTTAAAAACCTGATTTTGGGTCGTAGGGTCGCAGAATTCGACCAAAACATGCGACCATACGTCAGACCCTACCATCGACCCTAGCCTCTGGGTGATCTGACAGAGAACTAGGGGTCGGACCTAGGGTCGGACAACCATCGACCCTAGGCTCTTGGTAAGCTGACAGTGATTCTCAGGGTCGCATACCCTGGGGTCGCATAATGACCAACTCTACCATCGACCCTACGATGGAAAATACAGTATTTTGTCAGAAAGATCTGAAAAATTTGAAATTTATATTGATTAGTTGGATGTTTGACTAAAAAATAACTTATATTGATTGCCTCACATGTGCTATGATCACTAAACAGACATTACCACCATCAGAACAGAAAATGGTTGGGCAAAGAGTGACCAGACAAAGCCGTAACTCTATTCCACCACCACCACCTGTGGAGGAAGATAGCCATATACATCCTGAGACACAGGAGAATCTGAATACGGCACCACCCGTGGCTAATGGCCAGACAAATCCTACTAACTTCCCAGCCCCACCTACGGATCTGGCTACGGCGGTAATGAACTTGGCACAATAGCTGCAGCAAATACAACAGGTACAATCTAATATGCAAGCTGCACATACGACACCGATGCTAGCAGGACAGGAAAGCACAGTACCAGGGGGAAGTAACACGGTACCTCATGCACCTCAAACACCAGTCATGCAGGCTCAAGTGCAGAACCCTGAAGTAGCTCAAGGTGGTTATCAGTACCAACCACCTATGTATGGGGCTTACGCTCCGTATCAGCTGGACCACTCCCACCTGGTCGAGCATTTTCTGAAGATGAAGCCCAAAGAATTTAATGGCAAGCCAGCAGATCCTTTGTGGCCAGCACACTGGGTTGATGAAATGGAAAGAAATTTTATGATGATGACAGTGAATGAGGAGGAGAAAGTGTTGTGTGCCACATTTATGCTAAAGGGCAATGCACACCATTGGTAGAAGTCTACCAGGACATATCTGTTAACCAAGCACACCCACTTGACCTGGGGTATATATAAAGAGGCATTCTTTGAGAAGTACTTTCCTAGAAGTTTCAGAGATTCTATGGAGAGAGAGTTCCTGAGTTTATATCAGGGACAGATGACTGTCGATGCATATCAACAGCGTTATGAGGAGCTGTTTTTCTTTGCACTAGTCAGTATGCAAGAGGAGGATACGAAGACCCGAAGGTTCGTCATGGGACTTAGGGGAAGCATACGTGAACATGTTTTGGGACTTGAGAAGAAAGTCTACAATGAAGTTGTACAAATTGCTCGAGTGATAGAGTCGAGCCAGAAAGAGAGCTACTTTTCTCAAAATAGGGGTATCAAAAGGCCTAATGGGAATTCTTATAACGGAGGGAACACCAAGACATTTAGACCCTTTCGTACTCAAGGCCTTAATGCTGCAGCCAAGACTACTCCAGCAGCCCCATCGCAACCAAAGCAAAATAATGAAGGAATAAGATGTTTTAACTGCAATCAAGTGGGACATATTTCAAGGGAGTGCCCTAAGCCCAAAAAGTAGCTACAGCAAGGAAGAGTTTATGCTGTTACATCCGAGGATGCTGTCGCATCGCCTGATGTGATCACAGGTATGACCTGAACCTTTTAAATTGTGTTACATTGTATGAGCATGTAGACTAAATTAAAACAAATCACAGGTATCGTACCTATTAATGGCATTCCTGCCAGAGTGCTTTTTGATTCTGGAGCTACTCATTCTTTTATATCTGTGTCATTTGGAAAGAAGCTAAATCTACCCCTCAAATCTTTAGACTACAAATTACTTGTACGACCGCCTATGGGATTAGAAGTGACATTAGAAAAAGGTTATGGGCCATGTCCAGTCCTTATTGACGAGAAAACTTTGGATGCAACCTTGATTCAACTTGAGATGGCAGACTTTGATGTCATCTTGGGAATGGACTGGTTAGCTCGGCATTCTGCAAATCTATTATGTGCAGAAAAGAAGCTGACATTTAAAGACAAGGAAGGAGCAGAGTTTAGTTTTGCGGGAACCAAACTTCCCCGTAAACGAAAACTCATCCTCTCCGCATTAAAGGCTAGGAAATGCCTCGAGAAAGGAGGAGTTGGGTATCTAGTCTCAGTGGTCGACCTCACCAAAGAAGCACCACGAATGGAGGATATTGATGTCGTGCGTGACTTTCCAGATATATTTTCTGATGAACTACCAAGACTACCACCCGACCGAGCTACAGAGTTTGTTATAGATCTGATACCCAGAGCCACACCGGTATCTAAAACACCCTATTGAATGGCTCCTACTGAACTGAGGGAATTAAAAGTACAGTTACAGGAACTACTGGGCAAGGGTTACATCAGACCTAGCATATCACCATGGGGAGCGCCAGTATTATTCGTAAAGAAGAAGGACGATAGTGTTCGACTGTGTATAGACTACCGAGAACTGAATAAGCTGACAATCAAGAATCGGTACCCATTTCCTCGGATCGATGACTTGTTCGATCAGTTGCAAGGTGCCAAGGTGTTCTCCAAGATCGATCTTCGGTCAGGATACCATCAGTTGAAGATTAAGGACAGTGATATTCCCGAGACAGCATTCAGGATGAGATATGGATATTATGAATTTTTGGTCATGTCTTTTGGATTGACTAAAGCACCAACAACTTTATGGAACTTATGAATCGGGTATTCCATGATATGTTGGATACGCCAGTCATTGTATTTATTGATGATATATTGGTCTACTCCAAGGACAAGGAAACTCATATTATGAATCTAAGAGCCGCTCTGCAGCGATTACGGAAAGAGAAGCTTTACGCCAAATTCACAAAGTGTGAGTTTTGACTAAATGAAGTCGCTTTCCTAGGCCATGTTGTATCGCTGAAGGAATTAAAGTGGACCCTAGCAAGATTGAAGCCATTGTGAAGTGGGAAGCACCGAAGAGTGTTGCAGAAATTAAAAGTTTTCTAGGTCTAGGTATTACCGACGATTCGTGGAAGACTACTCCAGGATCGCTGTACCTCTCACCAGTTTGACTAAGAAAGTAGAGAAGTTTATTTGGACTGAAAAATGTGAGAATAGTTTCCAAACACTGAAGGCAAAGTTGATATCTGCTCCCATCATGACTATTCCTATTCCAGGACAACCATTTGTTTATACATTGATGCATCTGGATTGAGTTTAGGATGTGTACTTATGCAAGGAGAACAAGTAGTTGCATATGCTTCAAGATAACTGAAAACACATTAAAAGAACTATCCCACTCATGATTTGGAGCTAGCGGCAGTAGTACATGTTGTAAAAATATGGAGACATTATTTGTATGGAGAAAAATTTCAGATTAAATCAGATCATAAGTGTCTCACTTATCTCTTTAATCTGAAGGAGTTGAATATGAGACAAAGAAGATGGCTGGAACTATTGAAAGATTATGATTGTGATATCTAGTATCATCCAGGGAAAGCTAATGTAGTTGCTGATGAGCTGAGTAGAAAAGCAATGATAAAATCCCAAGAGGAAGTTAACACGACTACAGTAATGTGTGCTACAGGAAAACTATTCAATCTTGGTAATGAGCAATTTATGATAGATGCACCAGGTGAATCAACCAACCAAGGGTTTGTTCATCGGATTTCAAATATGTTTGCAACAATGAAGATTGTACCTGATATAATAGATGAAGGGAAAGCCACTATAAAATCAGACCCTTATCTAAGAACGGTACAAGAGGACATTGAAAAAGGTAGGACTATTCCTGAGTTTACCTTAGATGATGAAAAGGTACTGGAGTACAAAGGAAGAGTATGTGTTCCTGAAACAAAAAATTTGGACATTAGACATGGACTAATGAAAGAAGCTCACACCACCATCTATTCGATACATCCTGGAATTACTGTATCAAGATTTAAAGAAATTATATTGGTGGAGAGGAATGAAAACAGATGTAGCTAAATTCGTGTTTCAATGCCTAAATTATCAGAGAGTCAAGGTTGAAAGGCAAAGACCTGTAGGACTGTTACAGCCGCTAATAGAACCAGCATGGAAATGGGACTGCATCACTATGGACTTCGTCACCGGGTTACCATTGACTCCCCGAGTAGTTGACGCGGTTTGGGTGATTGTAGACCGTCTGACTAAAACAGCTCGATTTATAGCTATACGACCTCAGTATACACTGGAGAGGTTAGCTATGTTGTATGTTGATAATATTGTCAGACTACACGGTGTACTTGAAAGCATTGTGTCCGACAAAGATCTACGATTTACTTTAAAGTTTTAGGAAGGATTGCAAAAGGCTATGGGTACAACATTGAAGTTTAGTACTGCATTCCATCCTCAGATAGACGGACAGTCGGAGCGTACCATTCAGATTTTAGAAGACATGCTTCGAGCCTGTGTAATTGATTTTAAAGGTTCATGGGATGAAAAACTACCATTGATCGAGTTCGCTTATAACAACAGCTATCAGGCTACTATACAAATGTCACCCTATGAAGCATTGTATGGTAGGAAGTATCGAACTCCACTGTTTTGGAATGAAATTGGAGAACGTAGTATTGTTGGACCAGAATTTGTTGAAGAGACATGTCGAGTAGTCGACATTATCAAGGAAAGAGTAAGAACGGCTCAGAATCGTTAGAAACAGTATGCAGATACTCGGTGCCGAGACCTTGAATTTGTCGTAGGTGATAAGGTATTCTTGAAAGTATCACCTATGCGAGGTTTAAAGCGGTTCAGATAGAAAGGGAAGCTTAGTCCGAGGTATGTCGGGCCATATGAGATTCTAGCTAAATGTGGAAAGGTGGCTTATCAGCTAGCACTATCACCGTCTATGTCAAATGTGCATGATGTATTCCATGTTTCATTATTGAAGAAGTACATCAGGGACCCAACACATGTTTTGACAGTGGATCCACCTTATTTGACTGATGATTTGACATTTGAAATAGCACCAACTGAAATCACCAGCCGAAAGGTTCAACGACTATGCAACCATGATATCTACTACATTAAGGTCAACTGGAGAAGTCGAGATATAGAAGAAATCACATAGGAAGAAGAAAATGCTATGCGAAAGCCATACCCTCATCTTTTCGACTCAAAAGGTACCAATTTCGAGGACAAAATTTTTAATAATAAGGGGGGAGTTGTACGACCCGTATTAAACTAACTGGTCTTACCACCTTGTACCAGATCTACCTATCATGGTCAAGCCAAGTGGACCAAGTGCGTGAAAGAAATCACAAAACCAGGTATGAATTTGACCCAAAAATAGTAAATATGAGGGTAGGGTCGTATGCCTAAACAGGTAGGGTTGACCTCACCTCAATAGAAGTCCAACCCATGACTTTTCAGTCATAGGGTCAGATGACTTGAGAACCATAGGGTCGACGGGTCCTGCGACCCTACGTGCGACCCTATGATGACAAACTGAAACCATAAATTAGGAAACTTTCCTAATTTCAAGGAGTCCTTTCCTAATCTCGATGGGACTTATTTTGGAAGGTTATTCTCTATAAATAGGACATTCCTTAGCCTCTTTCACTCCTTTTAGAACCCTAATTGAAAGTGAGAGAAAGAGAAAGAGAAAGAAGAGAAGAAGAGAAGGAAAATTAGAGAAAAAACTAAGGAAGAGGAGGAACTTCAGAGAAACCTCTGAATCTCAGCCAACTTCAGGTATGAGTCTAATTCCCTTCATAAATTAAGAGCCTAGAATGAAATATGAAGAAGTTAGGATTAGGAGAAACCCAAATCATCTATCCATGGATGAGTTTCGAAGGAATCCATGGAAATAATCATCATAGGCAATGGAAAGTATGTAAAAATCATAGTTATGAGCCATAGAACAATCTTAGAATGGACCTATGAGACCTCAGGATCGATCACACCCTCGGGAAGTCCCAGGGAGGGTGTGGTCGCACATGGGGTCGATGGGTAACCGACCCCATGTCCGACGTTACCCCTAGGGTCGATTGGGTAACCGACCCTAGGTACTACCCTACCTGCGACCCTATGATTTCAGCTAGTCTAAATTTGTTAGAATTAATTCTAATTCAAATCTATGGACTTGTTAGGTTTTTCATAGTGATTTAAAAGTGATTCTTAAAGCTTGAACGAGGATCTACACTCAATCAAAGGTGAGGGAACAAGACCTAAACTAATTGGATAATAAAAAACTATTTTTTACTTATTGAGTCCTATACCATGATTGATTCTATGCGTGTTATTGTGCATTTAACATGTCATCCCATATTTCTGCTATTACTGTTCATGCATATTTAATTTTGTTTATTTATAATATGATGATGATGGTGATGTTAGGAATAGGCATGTGAATGTTTGTGTGTGGTTAGTGTGTTTGATGCGAGTGGGGCATCAGGGGGTGGACGTGACACTGTGGTTTATCCTGGTCACCAGACTCTAGCTCTATCTCTACTCAAGTCTTGTCCACTAACATCTTCGTATCGCCATTACCTTAGCAGAGCTATTACGTCGTAGGGCATTAGGGGAGGTGGTCTCGGACCGTGTAGTCTCTGACTCTGCCGCCTTAGCTCTATCTCTATGGACGTATGGAGGGATGCTGGGGTAAGGCCTTGGATACACTGTTTGACATTAGGATTGGTTAGTTGCAAGCCCCGTTTGTAAGCCCTCGGCAATAGGGGCTTACATGTTGGTATGGGAGCATGTGGTACTGCAATGTCGATACCCATTGGGTACACTATTTCCATGGTGGGTGCATGTGGGACGGCAATGCCGATATTCATTGGGCGGCTTTATACACTCGTGTATAGAGGTGAGGCGGCCTCCGAACTTTTCTATAGCACATTGCAAACTTATAAACCAGACCACAGATATGAATTGAATGCATGCATATGTTTGTTGCATTGTTTTGTTTGCTCACTGAGCCGTGATGTGTGCTCACCCTTTTCAACGTCGAATATTTTAGTTGATGATGCAGGTACCATGGTTGAAGACTACATGAATGCTCTTGTGTATGGGCAAGCGGCGGCGATGGATGCCGAAGTGATGATGGAGTCGCATGATTCGACATGCGAGTGCAACTCCTGTATTTTTTATTAAACTTTTATTTGGATTATACAGACAATGTATTTGAATTAATTATTTAAGTTTATGTCTTAGTCCTTTTGGAAATAATTGGTTAAATTATTTATTTTATCACATTTAGATTCTTAGTTCATTTAATATTTAAGACTTCCGCTATTGTGTATTTACTCTGATTATTGTTGTGGATGTGTATGGTTCAAGCAAATGGACACAGCCTATTTGAGATCCTGGTTGAACCGTTGGTTTATTAGCGGTTCATCACACCATTCTGAATAGTTTGGAATTGGGATGTGATAGATACAGTACAGTAGGTACTGAGTCAGCTGAGAGATCATCTCATAATGTCTGCCCTGGGGAATCAGAGTATGCTGGATAATCTTGCAATAGACCCGTGGCTCTGGATGCAGGTTAACTGCTTTTACCTCCCAGCGGTCATCCCGAAGAATCTGGTTATCTATCTCTACACGCATCTGTGTAGAAAGAAACTTTGGCTCTCTGGGTGCACAGTAAACCAACTGCCCATTATTGGAGATACCTAGGAGATCAGCCAACTCCTGGCAGTTGAAAGAAATCCAAACCCCTTTTACCCAGATGGTGATCCAAAGCTCTCTGCCCCTTTCTACATCCTCTAGGTCACCCTCTACCTGAAGGTGACAGTAGAACTGCTTAACCAAGTCTGGGCGAGTGCAAGCCTCCTATAGGATCACTGGAAGCCAGCCCATATCGCCAAATGCCCTCTCCACATCAAACAGGGCTAATAGGTTCACACACCGATCCCCTTCAATTTTCTTCCGATCAAACCAAGGATATCATATTTCTGCTTCCACAGACCTGAAGCGAAGTGGGTCATGAACTCGAGGAACTTTGGTTAAAACCATGATAGCTGTAAGAAAAGAAAATAAGAAAAACAAATTAGAAAATTTAGAAAAATTTGATAGCATAACGACGTAAAATGAGAAAAGTCTCATTTTTCACCCAAACATTGGGCAAGAGGACTTACATAGGTCCCAAACCATCCTGCAATGTATATTCAATCGGAAACTTTAACTAGGTAGGTCGAATTTAAAAAATTTTGACAATTGGGGAAAAACCCCTAATTTTAGGTGAAAAATGGAAATTTTGAAATTTTTATCAAACCAACAGATGAAACTCAAATTTTCTTAAGGGCTTTCATCCATTGGGTGGCCAATAGAAAAAGCCCCCAATAAAAATCAAATTTTTATGATTAGAAAAATATTAATTAGAAGAAAACCCTACAAATGACAAAAACCCTAGGTATGAATGCTTAAAAAATGAAAGAGAGTAGAGAACATACCTTATGGAACGGAATGTGGGTCGTAGATCGAAGGAAAAATCACCAAGTTTGTATGGTCGACACTGTAGCAACTCACTGGAGGCAAGTTGAGTAGAGACCGTAGGAGAAAGAAATAGAATGAGAGGGAAAACTCTCGAAATAGGTTTTTAAAAACTGATTTTGGATCTTAAGGTCGCACAATTCGACCAAAACCATCGACCGTAGGATCGACTGTATGATTGACCATAGGGTCTCGGTAAGTTGCCAGGGATGTGATGGTCGCACCTATGGTCACACAACATGCGACCGTAGGCCATCGACCGGATGACCTACTGTTGTCTGCATTTTGATTCTGTTGGAACTTTTGCCTACTGATTTTGTTTTTCTCTCTCCTTTCATTTTGAGACTATCCCAATAATACCATCATATCTTGTTTCACATGTACAAACTTTACAAGTACCATTCAACCAAGAGTTCAAATGGCTGGACGCAGAGTAAGTAGAAGGAGACAAAATGCAAACCCATCTCCACCACCTATGGAGACTAATGACAATGAAGGTTAGCAAGGACAGGAATGAAATATTGGAACTCAAAATGCTCCACCTCAGAATGTGCACACCCAAGCCAACCCAACCAACCTACCTGCACCACCTATAGATTTGACTTCTGCGGTGATGAATTTAGCATAATAATTGCAGCAAATACAGCTAGTGCAAGCCAACATGCAAGCTGCTATGGGAATGGCTTTTCCAGCTGCAAACACAACACCTCTACCTGCAGGACAGGCTAGTACTGCACCTGCTGGTAGCAACACTGTACCTCAAGCACCGAAAACACCAGCAGTATAAGGCCAAGTGCAAAACCCTGAAGCATCGCAAGGCGGGTATAACCATGGTAATTATCAGTACCAACCGCCTATGTATGGAGCATATGTACAGTATCAGCTTGATCACTCCAGACTAATCGAGCGTTTCCTGAAGTTGAAGCCAAAGGAATTTACAGGCAAGTCATCAGATCGTTATGACCAGCTCACTGGATCAATGAGATGGAAAAAAACTTTATGATGATGACTATAAATAAAGAAGAGAAGGTATTATGTGCCACTTTTATGCTGAAAGGTGATGCGCACCATTGGTGGAAATCTACTCGGAGTTATTTGTTGACAAAGCACACCCAACTGACTTGGGCTATCTATAAAGAAGCTTTCTTCGAGAAGTATTTTCCCAGGAGTTTCAGATATCAAATGGAAAAGGAGTTTCTGAGTTTGTATCAGGGACAGATGACAGTAGACGCATATCAATAGCGTTATGAAGAACTATTTTTCTTTGCTCCCTCTAGCATGCAGGAGGAAAATACCAAAATCCGAAGGTTCGTCATGGGACTTAGGGGAAGCATCCATGAGCATGTATTGGGACTAAAAAAGATGATATATAATGAAGCTGTACAGATTGCTCGAGTACTGGAATCGAGCCAAAGGGAAAGTTATTTTGCTCAAAACAGAGGTATCAAAAGGCCCAATGGAAACTCATACAACGGAGGGAACTTAAAAACATTCAAACCCTTCCGTACTCAAGGCTTCAATGCTGCAGCCAAGACTACTCCGACAGCCCAACCTCAACAGAAGCAAAGTAGTGCTGAAGTTAAATGCTTTAATTGTAATCAAGTAGGACATTATTCAAGGGAGTGTCCTAAGCCAAGGAAGCAGCTACAGTAAGGAAAGGTTTATGCAGTTACATCTGAAGATGCTGCCGCATCGTCTGATGTGGTCACAGGTATTACCTGAACCTTTCATTTTGTACTACCTTGTATGAGCATGTAGACTAAATTAAATCAAATCACAGGTATCGTACCTATTAATGGCTTAGCCGCCAGAGTACTCTTTGATTTTAGAGCTATTCATTCTTTTATATCTGTGTCATTTTGAAAGAAGTTAAATATACCCCTTAGACCTTTAGACTACAAACTGCTTGTACGATCACCTATGGGATTAGAAGTGGAATTAGACAAAGGTTATGGACCATGTCCAGTTCTTATCGGCGAGAAAATTTTAGATGCAACCTTAATTCAACTCGAGATGGCAGACTTTGACGTTATCTTGGGAATGGATTGGTTAGCTCGGCACTCTACAAACCTATTATGTGCAGAAAAGAAATTGACATTTAAAGACAAGGAAGGAGCAGAGTTTAGTTTTGTGGGAAACTTTCTCGTAAATAAAAACCCGTTCTCTCTGCAGTGATGGCTAGAAAATGCCTCGAGAAAGGAGGAATTGGGTATCTAGTATTTGTGGTTGACCTCACCAAGGAAGCACCACGAATGGAGGATATTGAAGTTGTGCATGAATTTTTGGATGTATTTCTTGAGGAACTACCAGGACTACCACCCAACCAAGTGACAGAGTTCATTATAGATCTTATACCTGGAGCCGCATCAGTATCGAAAGTACCCTATCGAATGGCTCCTACTGAACTGAAGGAACTGAAGGTACGATTACAAGAATTACTGGACAAGGGTTATATCAGGCCCAACATATCACCATGGGGAGCGCCAGTTTGTTCGTGAAAAAGAAGGACGATAGTGTTCAACTGTGTATAGATTATCGAGAATTGAATAATCTTACAATCAAGAATTGGTACTTGTTGCCTCGGATCGATGACTTATTCGATCAGTTGCAAGGTGCCAAAGTGTTCTCCAAAATTGATCTTCGATCAGGATACCATCAGTTGAAGATTAAAGAAGGTGATATTCCGAAGACAACATTCAGAACCAGATATAGACATTATGAATTTTTAGTCATGTCTTTTGGATTAACTAATGCACCCACAATTTTTATGGAACTCATGAATCGGGTATTCCATGATATGTTGGACACGTCAGTCATTGTATTCATTGATGACATACTATTCTACTCCAAGGACAAAGAAATTCATGTCACAAATCTAAGAGCCGCTCTGCAGCTACTAAGAAAAGAGAAGTTTTACGCAAAATTTATAAAGTATGAGTTTTGTCTAAATGAAGTCGCTTTCTTAGGCCATGTTGTATCCGCTGAAGGAATTAAAGTGGATCCTAGCAAAATTGAATCCATTGTGAAATGTGAAGCACTTAAGAATGTTGCAGAAATCAGAAGTTTCTTAGGTTTAGCTGGTTATTATCGACGATTCGTGGAAGATTACTCTAGAATCACCGTACCTCTCACCAGTCTGACAAAGAAAGGAGAAAAATTTGTTTGGACCGATAAATATGAAGAGTGTTTTCAAACATTGATTGCTAGATTGATATCAGCTCCCATCTTGAATATTCTGATCCCAGGACAACCATTTACCTTGTGCACTGATGTGTCTGGGTTAGGTTTAGGATGTGTGCTTATGCAAGGAGAATAAGTAATTACCTATGCCTCAAGACAACTGAAGACACATGAGAAGAACTATCCCAATCATGACTTGGAATTAGCAGCAGTAGTACATGCTATTAAGATATGGAGACATTATTTGTATGGAGAGAAATTTCAGATTAATTCAGATTATAAGCGTCTCACTCATCTTTTTAATTAAAAAGAGTTGAATATGAGACAAAGAAGATGGATGGAATTACTGAAGGATTATGATTGTGATATCCAGTATCATTCAGGAAAAGCTAATGTAGTTTCTGACGCACTAAGTAGGAAAGCAATGACAGAATCCCAAAAAGAAGTTAGTGCAAATGCTGTGGTGTCTCAAATATGTTTGCTACATTAAAGGATGTACCTGATCTATTAGACGAGTGAAAGCCGCTATTAAATCAGACCCTTATCTGAGAACCATGCAAGAAGACCTCAAAAAAGGTAGGACTACTCCTGAGTTCACCTTGGACGTTGAAAAGGTACTAAGATACAAAGGAAGGGTATGTGTTCCTAAAAATGAAGACTTGGATATTAGACATAGACTAATGAAGGAAGCTCACACCACCGTTATTCGGTACATCCTGGAAGTACGAAGATGTATCATGATCTGAAGAAACTATATTGGTGGAGAGGAATGAAAGCGGATGTAGCTAAATTTGTGTCTCAATGCTTAAATTGTCAGCAAGTAAAGGCTGAAAGGCAAAGCCCTGTAGGATTGTTCCAGCCATTGCCAGAACCAGCATGGAAATGGGACCTAACTATGGACTTCGTCACCGGGTTACCATTGACTCCTCGAGTAGTTGACGCGGTCTGGGTGATTGTGGATCGTTTGATCAAGATAGCTCGTTTCATAGCTATACGACCTCAGTATACCCTAGAAGGTTAGCTAAGCTTTATATAGATAATATTGTCCGATTACATGCTGTACCTGAAAGAATTGTGTCCGACAGAGACCCACGCTTTACCTCAAAGTTTTGGAAAGGATTACAGAAGGCTATGGGTGTAACATTGAAGTTTAGTACTACATTTCATCCTCAGACAGACGGACAGTCGGAGCATACCATTCAAATTTTAGAAGACATGGTTTGAGCTTGTGTTATTGATTTCAAAGGATCATGAGATGAGAAATTACTATTGATAGAGTTCGCTTATAACAAAAGCTAATAAGCAACTATACAGATGTCACCCTATGAAGCACTATATGGTAGGAAATGTCGAACTCCTTTGTTTTGGAATGAAGTTGGAGAACAGAGTATTGTTGGACCAGAGTTTGTTGAAGAAACTTGTCGAGTAATCGACATTATCAAGGAAAGAGTCCGAATAGCTTAGAACCGTCAGAAGCAATATGTAGATAATCGATGCAGAGATCTCGAATTCACTATAGGTGATAAGGTATTTTTGAAAATATCTCTTATGTGTGGTTTGAAAAGGTTTGGACAGAAGGGAAAGCTGTGTCCCAGATATATTGGACCTTATGAAGTTCTATATCGATGTGAAAAAGTAGCATATCAGTTAGCACTACCACCGTCCATGTCAAGTGTGGATAATGTATTTCATATCTCATTACTGAAGAAGTATGTCAGAGATCCAACACACGTGTTAACAATGGATCCACCGGATTTGACTGAAGAGTTGACGTTCAAAGTGGCACCTATTGAGATTACTAGTTGGAAGGTGCAACATCTTCGCAACCGTGACATTTATTATGTTAAGGTTACTTGGAGAAGCCAAAATATAGAAGAAGTTACATGGGAAGAAGAGAACACTATGCGGAAGCAATATCCTCATCTATTCGACTCAGAAGGTTTGTGAAAATTTTGAGGACGAAATTTATATAAGAGGGGAGAGTTGTAAGACCCGCACTCCACTAACTTGGTCTAACCGTGTCGTGCCAGGTCTTTCCATCATTCTTGGACCAAGTGGACCGAGCATGTGAAGATAGATCACAAACTAGGTATGAGAATCGAGTTAAAAACATTAAAAACATACCTAAGGTCGCATGCCTGGGTAGGTATGGTCGACCATAAGGAAGGGAATAAAAAATCTCAAATCCAGGACCCTACGGTCGATGATTTTGACCTTACGGTCGATGGTTTATGCGACCGTTTGATCGACCGTAATAACTCAGATCAGACTCCGAGTTTTGGAAACTTTCCTAAACTAAGGGATTGCTTTCCTAATTGAAAGAGGACTCTATATGGAGACTTTTCCCCTATATAAAGGATCCCTCAGCCTTTTTTCACTCTTTTAGAACATTAGTAATCCCTAGATAAGGAGAAGGAAGAGAAAGAAGAGAAGGAGAAGAAGAAAAAACTAAGGAGAAGAGTTTGCTGAGAAGAGATTGGCTCTCGATCACAGGAAAAGGTATGAAACGAATCTCTGGAGATGTAAACTCTAAGTATTAGACTTCTATGGAGGATAGGCAATATCAACCTATTATGATCTATGTGATTTCATTGAGAAAATCACAAGGAGAACCATGAGGAGTGCATTTGATGATTAGGGTTGATAAGAAATTATTAATGATGGCCATTGGATGACCTTAGAATAAACCCATTGAAGAACAAAAGAATTAACCCAAGAAGAACTCAAATTTCATGTAGACTGTGACAAAAAATTTCAAGGTCGCAGCTATGGTCGACCATTGCATGACCAGTATGACTAGAGGATCGACCATAGGCATTCGAGAAGATTTCAGAAATCATATTATCACAGCTACGGTCGCACCATATGCGACCATAGGGTATCAACCATAGACAGTAAGGTCGATACATGAGACCATAGGACCAATCAGGCACCTGTTAGTGCTCTGTTTCGATTTTTGACTACTGTATCATGTCACATATGAACCCTAACTTAAATTCATATAACTTTTAGGTTGCTAAATCAATTTAAAGAGAATTTCAAGACTTGGAAGGACATCGAGTATTGCTAATAGGTGAGGGAACAAGACCTAAACTAATTGGTTAATAACAAACTGTTTATTTTTGTTGACTCTAATTCCATGATTGATTCTATGCTTGTATGCTTGTAATGTGCATCTCACATGTCATCCAATATTCCTGCTAATACTGTTCATGCATATTTAATTCTGTTTATTTATAACATGATGATGATGATGATGCTAGGAATAGGCATGTGAATATATGTGTGTGGTTGGTGTGTTGGATGCGAGTCGAGCATCAGGGGGAGGACGTGGCATGATGGTTTTCGACCTCGTCACCAGACTCTAGCTCTATCTCTAGTCAAGTCTTGCCCACTAACATCATCATATCTCCATTATCTCAGCAGAACTATTACGTCATAGGGCATCAGGGGAGGTGGTCTCAGACCGTGTGGTCTCTGACTCTGTCAGGGGGCCTTAGCTCTATCTCTATGGACGTATTGAGAGATGCTGGGGTGAGGCCTTGGATGACATTAAGATTGGTTAGTTGCGAGTCCAGTTTGTAAGCCCTCGCCAATAGGGACTTACGTGTTGGTATGGATAGGGCATCAGGGGAAGTGTTGGCGGTGTTTGATCCAGATACTTTAGCTCTATCTCTATTCCATGATGGGTGCATGTGGGGCGGCAATGGTGTTTGATCCGTTGGGTAGATTCACACACTCATGTATTGAGGTGCGGCGGCCACCAAACCTTTCTATAACACATTGCAAACTTATAAACTAGACCAAAGATATGAATTGAATGCATGCATATGTTTGTTGCATTATTTTGTTTGCTCACTAAGCCGTGATGTGTGCTCACCCTTTCGACGTCGAATATTTTTAGTTGATGATGCAGGTCCTACTGTTGAAGAATATATGAATGCGCCTACGTATGGACATGTTGCTATGATGGATGTAGAAGTTGAAAAAGATGCGCATGATTCATCATGTGAGTGCAACCAATGTGTTTTTGCTTAAGTTTAGTTATAGTTTGAACATCAGATATGTAATTGATTATTTATTTTTATGTCTTGTGGTTGGAGATAATTGGATTAAATATTGTTTATCAATATTAGACTCTCAGTTCATTATCTGTAAGACTTTCGCTTATTTGTTTTTTTACCTCTGATTATTGATGTGGAGTGTGTGTTTGGTTTGATATGGGGGGTACGACCTATGCGAGATCCTGGGTGAACTATTGGTTTATTGGCAGTTCATTACACCATTCTAGTTAGACCAGAATTGGGGTGTAACAATGGGAGAGTCCATGAAATCCGCAACCGAAAGAGTACCTGCATTAGGATCTGAAAAGAAGTATCGATATAGGGTAAACTCACATCCTAGCTCAGTGAAAGGCCAAACAATGCATATACACATTAATGCAAAAATTATGTTCATTAATTAGGTTTGGTGTAATGGTTTGACAATGCCATCTTGCGATTCACCACAGTCCTTGACTACGGATCCAACGCTCATGTACAGGAAAAAGGTACAAGGCCCACAGTCCCAGACTGCGACCCTGTATCCCCAAGGATGAATCACCACACATGATCCTTGTTCAGTGGGTCATCCTCCCCCAATATAGGCTCCGTCGTAGCATTCTCAGTCCCTGACCATTGAGATTCATCGCATCACCACTACGTCGATACATAGGGAAGTTCTGGTTCTGGACCCTCCTTCTTTATTGCGCCTATGTGAGTAATAACCCCCTATTGGTAAGGGTTCGGACCATGGTATTAAGTCCTAACCACATGTCATTTAAATGCTAGCACAGTATAAAGGGGGCTGCACCCCACCAGAGGAACCTAATCCTAGTCTGTTTGGGACTCGTGCCCCCTCTAAGATGGTAGCAATGCAAAGCCTAGTCCATTTGGCCCATGCGTTACTAGTCATTCGGTGCACGCATGCCACATAAACTAACACTCATCATCAACCATAAACATGTAATTGTAACTTGTAATGCAATGCACGAATATATATATATATATATATATATATATATATATAAGTGTGAATGAACCGGCACTAAACCGTTGATTCAAGCCAGGATCACATAGAACAGTGCCAACAATCTGAACCATACACATTCCACACAATCAGAGATAATAATAATAAATAGCGGAATTATATTAATACTGAACTGAGTGTCTAATGTGATAAATAATTATTAAACAAGTTATTTACAAGTAACCAAAATATAAATAAATATATGTTTACATCCATAATTCAAAATACGAAACTAAACCTATGCATAAACATAATGGAAACACTTGCATGAAATGTCATGCTCGTCTTTCACCGCTTGCACACCCAAAGCCACCAAGTGTCCATACGACGGCGCGTTAACATAGTCCTTGACAGTTGTACCTCCATCATCAACTAAAAGAAATACGTTATCATAGGGTGAGCACACAACTTAGCTCAGTGAGTAAACAAAATAATGCGTAAATGTATGCATACAGTCATATTCATATCTTTGGTCTGGTATAAGTTTGCAATGTGCTATGGCAAGGATAGGTAGCCACCACACCTTAATACACGAGAGTGTGAACACGCCCAACAGACCACACACATTCACTACAGAATAAAGATAGAGCTAGAGCCTAATGGATCACACACCATCAGTACTTCCCTTGATATTCTAGCCCATACTAGTACGTATGCCCCTACTAGCGAGGGCTTGCAAACTGGGTTCGTGACTAACCAATCCTATATATCATCACAATTATATCCAAGGCCTTATCCCAGCATCCCTTAATACACCCATAGAGATAGAGCTAGATTCTACTGGCAGAGCTACAGCAACACACCGCGATCACCCCCCTGATACCCTAAAACATGCTAGTTTTGCTAAAGTAATGGCGATACGACGATGTCAGTGTGATGAATGACTCGATGCTATAATCTCTCTCCATTTAACACACCAACCATACACAAACACATGCCGATTCCTATCATATCATCATCATAACTGAATAAGTATAATAATAAAATATGCATAAATAGGAATAGCAGTTATTGAATGACATGTGAGATGCACAAACAATCATACAAGTATAGCATCAATCAGATTAACAAAAAAAAATGAAAAAATAGCTTGTTATTAACCAATTAGTTTAGGTCTTGTTATCTCACATGTGAATGATGTGTATTCCTCTTCCAAGCCCTCAAAACTACCTTGAACTAGTGGAAAGCCTAAACAATTAGTCAACTTAGATTAGGGTTTCATTCCATTGAATTTTGTACTCAGACTCGCTGTCCGGTCTCCAATACAAGTCTTTCGGACGGTCGAGTCACCGATCTTGCATTAGGTGATCGATGAGTCCACCAGACGAATCCTGTCATACTTTTTGAGAGCCATTAATATCCTCACGGATCTCTTATATAGTTGACCGATCAAGGGACCGGACAAGTCCTAAGTCATATCCCAGGTTTATCTTTTAGTCTGAATTCCTTCCGAGTCGATTCTTCTACTCAACAATGGGATCCATCTTAGGGTCATTCTATGGCCTTTAATTCCTTAAGGTTGACCCTTCAAAGAACCGTAGCATCTAGCATTATCATAGATTTTATGTAACAATCTTTAGAATTGGGTTCATGGTACTGGACCTGATCTAATACATCTTGATCTCACATCCTAGTACAGTTTAACCTTCTACAGAGATAAAGGAATTTACCGTTGGCTCCTCAATGTGGTTGGTTGGAAACCGATGGCGATTCTCCTCACTGCAGAGCTTCCTTTCCTTTCTCCAAGCATTCTTCCACTTCAAGCCTTCTGTTTCTTCTCTCCTCTCTTTCTCTCAACTTCTAGGGTTTGAAGAACAATCAAAAGAGTGAGAGAAGATAAAGGGGCGACCTCTATGTAGAGAGAAAGTCTTCATATAGAGTCATTTCTCAATTAGGAGAGAGACCTCCTCAAATTAAAAAACTTTCCTAATCACGGAGTCAAATTTGGGCTTGACTGGTCGACTCATCAGTCACCAAACCCGAGGACCAGACAACCTACAAGAGACTGGTTTCTTACCTGGCTTTGTGGTTCTTCATACGATTGACTTGCTTTAGCCGATAATGATTGAAAGATTTGACACGACACGGTTAGACCGAGTTAGTGGAGTGCGGATGTTAGTGGACTGCAGGTCTTATATATATATAGACCCGACCCCTCACCTAGTGGTGGGAGAAGTAGTAGATCTAAAGTCAGTTGAAGATTTTGCCTGGAATCTCATGCAGATTTTCTTAAATAGTTGCATAAGTTTTATGATAAGTGTAAAAACTTATTACCCAAAGTTGTCTAATCTATAAGTCTATTGTGCAGGTCCTAAGGCAAGCCAAGAACCATCCAATCAAATCCCAAAGGAATCAAATATGTAAGACTTGTATCGAACTAACCGGTCTTACCACCTTGTATCAGGTCTACCTATCATGGTCGAGCCAAGTGGACCAAGTGCGTAAAGAAACCACAAGACCAGGTATGAAATATAACTCAAAAATAGTCAAATATGAGTGTATGGTCGCATGCCTAAATAGGTGTGACGGACCCCACCTCAAAAGAGTCCAACCCAATGAATTTTGGTCGTGGTGTAGCACATTTTAAAAACGTAGGGTCACGGATTCTACGACCCCACCTGTGACCCCACGGAAACAGCCAGAAACCGAATTTAGGAAACCTTCCTAATCCGAAGGGGGTTCTTTCCTAAACTCATTGGGGCTTATTATGGAGGATTTTTCACTATAAATAGGACGTCCCTTAGCCTCTTTCACTCCTTTAGAACTCTAATTGAAAGAGAGAGAAAGAGAAGAGAAGGAAGAGAAGGAGAAGAGAAGGAGAATTGAAGAAGAAGACTAAGGAGGAGGAAATTCAGAGAAAACTCTGAATCCTCAGCAAACCTAAGGTATGAACCTAATTCCCATGATTTATTTAAGAGCCTAGAATAGTTCATGAAGAAGATAGGATTAGGAGAAACCCAAATCATCAATCCATGGATAAATTCCAAGAGAATCCATGGAGAAAATCATTGTGGACAATGGATAGTGTATAAAATTGTAGTTTTGAGCCACAGAACAATCATAGGAAGGACCATGAAGATAAGCCAAAAGATTCAAACATGAAGGAATAAACTTAAGAGTGAAAGGTCGACCATGACACGTGTGGTCGCACGTAGGGTTGCATGATGTCTGACCCCACGAGATCCACACGTCTGACCACATGCCCTTGGAAAGTTTCCAGGGAGGGTGTGGTTGCACATAGGGTCGCAGTATGTCCGACCCTACCTGCGACCCTACACCCTAGGGTCATAGAAACTGAGACCCCAAGTGCTACCCAACCTTGCGACCCTACACCCTGTGGTCGCAGAAGCTGAGACCCCAGGTGCTACCCCACCTGCAACCCCTCAGTTTCTGTTAGTCTAAATATATTTAAATTAATTCTAATTAAAATCTATCGACTTGTTAGGTTTTTCCAGTGATTTAAAAGTGAAGTATAAAGCTTGAATGAGGATCTACTAGCAATCAAAGGTGAGGGAACAAGACCTAAATTAATTGGCTAATAATAAACTATTTTTGTTTATTGAGTCCGATACCATGAATGATTCTATGCTTGTATGATTGTAATGTGCATATCACATGCCATCCAATATTTCTGTTATTATTTCTAATGTATATTTAATTCTATTTATTTGTAACATAATGATGATGATGGTGCTAGGAATAGGCATGTAAATGTATGCGTGTGGTTAGTGTACTTGATGCGAGTGGGGCATCAGGGGGAAGACGTGACACTATGGTTCATCCTGGTCACCAGACTCTAGCTCTATCTCTACTCAACTCTTGTCCACTGACATCGTCGTATCGCCATTACTTTAGCAGAACTATTATGTCATAGGGCATCAGGGGAGGTGGTCTCAGACCGTGTAGTCTCTGACTCTGCCGGAGGGCCTTAGCTCTATCTCTATGGACGTATTTAGGGATACTGGGGTGAGGCCTTGGATACACTGTTTGACATTAGGATTGGTTAGTTGCGAGCCCAGTTTGTAAGCCCTCACCAATAGGGGCTTACGTGTTGGTATGGGTAGGACATCAGGGGAAGTGTGATGCGGTGCGGTCCTAAGCACTTTAGCTCTATCCCTATTCCATGGTGGGTGCATTGGGACGGCATTGGTGTTTGATCCTTTGGGCGGCTTCACACACTCGTGTATAGAGGTGCGGCGGCTACCTATCCTTTCTATTACACATTGCAAACTTATGAACCGGACCAAAGACATGAATTAAATGCATGCATATGTTTGTTGTATTGTTTTGTTTTACTCACTGAGCTAAAGTTGGAGAGCTGACCCTCGCACACACAATTCTTTTTAGTTTCTAATGTTACAGGTATTACAATTGAAGATTATGTCGACACGCCAATATATGAATAGGTGACGGCTATGGATGCGCAAGTTATGGAGGACGAATATGGCTCGTCAAACTAGCGGTTCAACTATGGATACGCTTAGTGTTTAAGTTTCGTGTTTGGATATTTGTAATATTTATTAAATTATATTTTGGTTACTTTAAGATAAATAGAATATTAATTATTTATCATGATTAGACCTCAGTTCATTATCTGTAAGACTTCGCTATTTACTTTATTATCTCTGATTAATGTAGGATGTGTTTTGGTTTAACATGGTGGGTGTAGCCTATTTTAGATCCTGGTTGAACCATTAGTTTATTGACGGTTCATCACACCATTCTGGTTGGTGCAGAATTGGGGTGTGACAACTTGGTATCAGAGCTCTCAGGCCTTGCCCATCAAACTTGAATACTTCCACTGGAGTCCATGAACTCAGTTTGGATAAATTAAAAGCTTTAATACAAACACACCATAAGCATCTGTGTTGGTTGAGACAGAACTTAAACAAGACAATAATGTACATATAAAAGGTAGAACCATATATATACACAAACTGAAAAAAATAAAATCTAAATCTATCATGATAAACAAATAATATAGGATACGATATATAAGTCGGGCAGTTGTCTATGTCACACCCCAATTTTGGTTTAACCAGAATGGTGTGATGAACCGCTAATAAACCAACGGTTCAACCAGGATCTCAAATAGGCTATCCCTGCGTTATCTAAACTTACACACATCTGTAATCATAATCAGAGTAAATACACAATAGTGGAAGTCTTATAATAACATGAACTGAGAAACTAAGATGATATCATTAATTTAATAGCAAATTATTCTGTTTTCAACTGAGACATAAATAAATATCAAATACAAGTCTTTATTAAATTCAATAAAAGAAACCTATAAAATATCTAATCAAATACACACGAGTTGCACTCGCAAGAGGAGTCGTGTGTATCCTCTTCAGCTCCAGCTTCCATTGCTGCCACGTTCCCATACGCAGATGCATTCATAAAGTATTCAACGGTATAACCTGCATCATCAACTAAAAATATTCGACGTCGAGGGGTGAGCACACATCACGGCTCAGTGAGTAGCCAAAACAATGCAACAATACATATGCATGCAATCAATGTATATCTTTGGTCCGGTTTAAAGTTTGCTGTATGCAATAGAAAGGTTTAGGTAGCCAAAGGTCGCGTTTATTGACCCCGCCTCTATACACGAGTGTGTGACGTTACCCGAAGATCACGTTTATCGTCAACTCATATGCACCCAATCATGAACATTATATAACAAATGTTACGTTTATTGCTATATAGTGCCATACCAACATGTAAGCCCCTATTGGCGAGGGCTGCAAACTAGGCTCGCAACTAACCAATCCTAATGCCAAACAGTGTATCCAAGTCCTCACCCCAGCATCCCTCAGAATTTCCATAGAGATAGAGCTAAGGCCCCCCGGTAGAGTCAGAGACTACAAGGACCGAGACCACCTCCCCTGATACTCTACGACATAATAGTTCTGCTAAAGTAATGGCGATACGACGATGCTAATGCACAAGACTTGAGTTAGAGATAGAGCTAAAGTGTTGAGACCCGCCAAAGGTTAACGTTTATTGACGTTCTCATCACACCTCCCCTGATACTCGCTCGCATCGAGCACATCAACCATACACATACAAGCACATGCCTATTCCTATCATCATCATCATCATCATGTTATAAACAATAAAGTAAATATGCATGAATAAGTAATAGAAATATTGGATGGCATGCTGTATGCACATTACAAACATATTCGCATAGAATCAAGCATAGCATAGGACTCAAGAAATAGAAAACAGTTTTTATTATTAATCCAATTTAGTTTGGAGTTCTGGTTCCTCACCTTAGCTTGCTATAAGATACTTTTTCAAGCTTTAGAATCACCTTTACAGTGTTATTATATTGCTAGAAAACCTAACAAAGTCGATAGAATTTAATTAGAATTTATTCGGAATTAAAAACTACTCTGTTAACTGAGGGTCGGAGGTTGGGTCGGAGTCATGATCGACCCTGGGTGCGACCCTCCCCCTAATCTGAACTTCCCGAACACTGAGGGTCGATGCTAGGGTTGGATCTGCCATCGACCCTAGGTGCGACCCTCCATGGTTTGAGTCAAAAATATCAGATTTCATTTTCTCTTTCATGGTTGGGTCCTATGGCTTACTTCCACAATCCATTCTATACATGTTCTATGGTTTATAACTATACTTTATTCACCTACATGGTTTTAATGATCTCCTCCATGGTTTCCATTTAAACGAAACCATGGATGGATGATTTGGGTTTCTTATAAGTCATACCCTCTTTATAAACCATTCTAAAGTCTTAAATAAATCATGGGGAATGTATTCATACCTTAGGTTTGCTGAGATTCAGAGTTCCTCTGAATTTCTTCTTCTTCCTTAGCCTTTTCTTCAAGTTTTCCTTCTCTTCTTCTCTTCCTTCTCTTCTCTTTCTCTCAATCCAATTAGAGTTGTAAAAGGAGTGAAAGAGGCTTAGGGACGTCCTATTTATAGGGCAAAACCTCTCAAAATAAGTCCCATTGAGTTTAGGAAAGGTTCCAATCAAAATTAGGAAGGTTTCCTAATTTTCGGTTCGTGCTGTTTTTCCCGAATATCGAGGGTCGAAGGGAGGGTCGGACAACTCATAGACCCTGCGACCCATGGTTGAGGGTCGATGGTGAGGGTCGATGGGAGGGTCGGACCTGCCTGTTAAAACCTGTGACCCTACCCTCATTTTGACTATTTTTGGGTAAATTTTCATATTGGGTCTTGGTTTTTCTTCATACATTTGGTCCACTTGGCTCGACCATGATATGTAGATGGGTCCCAACACAAAATATAAGGTTAGGCCGGATTCGTGGCGTACGGGTTTTACAACTCCACCACCATTAAAAGAAATTTCGTCCTCAAAATTTGAAAGTACGGATCTTACAACTCCCCCATCCTTAAAATAAATTTTGTCCTCAAAATTTGAATTTACTTCGGAGTCAATAGGTGGGAATTCTATTTCCGCATTGCATCTTCTTCTTTCCATGCCATCTTCTCCAAGTTGTCACACCCCAATTTTGGTACCAAGTTGTCACACCCCAATTTTGGTCTAACCAGAATGGTGTGATGAACCGCTAATAAACCAACGGTTCAACTAGGATCTCAAATAGACTATCCCCGCGTTATCTAAAGTTACACACGTCCGTAATCATAATCAGAGTAAATACACAATAGCGGAAGTTTTATAATAACATGAACTGAGAAACTAAGATGATATCATTAATTTAATAGCAAATTATTCTGTTTTCAACTGAGACATAAATAAATATCAAATACAAGTCTTTATTAAATTCAATAAAAGAAACCTATAAAATATCTAATCAAATACACACGAGTTGCACTCACAAGAGGAGTCGTGTGTATCCTCTTCAGCTCCAGCTTCCATTGCTGCCACGTTCCCGTACGCAGATACATTCATAAAGTCTTCAACGGTATAACCTGCATCATCAACTAAAAATATTCGACATCGAGGGGTGAGCACACATCACGGCTCAGTGAGTAGCCAAAACAATTCAACAATACATATGTATGCAATCAATGTATATCTTTGGTCCGGTTTAAAGTTTGCAGTATGCAATGGAAAGGTTTAGGTAGCCAAAGGTCACGTTTATTGACCCCGCCTCTATACACGAGTGTGTGACGTTACCCGAAGATCACGTTTATCATCACCTCACATGCACCCAATCATGAACATTATATAACAAATGTTACGTTTATTGCTATATAGTGCCATACCAACACGTAAGCCCCTGTTGGCGAGGGCTACAAACTGGGCTCGCAACTAACCAATCCTAATGCCAAACAGTGTATCCAAGGCCTCACCCCAGCATCCCTCAGAATGTCCATAGAGATAGAGCTAAGGCCCCCCGGTAGTGTCAGTGACTACAAGGACCGAGACCACCTCCCCTGATACTCTACGACATAATAGTTCTGCTAAAGTAATGGCGATACGACGATGCTAATGCAAAAGACTTGAGTTAGAGATAGAGCTAAAGTGCTGAGACCCGCCAAAGGTTAACGTTTATTGATGTTTTCATCACACCTCCCCTGATACTCGCTCGCATCAAGCACATCAACCACACACATACAAGCACATGCCTATTCCTATCATCATCATCATCATCATGTTATAAACAATAAAGTAAATATGCACAAACAAGTAATAGAAATATTGGATGGCATGCTGTATACACATTACAAACATATTCGCATAGAATCAAGTATAGCATAGGACTCAAAAAATAGAAAACAGTTTTTATTATTAATCCAATTTAGTTTGGAGTTCTGGTTCCTCACCTTAGCTTGCTATAAGATACTTTTCCAAGCTTTAGAATCACCTTTACAGTGTTATTATATTGCTAGAAAACCTAACAAAGTCGATAGAATTTAATTAGAATTTATTTGGAATTAAAAACTACTCTGTTAACTGAGGGTTGGAGGTAGGGTCGGAGTCATGATCGACCCTGGGTGCGACCCTCCCCCTAATCTGAACTTCCCGAACAATGAGGGTCGATGCTAGGGTCAGATCTGCCATCGACCCTAGGTGCGAGCCTCCATGGTTTGAGTCCAAAATATCAGATTTCATTTTCTCTTTCATGGTTGGGTCCTATGGCTTACTTCCACAATCCATTCTATACATGTTTTATGGTTTAGAACTATACTTTATTCACCTACATGGTTTTAATGATCTCCTCCATGGTTTCCATTGAAACGAAACCATGGATGGATGATTTGGGTTTCTTCTAAGTCATACCCTCTTTATAAACCATTCTAAAGTCTTAAATAAATCATGGGGAATGTATTCATACCTTAGGTTTGCTGAGATTCAGAGTTCCTTTAAATTTCCTCTTCTTCCTTAGCCTTTTCTTCAAGTTTTCCTTCTCTTCTCTTTCTCTCAATCCAATTAGGGTTGTAAAAGGAGTGAAAGAGGCTTAGGGACGTCCTATTTATAGGGCAAAACCTCCCAAAATAAGTCCCATTGAGTTTAGGAAAGGTTCCAATCGAAATTAGGAAGGTTTCCTAATTTTCGGTTCGTGCTGTTTTTTCAGAATACCGAGGGTCGATGGGAGGGTCGATGGGAGGGTTGGACAACTCATAGACCCTGCGACCCATGGTTGAGGGTCGATGGTGAGGATCGATGGGAGGGTCGGACCTGCCTGTTAAAACCTGCGACCCTACCCTCATTTTGACTGTTTTTGGGTAAATTTTCATATTTCTTGGTTTTTCTTCACACATTTGGTCCACTTGGCTCGACCATGATATGTAGACGGGTCCCGACACAAAATATAAGGTTAGGCCGGGTTCATGGCGTGCGGGGCTTACAGTCTAAGTATACAAAGGATATAGTACAGTAACAAGAAGGAAGTATCTGTAAAACAGAAAAATTAGAATACCGAGTTGGTACTCACAAGATGTGAAACTCGATGTATGATTGGAAAAGAAGGAAAATGGCTAGTAACGCCTAAATCCCTGCAAAGGTAAAGGAAAAGATCTTGGGCTAAATCCAACAGAGATAGGAGAATAATGGCTATACATTAAGAATAAGAGTAACTACAAGAAGATAAAGCTATACTCCTAGGTGACATGGAGAATCTAAGTGAGATCCACCACAAACTGATCCATTACCCACTGAGCATTAAGAAGAGGTTGAAACTTGACCCCACCACTATCAGGGTCGAGAACGGGTAGTGAAAACTCATTTGAGCAGATGCTAAATAATGATAATCATATTAGAACAAATCAAAGGAGGTAAACAACCAGGCCACTCCAGCCAATCTATCTAGACTACCAAATGCCTTGGCTACTGTTGTAGTAAACTTGGCCTGACAAAATACAAGAGCAACAACAGATGAGACCGACTATGTAAGTTGCTATGTGAATCACTATCCAAGTTGCCAATGCTACATTAATACCTCCGGTTCAAACCAAGTACGGTATCAATTGGTAGCAACACTGTACCCCCAGCACCTGTTAGCTATAACACAGTGCCTACCATACAATAAGTCCCACTAATGCACACCCCATTGCAGAAGTTTGGTGCACAACAAGTAGTGTATCAAGGTGGTTACCCTTATCAGCCACCGATGTATGGGATAGTTGCATCATGGCAGAATGATCTAACAAGGGTTGAGGAATATTTTCTGAAGATGAAGCCTCAAACGTTTTCAGTAAAGGATCAAATCTATTATGACCATATAACTAGATAGGTTTATATAGGATGCGATGCATTATCGACTTACTCTTATGATTATAGAGGATGCACATACTTGATTCTAATTCTCGTACCTTGACAGGATACCTTATCGATTCAACCTGTCAATTGGAGTTATAGATATTGTTTCTTTAGTATTAGTCCTGATTATACCAATTTGAGCCACTCTCATGATGGACAATATGAACAGAGATATAAATTGAATGAGCAGTTAAATGTTTAATCATGTTGAGCGTACATCTTCTGATTTATATCTGATTTACTAATGTACGAAATCTTTCTCTAGATTTACTCATGTAGTGCCTCGACCAATGACATTATATACTCGATAGAACCTGTAACCATGAGGTTAAGAACTGTAAACCTCTATTTCCATGTATTTGGACCACCGTGCAACTTAACGACCTTTTGATGCCGATTGGATTACCATAGATTTACTCCTGATCCTTTAAACCTAGGTTCACTAGATAAAGCAAGTGTTTGTCACTATGCTAAATTGAAAGAAGAAAATGAATTGTTTTTGGATAAACATTTTGATTCTTACATTTCTCGACATCCATTGATAAGATGTTTAGTTAATAAAGAAATTATGGGAAGAAAGATGATTAAATTCAGATTAGATTCTATAGCCAAGAGACCTCAGATGAAGTAATGGAGAATCTATTATGAGATTGCTGAATGGATGGATATGAGTCATGTCTATAAAAGAGTGTATGAGAAAAAAGTGAGAACTATCAAGAGTAGCCAGTAAAGAGTAGATAGCACTCAAGTAAAGTTAAAGATGGTTATATCGGTATGAAGTTGAGAAGGAAGAAGATTTCTAAAGGTAGATCTAAGAGTGGATTTTGTCACATCCAATTCGGACTGAACCAGAAGTGTGAGTGAACCGTCACTGAACCAACGGCTCACACCAGGATCTTAATAAGACCATGTTCACTCATACAACCATTGCACATAACCACAATCAAAATAATAATAAATACAGCGGAAGTCTTTAAATAAAATGAACTGAGTAATCTATTGATAGATTTAAATAAATATTCAATTATCTAAATTCTCAAACATAAATAAATATCTTTACAACACTTTAATATCAACCGAAAATAACTGAAACAAATAAAGAAAGATCCTAGAGATACACAAAGAAAGGGCACTCGCATGAAGCATCATGCTCGTCCTCTCCTGCCTGCACGTCCAGAGCAGCTACGCCTTCGTACGCCAGTGCGTTCATGTAGTCATCCACCGTGTAACCTGCATCAACATCTAAAAATGGTGTATATACAAGGGTGAGCTCACAACTTAGCTTAGTAAGACAATCAGACAATGTAACATTTATATGCATGAGTAACAATCATATTATATTATGGTCTGGTTTAAGTTTGCAATGTGCTATAGAAAGGATTGGCGGCCACCGCACCTCTATACACGAGTGTGTGAAGCTGCCCAGTGGATCACACCACTGCCGTCCCACATGCACCCACCATGGAATAGAGATAGAGCTAAGGCGTCCCGATCAACATCGCCAACACCTCCCCTGATGCTTTACCCATACCAACATGTAAGGCCCTATTGGCGAGGGCTTGAAAATTGGGCTCACAACTAACCAATCCTATATGTCATCACAGTAGGCCCTATCCCAACACAGCTCCCTACGGCATAGAGATAGAGCTAGAGTCTGGTGGCCAGGCCAGAGACCACAATACCACGTCCTCCCCCTGATGCCCTACCCGCACCAAGCATGCTAAGACAGAATGATACGAAAGGTAGACCCTATCCCAACATAACTCCCTATGGCATAGAGATAGAGCTAAAGTCTGGTGGCTCAGGCTGGAGACCACAGTGCCACGTCCTTCCCCTGATGCCCTACCCGCACCAAGCATGCTAAGATAGAATACTACGAAAAGGTTCTAGTGTGAGGAATGATACCAGACCCCAGGCCTTTCCCATTCCACACACCAACGAAAACAATCACATCCTAGCATAGCGAGTATGCATGAACAATAATAATAACTGAAAGTAAAGGATGACATGCGAGTATACACAAACATCAATCCACAGAGTCATAGTTATTAACAACGATTTACTGTCCATTAGATTATTAGGGCTAGGTCTGATTCCCTTACCTAATGCTCGTTTGATAGCTTGCTCCGTGTCGCAAGGTCCAAACATGCTATCACAAGGTCCTATACAATATTAGGGTTTAGTTAGAATAGATTTACGTTGGTTGGAAAACCAACAATGGTAAAACACATCTTACAGAGCTGACCGGTCACAGTACCGGTCACAACACTGTGGGGAAACCTGCGACCGGTATGGTCAGTCGGTCCCCACTGACCAGCCCCCGGAAGGTACCAATCGCAGTACCGGTCACACAGGGTGCAACCAGTATAGGTGATCGGTATGTCTCCGAAAGACCATACGTCCGGTTCTCGACTACCGTCGATGATCCCCTATTGATCTTTGGGTTCCTCCTACACATTCTAGGTCTAAGCACTGAGTTAGAGTTGTTTCCAACTCCATTCAAGTCCTAGCTTTGACGGTATTCTTCCTAGAACTCGAATCTAGGGTTTATCGACTAGATTAGGGTTTGTCGATAAAAAGAGGATTTATCGGCAAAATAGGGTTTTAGATCAATACCTGCTTTGCATGGTATTGATCAAAGCAACCTAACCATACTTGAGTCATAATCCTTGAGTCATAATGTAAAAGAAGGTTTAAGCACTCACCGTTGACTGGCGGTAAGGTGTTCTTCGTCGAATAGCAATATCGGCTCTTCCTAGCTTCTCCTCCTTCTTTAGGCTCTTTCTCCTTTCTAAGGTTTGTGAGGATCAATGGAAGGGATTCTAGGAGGTTTAGAGGGGTTTATATAGGCTAGTTTTAGGTTTATGAAGCCTCCTAGGATTAGAAAAGTCCTAGGGTTCGGAATTTGGAAAATTAGACCCGCAGAGATCCGGTTCCGGATCTTGGTAGTCTGCAGACTATACCGGTCGACCGGTACCAATGCCAAGACCGGTACCATCAACCGGTATGAATAATCATACTTAAATTTGGTCCTTTTGGTCCGATTTCATACCTGGTTGTCATCCGCTCATCCCAATCTCGTCCCGTCTGGCCCGGTGATGATTGGAAGACCTGTTACGACATGAAATCAAGGTTTAGATCGGGTTCATGAAGTGCGGGTCTTACAACTCCCCCACCCTTAAAAGAAATTTCTTCCCCGAAATTTGCATGTAGGTTTCACAACTCCCCCACCCTTAAAATAAATTTCGGCCTCAAAATTTGAACGTACCTTGGTCATCGAAAAGGTTAGGGTATTCCTTTCTCATTACGTTCTCTTACTCCCAAGTAATTTCTTCCACATCTTGGCTTTTCCATTGCACTTTCACATAGTAGATATCTTTGCTTCGAAGGTGTTGTACCTTTCGGCTTGTGAGCATCATAGGTATTACTTCAAATGTTAAGTCCTATGTCAAGCCTGGTGGGTTTGCTGTCAAGATGTATGATGGATCCCTGACAAACTTCTTCAATAAAGATACATGGAACACATCATGAGCGCTTGACATGGATGGTGGTAGAGCCAGTTGATATGCCACATTACCATGTTTGGTCAATATCTCGTATGGACCCACGTACCTGGGGCATAGCTTTCCCTTCTTACCAAACCGTTTCAGACCTCACACAGGTGATATCTTCAAGAATACCTTATCACCCACTGTAAACTCCAGATCTCGACGTCGATTATCCGTATAGTGAATCTTTCGAACTTGAGCTGTCTTCACTCTTTCCTTGATCTGATCAATCACTCGACAAGTTTCTTTGACAAACTCCGGTCCTATAATTTTTCTTTCTCCCACCTCATTCCATAATAAGTGTACAACATTTCTTCCCATAGAGTGCCTCATATGGCGCCATCTGAATTGTAGCCTGGTAGCTGTTGTTATAAGAGAACTCGATGAACAATAGCTTCTCGTCCCAAGCTCCTTTGAAATCTAGGGCGCAAGCTCGGAGCATATCTTCTAAAATTTGAATAGTTCATTCTGACTACCCGTCCGTCTGAGGGTGAAAAGCTGTAATAAACTTCAACTTGGTTCCCGTAGTTTTCTGTAATCCTTCCCAGAACTTTGATGTAAAACGGGGATCTCTGTCAGATACTATACTCTATGGGATGCCATGAAGTCTGACTATATTATCTACATATAGCTTGGCCAGCTTTTCCATGGTATACTGAGGTCTGACTGCAATGAATCGAGCTGTCTTGGTAAGTCGATCGACTATAACCCAAACTGCATCCACCGACCTTGGTGTCAAGGGTAGGCCAGTGACAAAATCCATTGTGATGCAATCCCACTTCCATGCAGGTTTCGGTAGTGGTTGTAGCAAACCAGTGGGTCTCTACCTTTCTGCTTTAACTTGCTGGCAATTCAGACATTGGAATACGAAACGAACTATATCCGCTTTCATACCCCTCCACCAATATAGTCTTCTTAAATCATGGTACATCTTGGTGCTTCCTGGATGTACCGAATATGGGGTGTAATGAGCTTCTGTCATAACTCGATCTCTGATATTTGAGTTCTCACTCTCAAGTATACATAATCGTCCACGATACCTGAGTACCTTGTCTGAATCCAAGGTAAAGTCAGGATTGCTTTTACCCTTATCTAGATCTTCTTGCACAGTCTTGAGGTGTGGATCCTGTAGGATTTCTACTTTGACCTCATCTATTAGATCCGATGAGATTTTCAAGGCTACGAACATCAACGTGAACTTATGAATTAAGCCCAGTTCCAATGGATCTCCTACAGTTTCTAGTATATTGTAAGACCCGCACTCTGAAAACCCGGTCTAACCGTGGTTTTGTGTCGTGACAGGTCTTCCGATCATCACCGAGCCAGACGGGGCAAGCGGATAACAAACAGGTACAAAATCAGACCAAAGTCAACCAATTATACCTGATTTTAGGTATACCGGTCGATGGTACCGGTCTTGGTACCGGTCGACCGGTATGGCCTGCACAGCTATGTGCGAGAATTTAGAAATTGGTCTCTGCGGGTCCCGCTTTCCTGATTTTGAATCCTAGAAGTTTCCTAATCCTAGTAGGGTTACTAAACCCTATTTCTAGCCTATAAATACACCCTTAAACCCCCTCAAATCCTTTCCATTGTCTCTCGCAAACCCTAGAGAAGAGAAAGAGGTGGAAAAGGAGAAGGAGCTAGGAGGAAGAAGAAGGAGCCGCCATTACCGTTTGACGAAGCTCTCGTTACGCTTGTCAACGGTAAGTGTTTGAATCCCTCTTCTTATCCTATGTTAGTTGTGTGGGTGGATCAATACCATGCAAAGTAGGTATGGATCTAAAACCCTAAGTTGGCCAATAAACCCTAAGTTGCCGTCAAACCCTTGTTTCGAGTTTCGAGATGATATTCATCGAAACGAGACTTGAATGAGTTGGGGATAACTCTAACTCAAAGCCTAGACTTAGAATGGATAGAAGAAACCCTGAAAATCCATGGAGGATGATCGACGGCAGTCGAAAAACTATGTATGGTCTTCCGGAGACATACCGGTTGACTATACCGGTTGCACATAGTGCGACCGGTATGTTGCGACCGCTACCTCTCGGGAGGTTGTTTGTGGGGGACCGACTGACCATACCGGTCGCCAGTCTTTTCCACAGAGCTGTGACCGGTACATGCCACCGGTCAGCTCTGTGAGGGTATTTTGTAACCCTGTTGGTTTCCGACCAACATGAAACTCTAAGAATGTTATTTTAATGAAACCCTAATAATATTGTAGGACTTTGTGACTTATCGTTTGGATATTGCGACGTGGAGCAAGTTATCGAACGAGCGTCAAGTAAGGGAATCTGACCTAAACCTAATAATTAATGGACAGTAAATCGTTGTTAATCATTGAATATCTATGATGTGATGTTTGTGCATATTCACATGCCATCCTTTACTTTCAGTTATTATTATTGTTCATGCATTCAAAGGATGTGATTGTTAGGCATGTGATTGTTTTCGTTGGTGTGTGGAGTGGGGCATGGGCCTGGGATCGCTCTTCACACTGGCACTTTTTGTAGTATTGTCTTAACATGCTTGGTACGGGTGGGGTATCAGGGGAAGGTCGTGGTACGGTGGTCTCCGATATTGATGTTGTCTCGGCCATTGTTATGTGGTACTGAGGATTTCGAGTCGACGCTAGCTTGTCCACGATGCTTTAGCTCTATCTCTATGCCGTAGGGAGTTATGTTGGGATAGGGTCTACCTGCGTATTGTTTCTATCCTAGTGGGTTAGTTGCGGATAAGGTATCAGGGGGAGGTGAGGCATGGTGGTCTCCGACCCGGCCTGCACGCTCTAGCTCTATCTCTATGCCGTAGACGGCTGTGCTGGGATAGAGCATACATTGTTGACATATAGGATTGGTTAGTTGCGAGCCCAGTTTGTGAGCCCTGGCCAGTAGGGGCTTAGGTACTGGTATGGGTAGAGTATCAGAGGAGGTACGGGTATACCTTAGCTCTATCTCTATTCCATGATGGGTGCATGTGGGTTGGTGGTAGTGTGATTACTGTGCGATGCCACACACTCGTTTATAGAGGTGCGGGGGCCACCAAACCTTTCTATAGCACATTGCAAACTTAAAACCAGACCACAACATAAAATGATTGTTACTCATGCATAATCTTATGAAACTGTCTGATTGTCTTACTGAGCTATGTTGTGAGCTCACCCTTTGTGTACACATTATTTTAGATGTTGATGCAAGATACACTGTGGACGACTATGTGAACGCTCCGGCGTACGGTGGTGTAGCTGCTTTGGATGTACAAGCAGGGGAGGACGAGCATGATGCTTCATGCGAGTGCCCTTTCTGCGTGTACCTGTGATTTGTTTTATTTATTTATTTCAGTTATTTTGATTGGATTAAAGGGATGTAAAAGATTATTATTTTATGTGTTTGGATTTGAATAATGGAATATTTATTTACATTATCAATAGATATTCAGTTCATTCTATTTAAAGTCTTCCGCTGTATATTTATAGTCTGATTGTGGTTATGTGTAATTGGTTTGTATGGGTGGACACGGCCTATTCGAGATCCTGGTGTGAACCGTTGGTTCAATGGCGGTTCACTCACACCGTTCTGGTTGGATCAGAATTGGGGTGTGACAACTTGGTATCAGAGCTCTCGGGCTCTGTTCCAACAAACCATGGTGCACCTAACTGAGTCGATGAACTGAGTTAGGAAAAATTAAAAATCTTAATACAAACGCACCTTAAACATTGTTTGATACCTGAGACGGACTAAGAAAGAGAATAATATACTATGTTAAATATGAAATTTAATATGTGCACATACACTAGTTAGGAAAACCATGAACTTTCATTAAATAGAAAAGTGTATCAAATGTAATAGTGCTACAGGGTACAGTCCACAAACCGGAAAGTTACCCTGTTATATAAACCGTCATATGAAAAGAAAAGTAAATGGGAAATCATGGGGTAGGAGGCCTGGGAGGAATGGGGTCCGCTATATCATAGTCTCGCTCGTATGCGACCCTAAGCCAATGCACCTGGTCCTGAGTCACCCGTAGACTACGAGCCAGGCGTCCCAACTCCTGACCCATCTCTCGCTGAGACTCCAGGATGACCCTCTGAGTGTCCCTGATCTCAGTGAACATACTCAACACTGAGTCGGGAGGGGGCTGAGATGGCCCAGTGGGAACAGATGGTGGTGGTACAGGTGCAGGCTGTGGGGCAGGCACTGGTGCTTCCCCAGCTACATCGTCATCATCATCATCACCCATCTCTGCCGCATAGGCCGCATTGGCCACGGCTACTGCTGCTACTCTCCCAAGTGGACGAGGGCGAGCCTCCAACTCCTCATCACTGACCGGTAGATCGACCATCTGCATCCTCTGTATCGCATCCCAGTCGATGTCAGAGGTCATGGTGTCCTCGACGGCTACCTCTCCTCTGAAACTCACGCCCAGACTGCGAAGAAGGAAAGTGACGAGACGGCCATAGGGAAGGTTTCTGGCCCGATCGGCCACACCCGCTCGATGCATAGTCCGGATGATGAGGTAAGGAAGTGAGATCCGCTCCCCTGTGCAGACGCAATAGGTGACGTACTGGGTGAGCTGGGACAACTCATTGTAGTGGCCGCTCTGTGGCACTATATCGTGCTGGATAATGCGACTGTAGACCCGAGGTATAGGTCTCAAACTAGCTGCCTTCATAGGAGCCCCAGGGTTGAGGATCTGATGCGCTATCTCCCGACGCAAATCATCAGTCAAATAACCTTTCGCCTTGGGGGCGCAGTACACCAAATCTCCATCATTGGGAACCCTAAGCAGATCAGCCAACTGGTGGGTGTTGAAGGAAATATGTACACCCCGGACGTAGCTGGTGATGCGTACATCCCTACACTGGTTTGGGTCTTCGACATCCCCTTCGAGTTCCAAATTTGCATAAAAGTGCTTGACCAGATTAGGGCGTGTGGTCTCTGTGTAGGAAATAACCGGCAACCAACCTAGAGCGCCAAAAACCGTCTCTACATTGAACCGGTGCAGTTGTTCCACGTTGACCCGGCGCCCGGATTCAATACTCTTATTATCAAACCAGGAAAACCGAGCTTGAGCTTCCAAGGAGCGAAACCATAGCTCATCTAGCTGAGGAACTGGCGGAGAGGGAACCCGAGAACTAGAACCATGTGAGTGCTTCCCGAGAGTGCGTCTAGGAGCCATTTAGAATCTGAAAAACAAAAGAAAACAAGATAAAAGTTAGAAATTTTCAAAATTTCAGCAGCATAACGACAGTAATTTGGGAAAAAGCCTCGAACTCACCCAAAAACATGGGGAGGAGGACTTACGTAACCCCCACACTCTTCGACAAACCAATCATAAGCAATTATAACAAGAAATTGCAAGAAATTACAAGAAATTAAGGAAAATCACGAAATTTCGAAAAAATGGGAAAAACCTAGGTCAAAAGATGAAAAATTTGATTTTTAGGAAAACCGTTCGGTGGAACCCCAAATTAGTTGAGGGCTTTTGCTCTTGGGGGTCCCTAAACCCTTTCCAAGCCGAAGAAAAGGAATTCCTACGATTAAATCATCTCGAACAAAGAAAAACCTAAAATTCTACATATAGACGATATGGAAAATATGTAAAAATATAAGAGAGAGGGAGGAGACCTACCTGGAGACGATGTTCTAGCTTTTGAATGGAAGAAATCGGCTTCTAAGAGTACCGGCCGGACTGTAGCAACTCAGTTGGGCAGAGAGGAATCGCCAGCGGAGAGGAAGAAGAAAGAAAAAGTGAGAAATTCTCACTTTTTCACGATTTTAAAGCCATTTTGGGCATACCGGTCGACGGTTATGCCTATACCGGTCGACCGGTATCACCCCAGGTATGCGACCGCTATGTCTCGGTCAGAAAATTTTTCTGACCGGTCGACAATATCGGTCGCAACACTGTATACAGAGTGTCGACCGGTATCTCCTAGACATGCGACCGGTATGTCTCGGCCAGAAATTGAATTCTTACCGGTCGACTATACCGGCCACATACTGTCCCACAGGGGCGCGACCGGTATGTTGCGACCGGTACGCCCCAAAGAACCAGAAAAATTGAATTAAAAAATAAAATTTCTAAAATTGTGTAAATTGAAATGTCACTTCTCGACTATTTTTCCCTGCATTATTCAAGTCTAACACTACTATTATTGATGTTCTCACGTGTTATGTCTTCCTCTCAGATCCAAATAAATAGTCTGAGATGGCAGGTGGAAACGGTCGAAGGGGTCGGAAGCGTCATCAGGCCAGGATGCGCCTAGAAGAAGAGCAAGCTGAGCAAGACCAGGTTAGAGAAACCAGTCCTGAAGTGGAGGAGGAACAGGTCCCGGAAGTACCAACAGAATTACCGGGCCCACCCCACAGGAATTCCGAGACCATTGTTACAAACTTGGTCTACCAGATGCAGGCTCAACAGAAGGATTTTCTGAGTGAAGTACTGAAGATGCTCAGGCCAGCAGGTTCTGTTCCCGCTGGAAATACGCCCGAGTCAGGAGGAATTAACACTACCCAACCGATGCAGAGTAGTCCAAGGCCGAGGGGCCAAGCACAGAACGTACCACCACCGCATCAGTTTCCGTCGCCTTCTGCGTATCCGGGAGCGTATCCGTATCCACCACCATGGTACGGAGCAGACACACAGGGACAGCATGATCTGAGCAGGTCAGTGGACAGATTCTTGAAGTTGAAACCTTCATCGTTCACAGGCAGGACAGGGAAACCATTGTGGCCAGCACAGTGGGTTTCCGAAATGGAAAAGAACTTTCGACTGATGACTTGCACTGAGGAGGAGAAGGTTCTGTTTGCCACTCATATGCTGAGAGAAGGCGCAAATGCTTGGTGGAATTCCACATGGGCATATCTGGAGAATAAGTACACACTAGTTGACTGGGAAGTGTTTAAAGTGGCTTTCTTCGACAAATATTTCCCAAAGAGCTTCAGAGATCAAATGGAGAGAGTTTCTCAACCTACAGCAGGCTCAGTCGATCGTAGATGCATATCAGCAGAGGTACGAAGAGCTGTTCTTCTTCGCACCAGCCAGTATGCAGGAAGAGGAGACAAAGATACGTAGGTTCACCATGGGACTACGTGGAAGCATCAGAGAGCACCTTTTGGGTCTGGACAAGAAGACTTACAACGAGGCAGTGCAGGTTGCGAGGGTGATAGAGTCCAGTCAAAGGGACAACTTCTTCGCTCAGAACAGGGGAGTGAAGAGATCTGCTGGAGAGAGCTCGGGTGGCGGTAATACTAGACCATTCCGCCCTTACAGGGGGCAGACCACTACACGACTGCGAGAGAAACAACCTGGCACCACCTGTGCCACAATTCGCCAGACCCAACCCAAATATTAAATGTTATAACTGTTAGTAGCTGGGACATGTTGCAAGGAACTGCACGCTACCTAAGAAGCAAGCTCCCCAGCAAGCAAGAGTTTATGCGGTCACCACTGAAGAGGCAGCCACATCACCTGATGTGGTAACCGGTATGACTTTATCCCTTACTATTTGGTTTATTCTTTCAGTTGCATGAGCATGTAGAACTAAGGGGCAATATATTCCAGGAATTGTAAATGTAGTTGGTTTACCCGCCAGAGTATTATTTGACTCTGGGGCCACGCACTCCTTTCTTTCTGTTTCCTTTGGGAAGCAAATGGAGTTACCAATCAAGCAATTGAACCCAAGCTTGATAGTTCGCTCTCCACTAGGAGTCGAAGTGGCTTTGATCAAGTATTATGGACCATGTACGGTATGTATTGAGGGCCGAGATTTAGAAGCAAGCCTAGTAATACTTGAGATGACAGATTTTGATGTCATTTTGGGGATGGATTGGCTAGGCCATCATTCGGCTGTCCTTTTATGTGGTGAAAGGAAGCTTGTGCTTACTGACAAAGAGGGAAGGGAATATAGTTTCGCTGGGATTAAGCTATCTAGGAAGCGGAAGTTGATCCTCTCCGCCCTAAAGACTAAGAGATGCTTGGAGAAAGGGGGAGTGGGTTATCTCGGATCCGTAGTCGACCTCACAGCGAGTCACTCAAGATGGAAGATATAGATGTGGTTCGGGGAGTTTCCGGATGTATTTCCGGAAGATCTTCCAGGGCTTACCACCGGACAGGGGCTACGGAATTTGTGATAGACCTTATACCGGGTTCGGCTCCAGTGTCTAAAGCACCATACAGGATGGCCCTGACCGAGTTAAAGGAGTTGAAGACCCAATTACAAGAATTGCTGGATAAGGGCTTCATACGACCTAGTATATCGCCTTGGGGAGCACCTGTATTATTCGTCAAGGAGAAGGATGGAAGTGTACGGCTATGTATTGACTATCGTGAGCTGAACAAGTTGACGATCAAGAATCGATATCCTTTACCTAGGATCGATGATCTGTTCGATCAGCTGTAGGGTGCAAAGGTTTTCTCGAAGATCGATCTCCGATCGGGGTATCACCAATTGAAGATCAAGGCCGGAGATATTCCGAAGACTGCGCTTTGGGACGAGGTATGGGCATTATGAGTTTCCGGTTATGTCTTTCGGGTTGACCAATGCTCCAGCATCGTTTATGGAACTGATGAACCGAGTGTTCCATGATATGTTGGACACTTCGGTCATTGTATTCATCGATGACATATTGATTTACTCTAAGGACATGGAGACTCATACAGCGCATTTGAGGGCAGCCCTACAACGGCTGAGGGATGTGAGGCTTTATGCAAAATTCAAGAAGTGCGAGTTTTGGCTGAAGGAAGTGGCTTTCTTGGGCCATGTTGTATCTGGAGACGGTATCAAGGTTGATCCAAGCAAGATAGCTGCTATAGTAGGATGGGAAGCACCAAAATCTGTTGCAGAGATATTACTCCAGGATCGCGGTTCCACTCACCAGATTGACCAAGAAGGGAGAGAAATTTATATGGACAGATGAGTGTGAGAAGTGCTTCCAGACTTTGAAGTCAAGACTTGTCTCTGCACCTATCTTGACCATCCCCGAACCAAGCGTACCATTTACTCTATATACGGATGCTTCAGGGTTGGGTATTGGGTGTGTTCTGATACAAGGAGAACAGGTGATCTCTTACGCATCAAGACAGTTAAAAGAGCATGAGAAGAACTATCCTACGCATGACTTGGAGCTAGCAGCGGTTATTCATGCAATCAAAACTTGGAGACACTACTTGTACGGTGAGAAGTTTCAGATCAAGTCAGATCACAAGAGCTTAACTTACCTTTTCACTCAGAAGGATCTGAATATGAGACAGAGGAGATGGCTGGAATTGTTAAAAGATTATGATTGCGACATCCAGTACCATCCGGGTAAAGCAAATGTGGTGGCTGACGCCTTAAGTAGAAAGTGGGCATCGAAGCCCGAGGCAGGACCAAGTACAAATGCTGCATTGTGTGCTGCAGCCTCGAGTTCAATGGAAATTGATGAAGAACATATCATAGAGACTGCAGAAGATCCAGTTGAGCAAGGCTTGATTCATAAGTTCACTATGATGTTTGCCGCATTGAAGATCTCACCGGGTCTAATTGATGAAGTCAAGGTAGCAATCCTACAGGATCCATATCTCAAGACAGTGTAGGAAGACTTAGAGAAGGGTACGTGCAATCCTGACTTTACCTTGGAATCAGACAAAGTACTCAAGTATCGCGGACGGTTATGCATACCAGAGAGCGAAGACTGCGATATCAGAGGTCGAGTTATGACTGAAGCTCATTACACTCCATATTCGGTACATCCAGGAAGTACCAAGATGTACCATGATCTAAAAAGACTATATTGGTGGAGGGGTATGAAAGCAGATATAGCTCGTTTCGTGTTCCAATGTCTGAATTGTCAACAAGTTAAAGCGGAAAGGCAAAGACCCGCGGGTTTACTACAGCCGTTACCAGAACTTGCATGGAAGTGGGATTGTATCACTATGGATTTCGTCACTGGCTTACCTTTGACACCAAGGTCAGTGGACGCAGTTTGGGTTATAGTAGATCGGCTCACCAAGACAGCTCGATTTATTGCGGTCAGACCTCAGTATACCATGGAGAAGCTGGCCAAGTTATATGTGGATAATATAGTCAGACTTCATGGCGTTCCAGAGAGTATAGTATCTGACAGAGATCCCCGTTTTACATCGAAGTTCTGGGAAGGATTACAGAAAGCTATGGGAACCAAGTTGAAGTTCAGTACAGGTTTTCATCCTCAGACGGACGGACAGTCAGAGCGAACTATTCAAATTTTGGAAGATATGCTCCGAGCTTGTACATTAGATTTCAAAGGAGCTTGGGATGAGAAGCTATCACTTATCGAGTTTGCTTACAACAACAGCTATCAGGCTACAATTCAGATGGCCCCATATGAAGCACTCTATGGAAAGAAGTGTCGCACACCCCTGTTATGGAACGAGGTGGGAGAAAGAAGAATTGTAGGACCGGAGTTTGTTGAAGAAACTTGCCGAGTGATTGATCAGATCTAAGAGAGAGTAAAAACAGATCAAGTCCGACAGAATCACTATGCGGATAATCGACGTCGAGATCTGGAGTTTGCAGTGGGTGACAAAGTGTTCTTGAAGGTATCACCAGTGCGGGGTTTGAAACGGTTTGGTAAGAAGGGGAAGCTATGCCCCAGGTATGTGGGACCATATGAGATATTAAATCGACGTGGTAATGTAGCATATCAATTGGCTCTACCACCATCTATGTCTAGCGTTCATAATGTGTTCCATGTATCATTACTAAAGAAGTATGTCAGAGATCCATCGCATATCTTGATCGCTGATCCTCCAGACTTGACTGAAGACTTAACTTTCGAAGTGGTGCCTGTAATGCTCTCAAGCTGAAAAGTTCAGCAACTTTGAACCAAGGATATCCACTATGTGAAGGTGCATTGGAGAAGCCAAAATGTGGAGGAAATTACTTAGGAAGAAGAGAGCGCGATGAGGAAGGAGTACCCTAACCTTTTTGACGATCAAGGTACGTTCAAATTTCGAGGCCAAAATTTCTTTTAAGGGTGGGGGAGTTGTAGTACCTACATGCAAATTTTGGGACGAAATTTCTTTTAAGGGTGGTGGAGTTGTAAGACCCGCACTCTGAAAACCCCGTCTAACCTTGGTTTTGTGTCGTGACAGGTCTTCCGATCATCATCGAGCCAGACGGGGCAAGCAGATAACAAACAGGTACAAAATTGGACCGAAGTCGACCAATTATACCTGATTTTAGGTATACCGGTCGATGGTACCGGTCTTGGTACCGGTCGACCGGTATGGCCTGCACAGCTATGTGTGGGAATTTGGAAATTGGTCTTTGCGGGTCCTGCTTTCCTGATTTCAAATCCTAGAAGTTTCCTAATCCTAGTAGGGTTACTAAACCCTATTTCTGGCCTATAAATACACCCTTAAACCCCCTCAAATCCTTTCCATTGTCTCTCGCAAACCCTAGAGAAGAGAAAGAGGTGGAAAAGGAGAAGGAGCTAGGAGGAAGAAGAAGGAGCCACCATTATCGTTTGACGAAGCTCTCGTTACGCCTGTCAACGGTAAGTGTTTGAATCCCTCTTCTTATCCTATGTTAGTTGTGTGGGTGGATCAATACCATGCAAAGTAGGTATGGATCTAAAACCCTAAGTTGGCCAATAAACCCTAAGTTGCCGTCAAACCCTAGATTCGAGTTTCGAGATGATATTCATCGAAACGAGACTTGAATGAGTTGGGGATAACTCTAACTCAAATCCTAGACTTAGAATGGATAGGAGAAACCCTGAAAATCCATGGAGGATGATCGACGGCAGTCGAAAAACTATGTATGGTCTTCCGGAGACATACCGGTCGACTATACCGGTTACACATAGTGCGACCGGTATGTTGCGACCGCTACCTCTCGGGAGGTTGTTTGTGGGGGACCGGCTGACCATACCGGTCGCCAGTCTTTCCACAGAGCTGCGACCTGTACATGCCACCGGTCAGCTCTGTGAGGGTATTTTGTAACCCTGTTGGTTTCCGACCAACATAAAACTCTAAGAATGTTATTTTAATGAAACCCTAATAATATTGTAGGACTTTGTGACTTATCGTTTGGATCTTGCGACGTGGAGCAAGTTATCGAACGAGCGTCAAGTAAGGGAATCTGACCTAAACCTAATAATTAATGGACAGTAAATCGTTGTTAATCATTGAATATCTATGATGTGATGTTTGTGCATATTCACATGCCATCCTTTACTTTCAGTTATTATTATTGTTCATGCATTCATAGGATGTGATTGTTAGGCATGTGATTGTTTTCGTTGGTGTGTGGAGTGGGGCATGGGCCTGGGATCGCTCTTCACACTGGCACTTTTTGTAGTATTGTCTTAACATGCTTGGTACGGGTGGGGTATCAGGGGAAGGTCGTGGTACGGTGGTCTCCGATATTGATGTTGTCCCGGCCATTGTTATGTGGTATTGAGGATTTCGAGTCGACGTTGGCTTGTCCACGATGCTTTAGCTCTATCTCTATGCCGTAGGGAGTTATGTTGGGATAGGGTCTACCTGCGTATTGTTTCTATCCTAGTGGGTTAGTTGTGGATAGGGTATCAGGGGGAGGTGAGTCATGGTGGTCTCCGACCCGGCCTGCACGCTCTAGCTCTATCTCTATGCCGTAGACAGCTGTGCTGGGATAGAGCATACATTGTTGACATATAGGATTGGTTAGTTGCGAGCCCAGTTTGCGAGCCCTAGCCAGTAGGGGCTTAGGTACTGGTATGGGTAGAGTATCAGGGGAGGTGCGGGTATACCTTAGCTCTATCTCTATTCCATGATGGGTGCATGTGGGTTGGTGGTAGTGTGATTACTGTGTGATGCCACACACTCGTGTATAGAGGTGCGGGGGCCACGAAACCTTTCTATAGCACATTGCAAACTTAAAACCAGACCATAGCATAAAATGATTGTTACTCATGCATAATCTTGTGAAACTGTCTGATTGTCTTACTGAGCTATGTTGTGAGCTCACCCTTTGTGTACACATTGTTTTAGATGTTGATGCAGGATACACTGTGGACGACTATGTGAACGCTCCGGCGTACGGTGGTGTAGCTGCTTTGGATGTACAAACAGGGGAGGACAAGCATGATGCTTCATGCGAGTGCCCTTTCTACGTGTACCCGTGATTTGTTTTATTTATTTATTTCAGTTATTTTGATTGGATTAAAGGGATGTAAAAGATTATTATTTTATGTGTTTGGATTTAAATAATGGAATATTTATTTACATTATCAATAGATACTCAGTTCATTCTATTTAAAGTCTTCCGCTGTATATTTATAGTTTGATTGTGGTTATGTGTAATTGGTTTGTATGGGTGGACACAGCCTATTCGAGATCCTGGTGTGAACCGTTGGTTCAATGGCGGTTCACTCACACCGTTCTGGTTGGACTTCGATTGACTCATGACCCTTAGATTGGATTTCTGGTCCATCAGAGATTGGGTATGCATCAGGTTATGGTTATGGGAAGGGGTTAGGCACCCAAACCACCCGATTAAAATCGGTCTCCTATGCCTTTCCTATGCTAGCCTCTATCTATTAAACCGAACCAAACCAAGTGGTTTGATATCATTGAACCGAATCTGTATCCATCAGATTGCCTATGTATCATGGAATATTCTGAAAATTAGGTTCACCATAGTAGTTCAGGTGTGATTAAAGTTTATGGCTGTGATTTATGCTTGTGATTGATTAAGTTCATTGTTCAAGTTGAAGTTTTTGCTTGAAAGGCTGAGAAATCCTATGGGTTAGGATAGTCCATACAAACTGATAGATAGTCCTAGTGGATCCAAGAATGAATAACCCTTTCTGGGTTTGAATGTGGATAACCCTATTTGGGTCAAAATGTGGATAACCCTTTCTGGGTCGAAATGTGGATAACCCTTTCTGGGTTGGTTTGTAGATAACCTTATTTGGGTCAAAATGTGGATGGATATCCTAGTAGATCTATGGATAGTCTGAGTAGACTAAGGTGTGGATCCGAATTTGAGATTCTCCCAAATAGCCTACGTATCCTAGGGTTTGACCTAGGAATCAGAATCTACGTAGTTCAAAAATGATGGAATAACCTGTTCTAGGTTAAGAATTTAGAACCTATTCTAGTTCTAGGATATAGAACTTATTCTAGGTTTAAGATATGTTGAGGGGCAGAAATCGATCTGAACTACCCTTTTCATCCTAAGCTCTAATTTTGGAAGGTTTGGCAAAGCATTCTCTTTCTTTATTAAGATTTTTATTATTTTCCATTATACCCTTCCCAAGAATGTGGGTGCCTACATGCACGTCCCTACACCTAGATTGTCTTCTAGAAGTGTGCATACATGGTAGTTCAACTAGGGTGTTGCATAAATTAAATTATTATCAAAAATAAATTATTCATCTAAATATGACATATAATACATTTATGGCAAGAAATATACATATAGCAAGATTATTGAAAATCCTCCAAATATGGCATGTATTACAAAAAAAGCAAGAACCTATATGGCAAGATTTAGTATGCTATCTTCTAAGCATAGCATGTATGATGTTTATGGTAACTAACACAATATATAGCAAGATTATGAAAATCTCTCTAACATGGCATATGATACCATAAAAATCTCTTTAAACATGGTAGAACTTACTATGCTATATTCTAAGCATGGCAAGTCTAAACATGGCATGTCTAAATATGGTAATTATCAAGATATTGCTAAATATGGCAAAAAAATCTATTATTCTACCAAATACAGCAACACATGGATATGGCAAACATGGTATGTGAGCAATCCAAATAAAGCATGTGAGTACTCTGAATGTGTCCATTTATCCAAATATGGTATGTAGACACTCTAAATGTTGCAAGTATGCAATCAAACATGGTAGAATTTACCAAATCACTCAAGCAACCAACTGCATATTACAGTGAATGAGACATCGATGAAACCTTTCTAAAAATCCAAAATTATCAAAAACATATGCTCAAGAAGTGCTTTGAAAATATTATAATTTTTATGAAGACATTTGAAATAAATAATGACTCAAAAATATCAAAATTGTCACACAAAGTTTCAAGTATTGCACAAACTAGGAATTGATTTCAAATTCGGTCATATTACACCAACATGACCATAAGTAGGTATTCTGCAATTTAAATTAAGCCTTATTTTTTTCACTTAATGATGACTTGACATGCTACATTTCATCTGAAGGAGTCGAATCCCAACAGAGAACACATATGGGTAAAAAATATTACAAAATTCAGTGCACATGCATGGTGACAGATTCTGTCACCCTGTACCATAATGGGCATATGAAGACCTAAATATATCAAACTTAATCTCAAAACATAATCTCAAAACATACCATTAGAAAGAATATTTAGAAAAATAACTTTTTTCTCAAAGCATCTAATCCCAACAGTGGACGAAATCAGGCCAAATGAATGCCACAAGACAGGATATGTGCACTGGTTAAGTCTGTTCCAGATTTTTGACCAGTTGCACCATAAATTCCTTATAAAATCACATACTTAATGAAAATTAAATCAAAACATATGAAAATGTAGATAATTGACAGATCTAAAATTTAATCAAGAAAAAAAAGTGCAAACAGAATATTTTCATTGTGAAAAAGATACTTTTCAATCATGCCAATCAGTATATCCTAACAGATTAAATAACAGAGCACTATGCACTTCAAAAATCAATATCAATTCAAAGAAAAATTAAAAAAATCCGAAACTAGTGCCACTTTTTAGAAGACTTTTATAGCTAAAAATTTTGTATGAAGTTATTTTTCTGATTATGGCCATAAGATCCTTTTCTAGAGACTTTCTGATAGGGGATTGCATTATACTCGAGTAGGGCAGCAATGCCAATGGAGAATTTTTTTGATGAACTTTCCCAATTCCAAATGGAACGAAATTTCTAGGGGAGTCTTATGACATATCACAAAGATTCTCATAAAAATTTAGGCTTCAAAATCTAAACAAAACCATATGGGATGCACGTCCCAAATTTGGATTTTAAATCTGGAAATTTTAGATCAGAAATTCACTTTGTAGAATTTATCGAAAACATCAAAAATCATCATATAGCACTCAAATCTTCATCATCGAACAATTTAAACAAATTATCATGCATAAAAAATATTAGATATGAGCATCCTAACACAACATGCATGCAATAGGCATTCCTGATCGAGATTTAATGAAAATGAACCTCTTCAAGCAAAATCAACATTCAAACCTTCTAAAAAACCACTAAATTTGTTTTAAGGTACCAACCTTGTGCTCAAATTGAGCGAAACCTTTGATGTAGGATTTTTTTGGTGATCATATCAAGATTTCTGAAGGTGAATCCTCCTCCTTTTCTTCTCTGCTCCTTTCTTCTCTAACTCACTGCCTTCTTCTTCTTCTTCTTTTCCTTTTCTTTCTTCTTCTCACAACTCTCTCTCCTTTTCTCTATTCTTTCTCTTTTTTTCCTCTTTTTTTCTCTCCCTTTTATCTTCTCTCTAGAAAATATCTTCTCTCTCTCTCGGTCTCTCTCCCTTTGTCGTTTTCTTTTTTTTTCTCTCTTTTTCTCTCAGCCTTTTTATCTTCTCCCCTCTTCTCTCTTCCTCTAGCAAATCTCTTCTCTTTCATTCTTTTAGAAAATCTCCTCCCTTCTCCACCTCACGTTTTCTCTCTCTTTCCTTCCTTTTCTTCTTCTTTCCTTCTTTTCCTTCCTTTCTCGGTTTCCCTCTCCCTCTTTCCTTTTCTTCTTTTTTTCCTTTTCTTCTTCCTTCCTCTTTTTCTCTTTCCTTTTTCTTTCCTTCTTCTGGAGAATCCTCTCCTTTTCTTTTTCTTTCTTTCTTTTGGAGAATCCTCTCCTTTCCTCATGTTTTTTTTTTCTCTTTCCTTTCTTTCCTTTTTCTTTTCTTCTTCTCCTTCTTCTCGGCTTCTCTTCTTTTCTTTCCTTTTTTCTCTTCTCTCTATCTCGGCTTTCTTCCTTATTATTCCTTCTTCTCCTTCTTCTCGGCTTCTCGGCTTCTCTTCCTTTCTTTACTTTTTTTCACTTCTCTCTCTCTCGGCTTTCTTCCTTTCTTTCCTTTTATCTTCTTTTCTCTTCTTTTTTTTTTCTCTCTCTCTCTCTCTCGGCTTTATTCCTTTCTTTCCTTTTCTCCTTCTTCTCGGCTTCTTCTCCTTTTCTATATAATATATATAAATATATTTATATATATAATATAATATACCTATAAGACATATGTATATATTATATATAATAATATATTATACATTATATATATATATATATATAAATATATATAAAATGCATGCATATGGGCCGATGTGACTTGGTCTGGACTGGTCTGAGCTGGGCCAGGCTGAGTTGGACTAAGTTGGGTTGAACTGGGTTTGGACCAAGGTTGACTTCTTCTATCATTTCATAGTCCATTTCACCCGTCATTCCACATAGAATTTTTTGATAGCCTCTACCCCAAATTTTCTACGTTCACTTTGTAGAACACTAAAAATGAGGAATATTGAAACTTGAATCACCTCATTTGGAAATAAAATGATCAACTTATGAATTTTTGAAGTTCAAGCAGGCTAATTTATGATAATTTGACTAACCATTCTGCATGGGATCCTTTTCTGCCTGAAATCCTTTACGTCCACTTTGTAGAGTACTGAAAATGGAACATATTGAAACTGAAATCACCTGATTTGGATGTGGGGTGATCAAAATATGAATTTTCAAAGATTAAACGACCATTTCCATATGTAATTTTGCATGGGACCCTTCGGAGATTTCTGCACCGAATTTTTCACGTCCACTTTGTAGAACATCACAAATGAAGAATAATGGCATTTGAATCATCTGAATCGAACGAAGAATGACAAAATTATGAAGCATTGAAGTTCTATCGATAATTCTGCATGAAAGCTTGCATGGGACCCACCGATAACCTCTACTTGGGATTTTTCACATCCACTTCGAAAAGGACTGAAAATAAGGAATATTGGTACTTGAATCATATGATTCCGATATCGGATAATCAAGATATGATGATTTGAAGTTTAAATGATAATGCATGCATCATACGATAATTACGTAAATGCCCTTGCACTTTCAAACTGTGATACCTTCCTTGTTTGATGTCAGAATTTGATGATTCCGGTCTCATTTTGAAGATAATTTCACGACCTATACATACAAGTAGGTAATAGCCTATGACCCTACTGTGGGGTTCATTAAAGAATCACAAACCCTTTGGCTAAAAGCCAGAAACTTGTCATGTAGATTCACTTATGTTGGGGATGGCAAAAATGAGGTGCTTACAGTTCCTACAATAGGCAGGTTATTGGAAGAGATTATTTTTCTAAATATTTTGGGCGAGGGATGGCCCAGCTATTGATGCCAAAGATCAACAGAGACTCGTTCACCAACTAAAGCTTGTGGAGTAGAAAAATTGCACGAAGGAATGGAACTGGTGTTGAGACGGTAGAGACCACCATCAAGTTTTCCTATGAGGAGGACCTTCCCCGAAAATCGATTCTTAACACTACAAAAAAAAAATGATGAAATTCAAATGACACGTCATTATCAGAAGTAAACTGAGACACTCAGTAAATTTTTAGTACTAGACAGAACGTGAAGAACTTTAGTAAAATGCAAAGGGCAGCAAATTGAAAATTTTTTAGAAGAATTACTGTGGTGGATACGCAAACCTTGTCCATTTCCAACTTGAACCTAGCCCGAACCTTGATACTCGAATCGAGTTGACAAATTGTTTAGATCGGCAGTGATGTGATTCGTAGTGCCAAAATCTGAATGCCATTGGTCCATATGAGGAGAGTAATGACCCGCCACCATGGCAATGGGTAAAGGTGTAGGATTGGTGTATGCTTCATTAATGCGATGATAGCAAGTGAGTGCGGTATGACCAAACCGACCATAGACTTGGCATTGTGATTTATTGGAATTGGAAGAATGATAAGAGCCTTGATTAGGGAGATCGGGCCATGGCCACGGTTACGGTGAAAGTATGTGTCACAACCTTGTCGACTACTTTGAGAAGGTGCAGATAAGGCTATATTGGCCTCGGGGAGAGGGTGGGTAGGGACTTGTTGTTCTAACCGCAGTTCATGACTAAGCTTCATGCCATGTAAGTTATTGATAGTAAGATCATCGGCTCTTGTGGAAATAGCAGCTGCAAAAGCATCACACTTTGAGCCTAGGCCAGCAAGGATGTGAAGAATGAGATCTGATTCAGAAACCAGATGGGCCACTACGGCAATATTATATGAAATAGACTTCATTTTTTGAAAATAAGTGATGTGCCACAATGGAAATGCATGAAACAAACATCATTTATGTTGACATTGCTGATTTCAGGTAAGAATCAACCTAGAAATGATATAGATGTATACTTCCAACCATTGGTTAATGTAATGAATTGAAGTTGTTGTGAGATGGTGTTGATATATTTGATTCATTGAAGAAAGAGACATTCAGTTTGTATGCCTACCAAGCACCTTTGAAGCTGGAGCGCAAAATGTTCTGCTAAGGGTAGCGTCGGTGTTGAGTTACGGTGCTCATAGCAAACACCAGTGAAATAATTATATGCCGGCATTTCCTTGGAAACACAATTAGAGTATAAACAATAATGGTGTTTCTAGAGAAACGCTACAATGCAATGCAAAACATTGATTGTAGGCGATGTTTTTTAAAAAATTCCGTTTAATATACCTACCCCGATGTTTATTTAAGAAATGTCGTTTAAGAATATACATACATCGGTGTTTTTTAAACGCCGTTATATTCGGGTACGTAGTCTTTCCTATGATTGTTCTATAGCTCAGAACTATTATTTTATACACAATCCATTGTCCACAATAATTTCCTCCATCGATTCTCTTGGAATTTGCTCATGGATGGATGATTTGGGTTTCTCCTAGATCCTATCTTCTTCATGAACTATTCTAGGCTCTCAATTAATCATGGGAATTAGGTTCATACCTTATGCTTGCCGAAGATTCAGAGTTTTCTCAGAATTTTCATCCTCCTTAGTCTTCTTCTTAGATTTTCCTTCTCCTCCTTCTCTTCTCTTTCTCTCACTTTCAATTAGGGTTCTAAAGGAGTGGAAGAGGCTAAGGGACGTCCTATTTATAGAGGAAAACCCTCCATAATATGCCCTAATGAGTTTAGGAAAGACACCCTTTGGATTAGGAAGGTTTCCTAATTTCGGTTCTAACTGGGTTCCATGGGGTCGGAGGTGGGGTCGCAGAATCCGCGACCCTACCTTTTTAAAATATCCGACCCCACGGCCTATTTTCATGGGGTTGGACTCTTTTAAGGCGGGGTCGGACACATCTATTTAGGCATGCGACCACACACTCATATTTTAATATTTTTGAGTTAAATTTCATACATGGTCTTGTGGTTTCTTCACGTACTTGATCCATTTGGCTCGACCATGATAGGTAGACCTGGTATAAGGTGGTAAGACCGGTTAGTTCAATATGGGTCTTACAAATCTCCCCCTCTTATTAGAAATTTCATCCTCTAAATTTGCTCATACCTTCTGAGTCGAAAAAGTGAGGATAATGCTTTCGCATAGCAATCATTGCTTTCGCATAGCATTCTCTTCTTCCCATGTAATCTCTTTTATATCTCGGCTCCTCCATGTGACCTTAACATAATAAATGTCATGATTGCGAAGACATTGAACCTTTCGGCTGGTGATTTCAGTTGGTGCTACTTCGAATGTCAAATGATCAGTTAGATCTGGTGGATCTGTTGTTAAAACGTGTGTTGGATCTATGACGTACTTCTTCAATAATGATATATGAAATACATCATGCATACCTGATATAGATGGTGGTAGTGCTAACTGATACGCCACTTTTCCATGTTTAGCTAGAATCTCATATGGCCCGACATATCTTGGACTTAGCTTCCCTTTCTGTTCGAATCGTTTTAAACCTCGCACAGGTGATATTTTCAAGAATACCTAATCACCTACGAAAAATTCAAGGTCTCGACGTCGAGTATCTGCATACTGTTTCTGAAGATTCTGAGCCATTCTAACTCTTTCCTTAATAATGTCGACTAAACGACAAGTCTCTTCAATAAATTCTAGTCCAATAATACTCCATTCACCAACTTCATTCCAAAACAAAAGAGTTCGACACTTCCTACCATACAGTGCTTTATAGGGTGACATTTGTATAGTAGCCTGATAGCTGTTGTTATAGGCGAACTCGATCAATGGTAGTTTCTCATCCCATGATCCTTTGAAATCAATAACACAGGCTCAAAACATGTCTTCTAAAATCTGAATGGTACGCTCCAACTGTCCGTCTGTTTGAGGATGGAATGCAGTACTTAATTTCAACATGGTACCCATAGCCTTCTGTAATCCTTCCCAAAACTTTGAGGTAAAGCGTAGGTCTCTATCGGATACAATGCTTTCAGGTACACCATGTAATCTGACAATGTTATCCACATATAGCTTGGCTAACCTCTCTAAGGTATACTGAGGTCGTATAGCTATGAAGCAGATGTCTTAGTCAGACGATCTACAATCACCCAGACTACGCCAACTACTCGGGGAGTCAATGGTAACCCTGTGACGAAGTCTATAGTGATGCAGTCTCATTTCCATGCTGGTTCTGGCAGTGGCTACAACAATCCTACAGGTCTTTGCCGTTCAGCCTTCACCCTCTGACAATTTAGGCATTGAGACACGAATTTAGCTACATCTGCTTTCGTTCCTCTCCACCAATATAATTTCTTCAAATCATGATACATCTTTGTACTTCCAGGATATACCGAATAAGCGGTGGTGTGAGCTTCCTTCATTAGTCTGTGTCTAATGTCCAAGTTTTCCATTTCAAGAATACATACTCTTCCTTTGTACTTCAGTAACTTTTCGTTGTCCAAGGTGAACTCAGGAATGGTCTTACCTTTTTTGATATCATCTTGTACCGTTCTCAGATAAGGGTCTGATTTAAGAGCGATTTTCACTTCATCTATTATAACAGGTATAATTTTCAATGTGGCAAACATATTTAAAAATCGATGAATAAACCATTGGTTGGTTGTCCCATCCGGTGCATCTATCACAAACTGCTCATTACCATGATGGAATACCTTTCCTGTAACACACATTGCCGCAGTCGTGTTAACCTCTCCTTGGGATTTTATCATTGCTTTTCTGCTTAGCGCATCAGCAACTACATTAGCCTTCCCTGGATGATACTGGATATCGCAATCGTAATCCTTTATTAGTTCCAGCCAATTTCTCTGTCTCATGTTCAACTCCTTCTGATTAAAAAGATAAGTGGGACTCTTATGATCTGATTTAATCAAAAATTTCTCTCCATGCAAATAATGTCTCCATATCTTGACAGCATGTACTACTGTCACTAAATCTAAGTCATGAGTGGGATAGTTCTTCTCATGTGTCTTTAGTTGTCTTGAGGCATACATAACTACTTGTTCCCCCTTGCATAAGTACACATTCTAAACCCAATCCAGACGCATCAGTGTACAACGTAACTGGGTGTCCTGGAATAGGAATAGTCAAGATGGGAGCAGATATCAATCGAGCCTTCAATGTTCGGAAACTTTTCTCACATTTGTCGGTCCAAACAAACTTTTCTCTTTTCTTAGTCAAACTGGTGAGAGGTACGGTAATTCTGGAATAGTCTTCCACGAATCGTCGATAATACCCAGCTAGACCTAGGAAACTTCTAATTTCTGCAACACTCTTAGGTGCTTCCCACTTCACATTGGCTTCAATCTTGCTAGGATTCACTTTAATTCCCTCAGCGGATACAACATGGCCTAAGAAAGCGACCTCTTTTAGCCAAAACTCACACTTTGTAAATTTTACGTAAAGCTTCTCTTAGTCGCTACAGAGCGGCTCTTAGATTCATGACATGAGTTTCCTTGTCCATGGAGTAGACCAATATATCATCAATAAATACAATGACTGACGTATCCAACATATCATGGAATACCTGATTCATGAGTTCCATAAAAGTTACGGGTGCGTTAGTTAATCCAAAAGACATGACTAAAAATTCATAATGTCCGTATCTTGTTCTGAATGCTGTCTTTGGAATATCACCTTAATATTCAAATAATGGTATCCTGATCGAAGATCAATCTTGGAGAACACCTTGGCACCTTGCAACTGATCGAACAAGTCATCGATCCGAGGCAATGGGTAACGATTCTTGATGGTAAGTTTATTCAATTTTCAGTAGTCTATACATAGTCGAACACTACCGTCCTTCTTCTTTACAAACAATACTAGCGCTCCCCATGATGATATGCTAGGTCTGATATAACCCTTGTCCAGTAATTCCTGTAACTGTACCTTTAATTCATTCAGTTTAGTAGGAGCCATTTGATAGGGTGCTTTAGATACTGGCGCGGCTCTGGGTATTAGATCAGTCGGTCGGATGGTAGTCATGGTAGTTCCTCAGGAAATACATCTGGAAAGTCACGGACAATATCAATATCCTCCATTTGTGGCACTTCCTTGGTGAGATCAACCACGGATACTAGATACTCAACTCCTCCTTTCTCAAGGCATTTTTTAGCCTTTAATGCAGAGAGAATGAGTTTTCGTTTACGAGGAAGTTTGGTTCTCGCAAAACTAAAATCTACTCCATTCTTGTCTTTAAATGTCAGCTTTCTTTCTGCACCTAATAGGTTTGCAGAATGCCGAGCTAACCAATCCATTCCCAAGATAACATCAAAGTCTGTCATTTCGAGTTGAATCAGGGTTGCATCCAAAATATTCTCACCGATAAAAACTGGACATGGTCCATAACCTTTTTTTAATTCCACCTCTAATCCCATAGGTGATCGTACAAGCAATTTGTAGTCTAAAGATCTGAGGGGTAGATTTAGCTTCTTTCCAAATGACACAGATACAAAAGAATAAGTAGCTCCAGAATCAAAGAGTATTCTAACGGGTATGCCATTAATAGGTACGATACCTGTGATTTGTTTTAATTTAGTCTACATGCTCACACAAGGTAACACAAAATGAAAGGTTCAGGTCATACATGTGACCTCATCAGGCGATGCGACAGCATCCTCAGATGTAACTGCATAAAACTTTCCTTACTGTAGCTGCTTCCTGGGCTTAGGACATTCCCTAGAATAATGTTCTACTTAATTGCAGTTATAGCATTTTACTCCTTCACTATTTTGCTTTTGTTGAGGTTGGACTGTTGGAGTAGTCATGGCAACAGCATTAAATCCTTGAGTACGGAAGGGTTTGAATGTCTTTTCCCTCCGTTATAAGAATTTTCATTTGGCCTCTTGATACCTCTATTCTGAGCAAAATAGCTCTCTCTGGCTAGATTCTAGTACTCGAGCAATTTTCATTGCTTCATTATAAACTTTCTTTTCCAGCCCCAAAACATGCTCTCGAATGCTTCCCCTAAGTCCCATGATGAACATTCGGGTTTTAGTATTTTTCTCCTGCATGCTAGAGTGAGCAAAGAAAAACAGCTCCTCATAACATTGTTGGTATGCATCCACTGTCATCTGTCCCTGATATAGACTCAGAAACTTTCTTTCCATAGCATCTCTAAAACTTCTAGGAAAGTACTTCTCCAAGAATGCCTCTTTATGGATAGCCCAGGTCAATTGGGCGTGCTTGGTTAACAGATAAATCCGAGTGGACATCCACCAGTGGTGTGCATCGTCTTTCAGCATAAATGCTGCACACAGTACTTTCTCCTCCTCATTAACTGTCATCATCATGAAATTCCTTTCCATCTCGTTGATCCAGTGAGCTGGCCACAAAGGATCTACTTGTTTGCCATTATATTCCTTAGGTTTCATTTTCAGAAAACGCTCGATCACTCGAGAATGGTCCAACTGATACTGAGCATAGGCCCCATACATAGGTGGTTGGTACTGATAGCTACAATGGGCTACCTCAGGGTTCTGTATTGGAGCTTGCACAACTGACATTTGAGGTGCTTGGGGTACTATGTTGCTACCCCCTGGTACTGTGCTAGCTTGTCCAGCTGGTATAGGTATTGTATGTGCAGCTGGAAAAACCATTCCTATAGCAGCTTGCATATTGGCTTGCACCTGCTATTTTTGCTGCAGCTGTTGTGCTAGGTTCATTACTACTGTGGCCAAATTTGTAGGTGGGGCTGGCAAGTTTGTAGGATTTTCCTGGCCATTAGCTCCTGGTGTTGTCATATTCTGACTCTCTTATCCTTCAGGATTTTCATGGCTGTCTTCCTCCACAAGTGGTGATGGTGGAATTGGGTTACGACCTCGCCTAGTTACTCTTCGCCCAGCCATTTCCTGTTCTGGTGGTAGTAGTGTCGGAAAAACAATCATAGAACATGTGAGGCAATCTATATAAATCATTCCCAAGTCAAAATCCAACTAATCAATGTAAAATTCCAATTTTTCAACATTTAGTGAAAATACTGAATTTTCTATCGTAGGTCGCACTGTATCCGACCACAGGGTATGCGACCTCACAAAACCTTGTCAGCTCACCGAGAGCCTAGGGTCGGACGTAGGGTCGGTATATGTCCGACCACAGGGTCCGACCACACGATGTTTGTCAGATCACTGAGGGCCTAGGGTCGATCCTGGTCGGTATATGTCCGACCACAGGGTCTGACCACACGATGTCTGTCAGCTCACCGAGAGCCTAGGGTCGATCTTGGGGTCGGTCGTAGGGTCGCATGTTTAGTCGAATTCTACGACCGCATGACCCCAAATCAGGTTTTTAAACCTGATTTTTGGAATCATTTCTCACTTTCTCTTTTTCCTTCAACTCAACTCGCTTCCCCTGAGTTGCTATAGTATCAACCCCTCATGTTTTGTGATTATTTCTTCCATTTACGACCTCCATTCCTTTCCTTCAGGTATGTTCTCTACTGGTCCTTACTTTTAAGCTTTCAAAGCTAGGTTTTTCACCATTTATAGCATTTTCTTCAAATTAAAATTTTTCTAACCGTAAAAATTTGATTTTTATTGGGGGCTTTTGCTATTGGCCACCCAATGGATGAAAGCCCTCAAGAACATTAGAGTTACATCGGTTAGTTTTTGAGTTACTTGAAATTTTCCATTTTTGACCTAATTTTTGGGATTTTTCTCCAAATTGTTGAAATTTCTTCAAATTCGACCTTCCTAGTTTAAATTTCCAACTGTATGAACCTTGCAGGGTAGTTTGGAACATATGTAAGTCCTCCTGCCCAACTGTTTGGGTGAAAAGTAAGCCTTTTGGCCAAATCATGCCGTTATAATGCCCAAAATTTTGAGTTTTTCACCATATCTAATATCTTGTCTATTTGTTTGTGTCTTTGCAGATAGCATGGCTCGCACCAAAGTTCCCAGAGCACAGGGTTACCAGTTATGTGAAAGGGGTGGAAGTTTCCTTTAACTGCCAGCAGGTGACTGATCTCCTGGGTATATCAAGTGACAGCCCCTTGGTATTCTGTGCACCCAAGGAACCCCAGTTCTTTTCGTTGATGATGTGTGCTGAGATTGATTGCCAGCTTCATAGAATTGACCGCTGGGAGATGAAGGTAATCAACCTACGATCGAAACCTCGGGTGTACTGCAAGATCATTCAGTACAACTTGATTCCTCAGAGTGGGCATTATGATAGGATTTCCCAGTTGACCCAGCACCTCTTGTACTGCATCTGCACTAAGCAGCCCGTCTGCCTGCCATACATTATCATCAGGATGATGATTCGTGCTACGACACCTGGTCTGGTAGGCAACCTACTGTATGTGCATTTGATAACTACCCTGCTCATACGCCTGCATGTCGACTTATTAGATGAGAGGATTCATGAGGATACTTTCTCTTCTGACCTTGACTGGGATGCCATCTGCAAGATGGGGATGCGAGATACGTAGGTCAGTGGCGAGGAGAGGAACGCTCTGGTGTGTCCTCACACCTGGGTAGAGATAGCAGAGGCCGAGGTGGCAGCAGCAGCAGTAGCAACAACAGGAGTCCATGGGGGTGGTGCTGGGGATGATGATTGTATGTATATGGATGTAGACGCCATACCTCTTCCATCACCATAACATTCTACTGGAGTTGGCCATTCTCGGGTTCATTCACACACTACTGGTACTTCACACCCACCATCTGATGATGTGATGGGGCTACTGTGTGAGATTGGAGAGGCTCAACGCGTGACCGATGGGAGAGTAAGAGAGCTTTTAGATGCCCAGCGCATGTCTGATCAGCGGATGACCAATCTAACAGCTAGCCTCCAGGTGACCCAGACTCAGGTAGCTTGGCTGACTAGAGTGCATGCTGAGGACTATGACCGGGATCGTGAGGCACCTCCTTCTCCAGAACCTCTACCTCCATGATGTATATTTTCTTTTTGTTTTTCCTTGTACTACAGAGTAACTGTCCGGATTATGGACCGTACTCTGATTTGGATATATATATATATATATATATATATATATATATATATATATATATATATATATATATATATATGTTGCTTTTTATTCGATGTGTATATGAAACTTGTTTCCCATCTTAATAGTGCATTATTCTCTTTCTTAATTTTTGTTTCATACAACACAGGTGCTTATAGTGTGTTTTTATTAAAGCTTTTAAATTTTATCCTAACTCAGTTCACAAACTTTTGTGAAAATATATACCGGTTTAATAGACAGGGCTCGAGAGCTATGATATCAAGTTGTCACACCCCAATTCCGTACCAACCAGAATGGTGTGATGAACCGTCTATGATCCAATGGTTCAACCAGGTTCTCGAATAGGATGTGTCCGTTTGCTTAAACCATACACATCCACAACCATAATCAGAATAAATACACAATAGCGAAAGTCTTTAATATTTAATGAACTGAGAGTCTATCGGAGATAAAATAAATAAATTATCCAACTATCTCCAAATGACAAAGACATAAAATAAAATAAAATAATCAATTACATGTTCTTAATAATCCAACTATAAATCTAATCGAAGATGGATGAGTTGCACTCGCACGACGAATCATGCGACTCCATCATAGCTTCTGCATCCATCGCCTCAGCATGTCCATACATCAGAGGATTCATATAGTCTTCTATAGTAGTACCTACATCATCAACTAAAAATATTCGACGTCGAAAGGGTGAGCACACATCATGGCTCAGTGAGCAAACAAAACGATGCAACAATCATATGCATCCATTCAATTCATATCTTTGGTCGGGTTCATAAGTTTGCAATGTTTAATAGAAAGGTTTGGTGGCTGCCGCACCTCTATACACGGGTGTGTGAGCCCACCCAATGGATCAAACACCATTGTCGTCCACATCCACCCCACCATGGAATAGGGATAGAGCTAAAGTGCTTAGGATCGCATCGCATTACACTTCCCCTGATGCCCTACCCATACCAACACGTAAGCCCCTATTGGCGAGGGCTTGCAAACTGGGCTCACAACTAACCAATCCTAATGTCAAACAGTGTATCCAAGGCCTCACCCCAACATCCCTCAATACGTCCATAGAGATAAAGCTAAGGTCCCTCGGCAGAGTCAGAGACTACACGGTCCGAGACCACCTCCCCTGATGGCCTACGACGTAATAGTTCTGCTAAGGTAATGGCGATACGACGATATCAGTGGACAAGACTTGAGTAGAGATAGAGCAAAAGTGCTTAGGACCGCACCGCATCACACTTCCCCTGATGCCCCACTCGCATCAAGTACACTAACCACACACAAACATTCACATGCCTATTCCTAGCATCATCATCATCATGTTATAAATAAACAAAATTAAATATGCATGGACAGTAATAGCAGGAATATTGGATGACATGTTAAATGCACATTACACGCATACCAGCATAGAATCATTCATGACATCGGACTCAATAAATAAAAATAGTTTATTATTAGCCAATTAGTTTAGGTCTTGTTCCCTCACCTTTGGTCGATAATAGATCCTCGTTTAAGCTTTGTAATTCAATCTTAGACCACTTGGAAACCTAACAAGTTGATAGATTTTAATTAGAATAAATTCCCAAGTGTTTAAACTAACATAAACTGAGGGGTCGCAGGTGGGGAAGCACCTAGGGTCTCAGTTTCTGCGACCACAGGGTGTGGGGTTGCAGGGTAGGGTCAGACATACTCCGACCCCACGTGCGACCACACCCTCCCTAGAAACTTCCTGAGGGCATGTGGTTGAACATGTGGGTCTTATGGGGTCGGACATCATGCGACCCTACGTGCGACAACATGTGTTATGGTCGACCTTTCACTCTCAACTCCATTCCTTCATGTTTGGATCCCTTGGCTTATCATCATAGTCCTTCCTATGATTGTTCTATGTCTTAGAACTATTATTTTATACACAATCCATTATCCACAATAATTTCCTCCATGGATTCTCTTGAAATTTGCCCATGGATGGATGATTTGGGTTTCTCCTAGATCCTATCTTCTTCATGAACTATTCTAGGCTCTCAGTTAATCATGGGATTTAAGTTCATACCTTATGCTTGCCGAAGATTCAGAGTTTTCTCTGAATTTTACTCCTCCTTCGTCTTCTTCGTTGATTTTCCTTCTCTTCCTTCTCTTCTCTTTCTCTCACTTTCAATTGGAGTTTTAAAGGACTAAAAGAGGATAAGTGACGTCTTATTTATAGAGGAAAATCCTCCATAATATGCCCTAAAGAGTTTAGGAAAGACCCCCTTCGGAATAGAAAGGTTTTCTAATTTCGGTTTTGTTTGGGTTCCGTGGGGTCGGAGGTGGGGTCACAAAATCGGCGACCCTACTGTCAGGACAAAGATGGAAATCTTGGAAGTCACCACCTAGATTAAGGTCTAGGACCTTGGAAAATGTGAAATCTCATCCTAAGGTAAGACTTCGATTGACTCATGGCCCTTAGATTGGATTTTTGGTCCATCAGAGATTAGGTAATCGTCAGGTTCGATCAAAATCGGTCTCCTATACCTTTCCTATGCTAGACTCTATCTATTAAACCGAACCAAACCAAGTGGTTTGATATCATTGAACTGAATCTGTATCCATCAGATTGCTTACATATTACGAAATTATTCTGAAAATCAGGTTCACCATCGTAGTTCAGGTGTGATTAAAGTTTATGACTGTGATTTATGCTTGTGCATGATTAAGTTTATTGTTCAAGTTGAAGTTTATGCTTGAAAGGTTGAGAAACCCTATGGATTAGGATCTGGATAGTCCATGTAGACTGATAGATAGTCCTACTGGATCTAAGAATAATCCTATTTGGGTCGAAATATGGATAACACATTTTGAGTTGGAATGTGGATAACCCTATTTGGGTCAAAATATGGGTAAATATCCTAGTAGATCTATGGATAATCCAAGTGGACTAAGGTTCGGATCCGAATTTGGGTTTCTCCCAAATGGCCTACGTATCCTAGGGTTTGCCCTAGGAATTAGAATCCACGTAGTTCGGGACTGGGTTGAAATGGTTGGATATCCTAGTGGATCTATGGATAGTCCGAGTGGACTAAAATGTGGATCCAAATTTGGGATTATCCCAAATAGCCTACGTATCCTAAGGTTTGCCCTAGGAATCAGAATCCGTGTAGTTCGGGACTGGATAACCTGTTCTAGGTTAGAATGTGAGAACCTGTTCTAGGTTTAGAGTTTAGAACCTATTCAAGGTTTAGGATTTAGAACCTATTCTAGGTTTAGGGTTGAGAACCTATTCTAGGTTTTGGGTTTACCGAGGGGCAAGATCATCTGGAATTACCCTTTTCAACCTAAGTTCTAATTTTGAGAAGTTTGGCAAAGCATTCTCTTTCTTTATTAAGATTTTTATTATTCCCATTATGCCCTTCCCAAGAATGTGGGTGCCTAAATGCACGTCTCCACACCTAATATGTTTTCTAGGTGTACAAATCTGGCAGTTCAACTAGGGTGCAGCATAAATTAAATTATTATAAAAAAAAATATTCTAAGCATGGCATGTATGATATTTATGATAATTATCACAACATATAGTAAGATTATGAAAATCTCCTTAATATGGCATGTATTGCAAAATAAGGCAAGAACCTAATATGGAAAGATCTAAGCATGAAAAGATCTAATATGGCAAGATCTAAGCATGGCAAGATCTAATATAGCAAGATCTAATATGCATCTATATATCAATATGGTTAGTACCAATCATAGAATGCATATATGACATGAATTTTTAAAAAAAGAAAAGATCTTATATGCTATTTTCTAAGCATAGTAAGACTTGAAAATAGTAATTATTAAGATTTTGCAAAAATATGGTAAAAATTTATCTATTCTACCAAAAATAGGAACACATGAAATGTGACAAACATGGTATGCACAATCCAAACAAAGCATATGAATGCTCCAAATATAGTCATTTATCCGAATATGGTAGAATTTACTTAAACAATCATTGATGTTATAATGAATGAGACATCAGTGAAACCTTTTTTTTGAAAAGTGCAAAATTATCAAAAAAAAATATATGTTCAATATTCTTTGAAAAAATTGTAATTTTTATGAAAAAATTTGGGAAGACTAACGACTCAAAACTGTCAAAATTTTGACACAAGGTTTCAGATAATGGACAAAACTATGAACTGTATTCAGATTTTGTCACATTGCACAAGAATGACTATAAGTAGGTCTTTCAAAACTCAAATCAAGCTCAACTTTTTTTTATAGAAAGATAACTTAATATTTTATATTTTATATGAAGGAGTTGAATCCCAAAAGAGCAAAAATAGGTCTAAGATATACCCTAAGACCAAACATGTGCACTGGTCAAATCTATTTCAGATTTTTGACCAGTTGCACCATAAATTCCAAATAAAATATTATTCTTAATGAAAATTAAATAAAGACATATGTATATGTAGATAACTGTCTGATCTTAAATTTCATCAAGAAAAAAAAATTTAAAACAGTATATTTTCTTTGTGAACAATGATTATTTTCAATCATGTAAATCAATACATCATGACAGATTCAAAATCAGATCACTATGCACTTAAAAATTGATATAAATTTAATAAAAAATTAAATAAATACGAAACTAGTGCCATTTTTTAGAAGACTTTTATGTCTAAAAATTTTATATTAAGTGGATTTTCTGGTTATGGCCATAAGACCCTTGTCTAGAGACTTTCTGATGGAGGATTGCATTACATCCGAGAAAAACAGCAATGTCAAAGACAAATTTTTTTGATATATTTTCCCAATTCCAAATGAAACGAAATTTTTAGGCTAGTCTTCTAACATATCAAAAAGACTTCCATAAAAATTTGGGCTTCAAAATATTAGTAAAAATACATGTGATGTACGTCCTAATTTGAATCCAAAATCTGGAAATTTCTGATTTGAAAATCACTTTATGAAATTTGCAAAAGACATCAAACATCATTGTATATCATTCAAAAATTCATCATTGAATGGCTTAGACAAATTATCATTCATGAAAAATGCTAGACAAAGGCATCCTAACATTAACAAGCATGTAATAGAGCATTCATGATTGAGATTTCATAAAAATTAGCCTTTTTCAAGCAAAATTGGCATTCAAGCATTCTAACGACCTCTAAATTTGTTTAGAGTACTAACCTTGTGCTCAAATAGAGTGAAACCATTGATGAAGGATGATTGGAGGTTGTATCAATCCCTTTGAATGCAAATCCTCCTTCTCCTCTCTTCTGCTTCTCTCTCTTCTCTTTCTCTCTTTTCTTCTTCTCTTTTCTTTCTTTTCTCTTTTCTTCTCTCTTTCTTTCTCCCTCTCTCATGTTTTCTCTCTCTTACTCACGTCCTCCTCTCTCTATCACGTCCTCCTCTCTCTATGGTCTAGAAAAAGGCTTTCCTCTCTCTTCTCTTGGCCTATTTATACTTTTTCTCTCATCTTCTAAAAGATCCTTCTTTCCTTTCTTCTTTTTCTAGAAAATATTTTTTTCTTCCTTTTTTCTTCTTTCCTTTCTTTTCTTCCTTCCCTTTTCTCTTCTCCCTCTCTATTCCACACGTTTTCTTTTTTCCCTCTTCTAGAAAATCCTCTCCTCTTCTTTCATTATTCTCTCTTCCTTCATTTCCTTCTTTTTATTATAGAAAATCCTTTCTTTCCTTTTTTTCTTCTTTCCTTTCTTCTCTTCCTTCCCATGTTTTTTCTTCTTCCTTTCTTTCCTTTTTCTCCTTCTTCTTCTAGAAAATCCCTTCTCTCTTTCCTTTTTCTCTTTCCTTTCTCTCTTTCCTTCTTCTAGAAAATTCATTCTCTCATTCCTTTCTTTCTTCTTCCCTTTTTTTCTCCCTTCTTTTCCTTCCTTTTTTTCCTTTCTCCCTCTCTTTTCATGTTTTCTTTCTTAGAAAACGTTTCCTTTTTTTCTTTTTTTCTTTTTTTTTCTTTTTTTCTTTCCTTCCTTTTCTTTTTTTTTTCTTTCTCCCTCTATCTTTCACGTTTTCTTTCTAGAAAACGTGAAGGAGATCTTTTCTCTTTTTTTTTTCTTTTTTCTTTTATCATTTATTTCTCTCTCTTTCCTATTTTCTTTCTCTCATTCTCTTTCTTATGGCCTCTCTTTCCTCTCTTTCCATGGCCTCACTTTCCTCTCTCTTTCCTATAATATATATGTATACATATATATATATATATATATATATATATATATATATATATATATATATATATATATATATATATATATATATATATATATATCTTATATACAATAATATGTTATACATTATACACATATAAAAGGAATACTTGCATATGAACTGACATAACTTGATTTGGATTGGTCTGGGCTGGGCCGGGCTAAGTTAGACTAAGCTGGATTAAGCTGGTTTGGACTAAGGTTGATAATTCATAGTCCATTTCTATTACCCTTCCATATGGAATTTTTCGATAGCATCTATTGCAAATTTTCTGTGTTCACTTTGTTGAACATTAAAAATGAGAAATATTAAAACTTGAATCACCTCATTTGGAAATAAAATGGCCAACTTATGAATTTCTGAAGTTTAAGCAGGCCAATTATTGATAATTTGGTTGACCATTCTGCAATGGATCCTTCGGAGACTTCTACTGAAAATCCTTTATGTCCACTTTGTAGAGTACTAAAAATAGAACATAATGAAACTGAAATTACCTGATTTGGATATGGGGTGACCAAAATATGAATTTCCGAAGATTAAACGACCATTTTCATGTGTAATTTTGCATGGGACATTTTGGAGGCTTCTACCCAAGATTTTTTTACGTCCACATTGTAGAACATCAAAAATGAAGAATAATGGCCTTGGAATCATCAGAATCGGACGTAGAACGGCAAATATATGAAGCTTTGAAGTTCTAATGATAATTTTGCATGAAAGCTTACAGGCCCACTGGTGATTTCTACCCAGGATTTTTCACGTCTACTTTGAAGGGAACTGAAAAAAAAGAATATTGGCCTTTGAATCATCTGATTCAGATATCAGATGACCAAGATATGATGTCTTGAAGTTTGAATGATAATGCATGCATCATACGATAATTACGTAAATGCCCTTGCACTTTCAAACTGCAATATCTTCCTTGTTTGACGTCAGAATTTGATGATTCCGGTCTCATTTCGAAGATAATTTCACGAACTATTCATCCAAATAGGTAATATCCAATGATCCTACTGTGGGGTTCATTAGAAAATCACCAACCTTTGGGTTAAAGGCCAGAAACCTGCCATATTGGTTCACTTATGCTGAGGGTGGCAAAAATAGGGTGCTTACAGATGCCCCTCTTTAGCCGAGGTTGTTACCAATTGAAGGCTGAAGATAAAAGAACCATATTTTTGGGATATGAGTGAGATTGCTTATTGGGCTGCACTTAGGGTGATTCATCCTAAAGTGCCAATGTATTCTAAGGGTGTCCTAGAAATCAAGCCCAGAACGTAGTTCGACTGGCAAGAAGGTTTGCACTTCTTGGAAAATTGATGATTGTTCCTCTTGTATGAAGCTAGGCTGTAAATACAAGGCTCATTTGTAGGCTAGGAACCTCTTCTTGCTAAGGTGAGACTCATGATGCAAGGTATGTGCAGGCTTGAACCGGCTTGATCCATTTTTAGGCTGATAAACCTCTTCTTGTATGAAGCTAGGCTGTGAATACAAGGCTCATTTGTAGGCTGGGAACCTCTTCTTGCTGAGGTGACTCATGATCCAAGGTATGTGCGGGCTTGGACCCGACTTGATCCATTTTTTGGCTGATAAACCTCTTCTTGTACAAAGCTAGGCTGTGAATACAAGGCTCATTTGTAGGCTGGGAACCTCTTCTTGCTGAGGAGGAACTCATGATGCAAGGCACTCGCGGGCTTGAACCTGACTTGATCCATTTGTAGGCTGATAAACCTCTTCTTGTATGGAGCTAGGCTGTGAATACAAGGCTTATTGCACGAGCTTGGACTCGGCTTTGATTTATCTGGATGGAGGACTTGCTGTCTTTTCATTGATTGAACTGAGGCTCTTTTGATTGAGATTCTGAGATTGATTTTCTGAATAAGCTAAGGCTCTGCATTTGATTCACTTATAGGCTGAGATTGACTTGATCTTTGAATGAGCTAGGGCTCTACATTTGATTCACTAATAGGCTGAGATTGATTTGAACTTTGAATGAGCTAGGGCTCTACATTTGATTCACTAATAGGCTGAGATTGATTTGAACTTTGGATGAGCTTGGGATCCGTATTTGATTCACTAATAGGCTGATATTGATTTGAACTTTGGATGAGCTAGGGCTCTGCATTTAATTCACTTATAGATTGAGATTGATTTGAACTTTAGATGAGCTAGGGCTCTACATTTGATTCACTAATAGGCTGAAATTGATTTGATCTTTGAAAGAGCTAGGGATCTGTATTTGATTATGAAATGAGCAAGAACTCAGAAGGTCACTTTTAGAGTGAGAAATTTGCTATTGATTCTAAAATGAGCTAGAACTCAGAAGGTCACTTATAGGGTGACACTGAATGACTCATCTTGGAAGTTCCTACCACCTTTGGACCTTCGGGATTTGAAAATTAGAATATCCTTCTTGGAAGCTCTATGGCTATGAACCTTCAGGAATGAAAACTAGAATATCCTTGTAAGTAGCTTTGTAGCTATAAACCTTTAGGATGCTTGAAAGTGACCCATACAGGAAGGCTTTGTTGACTTTGAACCTTTAGGGTTGAAATCTAACCCATCTTGGAAGTCTCTTGACTTTGAACATATAGAGTGCTAGACATATTTGAAATGATGGTGAATTCCTTGGCAATTTTCCAAGGTTTTTGCCCCTGCTTTATTGGTAACGGCATAAAACATGACATCAATGGAAATGGTGTCATGGACTTTGCTGGCATGATACCTAGATTTGAAATTTACCATTTATGACCTGGTACGGAAAGTTTGACACAATTTCAGCATGGTAGTGATGACTTGGTTGCTCCCTTGGAAAGGTTCCATGTAATTTGAAAGTGATGATTTTCTTCAGCCAGCATTGGTGTTGTTGGATTTTGGATTGAAAGAGACTCTAGCGAGGATTTTAGACAAGAATGAAGGGAGTTTGACAGTCTCTAACCAAAGTGATTTTATTGATTGACCTTGGTGTTAAATTATCGAGGGGCATCTGGTCAACTAAGATCTTTGACTATGCAATATGGTAGACCAAATTGGTAGAACAGTCAAGCGGCGTTGAAATGTGACATGGGTTTGGCCCTTGATCTAGGATCATGAAAATCTCAGGGCTTTGCAACATTGTTGTGCCAATTTTGAAAGATAAATGAGCCATGGCCCCAAAGTAGGCATGAGGAGCAAAGGATTCGAAGTGTTCCTTCAAAGAATTTGGTGATCAGATCCTAACAGGTGAGTGACCACATTGGCTTTTCTTCATCACATGATTGGGAGAACTGAGAATTTGGAAAAAACCAACTTGGACGAACCTACTTCTATTGACTAGGAAAGTCAGTGACTTCAGACTAGACAAATCGATCCTAGATGTAATGCTCATGATCAAGTTCAATTACTCTACATAGGGTATAGCTGTGCCCCAGTGTCTGGATGTTGTGACAGACCGCTACTATAATGTGCTAGGGGCAAGATAGAAGGAAACGGGCAATCTAACAGAGTTAGAACTTGGTTGAATCTAGATTGCATCAAGAATTTGACCATGCTTCCAAGGTCAAGGGAAGATTGACAAATTGATTGCAGAAACTGACTTCTTAGATAAACCCTTCTTGAATCTTGAAAAATGAAGGAGCTGATGATTTGATGAATTAAGCTACATCCATAACCAGGCCATAACAAAAGGATTTGAAGATAGAATTCTGTTGAAAGGCAATGCTATGGAGCCCAACATATGATGGTTTGTTCAACTCCTCCGAGTATGATTCACTAGAGAGCAAGAGGGGTTCCTTTTCTTATGGAGGGTAGACTGGGTATGACACATGTCTACATGAACCACTGAATTTTTTCTACGAAGGGCAAATGAGGGTAATGCTTTAGGGTTGCATCAGGTCGCCTATCACCACTGAGGTATTATGGGTTGCCCATTGAGGTTTCTTGGGTTGCTTTTCCTTGCTAAGGTTTCTTTTCTTCCTTTTTTTTTTTTTGCAAACCCCATCTTGGGTTGAAGAAAGAGTCCTAATGTGGTAAGGATATTGCCAAAATTATGGTCCTATCCAATGGTCTAAAACCCTTAGGGGAAATCCGAACGGCATGATTTTCATGACAAATGGGTAGCCTTACCACACTGTTTAAGTTGACACCTACACGCATTGATAGGCGGGCAGCTATTTGAATCATCACTAAAAGCGACCTTAGGAAAATGCAGTCCCACACCAAAATTAAAAATAGTGCCGAATTATATTTTCCTTTCTTGGAGACGTTCAGATGGAACACGTGTCTCAACAAGCTACATCGAGATGCCGAATCAGTCGCGATCATATCTGGACCTGAAACCTTTAAGTTTGTTGACAAGTATTAATGTTGAAGGTCCAAGAGGACTGATGTATAACTGTCCACATGGGTCTACCATTGGGAGAGTGTTTAGTTGTTTATGTAGAAGGGGTTTATCTTACTGAGAAGATTCCATTTTATTGGCTTGAGAAATGAAGGGCTTATAGGAACCTTGGGAAGCCGTTGGATGTAATGAACGACTAATAAGAGTTCCAGCCATATTCATGAATTTGTACATAAAATGATGACATGATCACGAGATACAATTTCATAAAAAATGATAATCAAAAGAGGGGCTTGTGATAGAGACTCCTTGGAAAGCCATCAGATTGATAGACGGGAGAGAGAGTCTAATGCCGATGAGAAATCTTTCTCTGATGATGAAGAAGTGATGAGATCGTCTCCTGTAAAGGCGGGATGTAATTGGCCAAAATCAAATGTCCGGTCCAACATGCTGTGAGTCTCGAAGAACGATCGAATTTGCTATCAGGCTTTGATTGGAACTACCATCTTCTTGAAGTTAAAGGGACAATTGGCTTACTGTTGAGCTCCAATGTCATTCAACATCTTACTATTTTCTTTTCTCTTTTTTTTCCTCTTTTTTTTTTTTTTTTTTTTTTTTTTTTTTTGTGGATGTGGAGGCCACATAATGCATAGCTTCGCTTGATCGCAAAGTTGAATCATGACTTTCAATATTGGATTTGAATCTTCTTCTTCCAAACATTTCCAATCAGATAGAACATCTTTGCCCCAGTTAGTACTCTGATCTTCTGTAAACTTCGTGAACATTTGTGACTGCTCATCTAGTAGCTGATTTTATCTGAATGGTGAATCGGTATGCTGTCCTCTGGATGTTAATCATCACTTTCTGTCTGATGTGACTATCTCCCATTATTGATGTAGATAAAACATAGGCTTGAATTATTTTTTTTTGTATTCCTACAGCCTCATTCTTTGATTTTGAGATTGATCATTCATCATGTATCTCTTGCCACCTTGTACCAGGTCTACCTATCATGGTCGAGCCAAATGGACCAAGTGCGTGAAGGAAATAGCAAGACCAGGTATGAAACAAACCCAAAAATAGTGAAATAGGGGGTAGGGTCGCATACCCAAATAGGCAGGGTCGATCCCACCTCATCAGGAAGTCAGACATCTGAATTTTAGACCTATGGTCGGACAATTTAGACCCTAAGGTCGACGAGATCTCCGACCCCCTCATCGACCCTAGGATCACCGACAGAAATCGTAAATAGGAAACTTTCCAAATTTCAAGGGGATTCTTTCCTAATCTCAATGGGACTTATTTTGGGAGATTTTCCTCTATAAATAGGATGTCCCTTAGCCTCTTTCACTCATTTTGAAACCCTAATTGAAAGAGAAGAGAAGGAGAAGAGAAGGAGAATTGGAGAAGAAGACTAAAGAGAAGAAATTCAGAGAAACCTCTGAATCTCAGCAAACCAAAGGTATGGATATGCTTTCCATGAATTTTTTAAGACCTTAGAATAGTTTATGAAGAGGGTATGATCTAGGAAAAACCCAAATCATCCATCCATGGGAAGATTTCAATGAAATCCATGGAGGGAATCATGGTAGACAAAGTAAGGAAGTAACTTGGAGTTTTAAGCCATAGAACAAGCATAGAATGGACTGTGGAAGTAAGCCAAAGGACCCAAATTTTGAAAGATTAGACTATAGAATGAAAAGGTTGATTCAAACCACGTGCAGTCATACGTAGAGTCGATTGGGAATCGACCTTACCAGACCACAAGATCAATCCCTAGCTTTCGAGAAGTCCAGGGAAGCTACGGTCGCATCTAGGGACGATGGAACATCCGACCCTAGCATCAACCCTATACCCTGGGGTCGCAGAAAACTGCTACCCTAGCATCGACCCGTCCTGCGACCCTAGCTTAATAGCAAGCGTAAAATTATCGGAATGAATTCTAACTAAAATCTATCGACTTGTTAGGTTTTTCTATTGATATAAAAGTGATTCTTAGAGCCTGAAAGAGGATTTACACTCAAGCAAAGGTAAGGGAACAAGACCTAAACTAATTGGCTAATAATAAACTATTTTTATTTCTTGAGTCTAAAGCCATGACTGATTCTATGCGTGTATGCTTGTAATGTGCATTGAACATGTCATCCAATATTCCTGCTATTAATGTTCATGCATATTTAATTTTATTTATAACATGATGATGATGATGATGCTAGGAATAGACATGTGAATGTATGTGTGTCGTTAGTGTGCTTGATGTGAGTGGAGCATCAGGGGGAGGATGTAATATTGTGGTGTGTCCTGGTCACCAGACTCTAGCTCTATCTCTACTCAAGTCTTGTCCACTGATATCTTCGTATCGCCATTACCTTAGCAGAACTATTACATCGTAGGGTATCAGGGGAGGTGGTCTCGGACCGTGTAGTTTTCGACTCTATCGGGGGGCCTTAGCTCTATCTCTATGGACGTATTGAGGGATTCTGGGGTGAGGCCTTGGATACACTGTTTGACATTAGGAATGGTTAGTTACGAGCCCAGTTTGCAAGTCCATGCCAGCAGGGACTTACGTGTTGGTATGAGTAGAGTATCAGGGGAAGTGTGATGCGGTGTGGTCCTAAGCACTTTAGCTCTATCTCTATTCCATGGTGGGTGCATGTGGGACGACAATAAACGTTACCTTTGGGCGGCTTCACACACTCGTGTTTAGAGGTGAGGCGGCCACCGAACCTTTCTATAGCACAATTCAAACTTATATACCAGACCACATATATAAATTGAATGCATGCATATGTTTGTTGAATTATTTTGTTTGCTCACTGAGCCGTGATGTGTGCTTACCTTTTCGATGTCGAATATTTTTAGTTGATGATGCAGGTACCACTGTGGAAGATTATATGAATGCTTCTGTGTACGGGCACGTCGCTGCAATGGAGGCAGAAGATATAGTGGAGACGCATGACCCCTCGTGCGAGTGCAACTCACGCATTGTTGATTAGATTTTTATTTGAACTATTTAGGAAATGTAATTTGATATTTATTTACTTATGTCTCGGTTGATACAACATAATTTGATATTTCATTTATGATTATCACAGTTAGATCCTTAGTTCATTTAATATTAAGACTTCCGCTATTGTGTATTTATTCTGATTATGGTTGTGGATGTGTATGGTTTAAATTAAAGGACAAAGGCTATTAGAGATCCTGGTTGAACCGTTGGTTTATTAGCGGTTCATCACACCGTTCTAAAAGGTGCAAAATTGGGGTGTGATAGGTCTAGTGGTCAGCTTGGTCTTCATTACAAGTGTTGCTACTGCAACTTGGCTACCTGACGTGTCTCACTTCCTACAAGATAAAGATGAAAGTTATCGGAGCCGGAAGATGATGTTCGGAGTCCACTCTGACGATCAAGTCAATAACATAGCAATTAGTATGGAGCTTACAAGAAGATGGTAAGCTCCTTAAAGAGGTGGGTTCACTGAGTATTCTCAGAGAGGCTAGGAAATCATATATCATTACCTATGATCACCGTGGGTTTATATAAAGGATACACTTGCAACTTAAATGGACATACCATCCGGTGATTGAGAGTATATGAATCTTCTATAACTCTGTCGGGACTGAATTGGGCAAGTATGACTGTTTGAGTCGATCGTATTATCTCGAGTGGCCTTAGGATGGAGATCCTATGGCCTGGCAAGACCATTGTCTCTGCCCTTACAGATCGCTATACATGTCCTTCACGGGTGGAGAATGTTATCCCAATCCAATTCACCAGATCTCTTTTCAATAAGAATCCCCATAGTACACAGGAGATTGGCCCAGAGATCGAGCACGTATGAACATTCATGTGCTTACTCTTACCACCATCGGGACATTTTGGGAGCGACATCTAGCAGGAAACTTGTCGTACTCCCATTATGATTTATTGACGGACACGTGTCACAACGCGATTAGTTAGGAGAAATATGCCATTTACAGTTGCCCCTTGCTTTTGTGAACTTACCGAGTTCGATGAAGCAATCTCGACACTATAGCGTATTTCATTCCAAGTCACTACAATAAATCATAAGGTGTTTGAAGTCGCACTTCTTAAGTCGCTTCCTTCAACTTGCAAGGTGACGACTTTGAGAATGGAACGACGACTTGGAAAATGTCCTGGCTTAAAGGAAGCGGTTGTTCCTTAATGAGATCCAACTCACGCTTTATCCATCCCATCATGTGAGTTGTAAGTTGGCGTGAGGCCCGACTTACTCTGTAGGAGAGAACATCTTGAAGAGCGATGACTTAGTTGAACGCTGATCTTGGATATTTCATCCAGAAACCGTTCTTGCTCAATTCTAAAGTCGTTGAAGATGCATAACTGTCATGGGGGAATTCAAAAACATTTTTTGGGAACTCTAAATTTATTTCGAATATCCCGCCCTTCATGATTACACGACGATTCGGTGTGAGTAGCTATGGATCAACAACCTCTAGGGAGATGCTACATGTCGAAGTGGCCATTTTTGTCAGGCCACAGTCCTCATTTCTGTACGAAAATGACATCAGTGTGTAGATTTGTCCCCACCTTTTAAAGCACCGCATTTAATGCGATGAGGAAGTATTAAACGTAAAGGAGGTTCCGCCCATTTCTCGAGCGAATGTGTCCCATCTTCCTTGCTGATTACGACAAAGGGAGAAGAATCAACATCCTTCATAATGATAAACTTCGGATTCCAACATTTGCAAATCCGTCGAATGGGGGCTATAAAGCCTCATCGAAGAAGCTGAAAATCACTTTTGGTTTTTCGATCTCTAGAGTCTCTAAAGCAGAGGAAATCCTTCTTCATCTCCTCCGTTACCATTTGTTACTTCTCCGCCACTTCTCCACAATAAGTTCTCTTTCTTCCCGTTTTTCTATTTATTTAATTGCTGGCCATTTCATTTAGAGTTGCCTCTAAGGTTAACCATGTCTAGAATATTTGTTCCTCCTGGGATGGTGCCCTCAGAACCAAATAAACCTTTATTTGGTTGGTTTCCAGAGAAGTATATTGCATGGGATTTCTTGGCAACACGAGCACCGTCAGGATGTAGAGCACTGGTGAGGTCTGCTAAACCCAGAGCCATTGTTGCCATAGCGCTTCCCATAGCAAGGGATGAGAGGCTTCCCACAAACATTTTGTCTTGTATACCTGGATCCAGAGGGACAATAACTAGCATTTTCACCTTATTAGCTGAGGGAGAGAGAGAAAGAGTCTAGGGAACCATTGCCCTTTGCGATTCCAATGTCAAAAGACCTAGCATTCCCAGGAGAAACCATGGAAATTGCAATCCCTTTTCCCATCAAAGTGAAAGTTGCAGGGGTGAAATGCAGATTGAACGAGGAGGCGCTCAATGTTGTTTTGGCAGAACACCCAATCGATGGCTGCTACTACACTAGGATTCCTTCGAAGGACGAATCTGCTTGTTAACCCCATATGACAGAGATGTGTATATATAATGAGTTTCTTCGGTTAGGGTACAAGCTTCCAGTTCCTCCAAAGGCGTTAAGATCCTTCATTATTACAGCCTGGCCCCAACTCAAATCCACACCAATTCATGGTCTATGATCCTAGCCTTTATTGTCTTCTTTCAAAAGTTGGAAAGGGAGTCGAGCATTGATCTATTCAGATACTTGTATCTTTTGAATAAAACTTATTGGACCAAGAAGGACACAGCCAATTCAGGCTGGTATTACTTTAATAAGCGGCCCAATGCTTTTGAGATTCTGTGTAAAAAGAGGAACAAGGTTCCGCATTGGTCGAACAAGTTATTTTTCGTGGGCCGTCACAACATGAAACCCTTGTTGCTAGTAAACATATGGCATTTTGTAGAAGTCAATGAATTAAACCTCCTTTCAACTTTGAACGAGGAGGATAAACATAGCTACTCCATGGTGGAGTTGAAGACTAAACTTGGTTATGATGAGCTTACCTCCCCTATCCTGTCCTGTATGTCTATGACGATACAACACCCTCAGGGTTCCATTTCGCCACAGGAAGTCTAGGTAAGTTGAAGAGGTATAATTTGCATGCCGACTTGTCATCTAATATTTTTCGGTACTAATTCTTCCTTTGATGATTTTGCAATGGGAAAATCCTCTCTTGATCTCGCCACAGTCAGGAGGTTACAAGAGTAGCAGAGGGCATCGAAAGACGGAGCCGAAGGCTCTTCTAAGAAGATTGGGAGGAATAAGAAAGCTTCCCGTACTAAGGTTACGAAGCCTTTGGACTAGAAGGAGTGGTCTGAGGGTGAGGGCAGCAGTGCCCCATCCTAAAATAAGGCAAGGACTTATGTAGAGTCCACGCGTATGGCTCTGTCTGAGAGGTCTTCTCTTGTTATACCTCCCTCTGAGATGGGGGTCACCTCTAATGATGTCCCTCCGGCACCTCAAGAAGTCACCGGGGTTTTTGCCCACAGCACCCTGCGCCATTGTTGCAAGAGTTCAACAAGGAATCTTTGAAGTCGCCCTTTAGGGCTTCCTCAGAATCCATCACCACAGGGCGATTATTGATGTCGTAAGGTCGGTGCCGAGTTCGCCGCTCACAACCTGGTTGGTAGCTCACCCCCAAGGGTGGGACGAATCGCTACCCCCAAGGGAGGGACAAATTGCTTCCCCCAACTCTTCCCTAGGTGAAGTCACTAATCAGGGGCTTGAAAAGCATACCTCTAGTAGAGGCCGCGGTTTTAGATCTTCAAAGGGCCCTTACTAGCCAAAATGGAGGATCGGCCAGGGTGATAGCGCCATGGGGTCACCTGACACCGCCCATCATGTGGTGGAGGGGATGTGTCTGCCCAAGGACCAAATCTCCTTTGATAAGATGTCAGAGGATGTTCATCACCAGTGTAAGTGTTTATTTCTTCACATCTCCCTCTTCCCTCGTCTCATTATTCTTTTCCTCTAATGTTTCTCGTTCTTCTCTATAGCTTGCAAATGTGTTACAATCTTGTAACCTCCACAATCTCAACAGGACAAAAAGGCTAGAGTCCCTTGAGAAAAAGCTCAAGTTTATTGAGAAAACTCTAGAAGAAGCCTAGAAGGTCTATCGAAAGTACTTTGAGGAGAAGGAAGCGTCAGCCAAGGAGCTAGAAGAAGTCAAGGGTTAGCTTGTTGTCATAAACTCGGGCAAGAGTGATGTGGAATCTGAGGTTGCCAGGCTGAAGGCGGAGCTTAAGGAAGTGAAAGTGAGAGCCAAGTTGGATAGCCAAAAACAAAAAGAGATGGCTGATAAAACCATTGAAGATCTTCGAGCCAAACTTAAGGAGACCGAAGATGGGATTCCCAAGAAGATCAACCAGGCCATCGTCAAGTTCAAGGCCTCTGAAAAATTGGATGGTTTGGTCCAGAACACACCGGAGAAGAAAGCTCTCCATACCTCGATCGGTGGAGCTCTATTTTCGAAAGGGGTGTACGACTTGTGTCGCTTCTTGCGGAAGAAAACATCTGACTTCGACTTCTCTAGGTACCATCTAGAATTGGATGAGGATTCCTCTTCCTCTAAAGGGGAGGGTGAAGATGAGGGCGATGAAGATGAGGGAATCAAAAGCGTGTCTCAGCGTGAACCGCATGCCCTGGCCGTAATCCATCCCCCAGCCTCCATCCTTGATGTTGCTGTCTCTTGGGATTTCCAAGTTGTTGGCGGGCAACTCCATTTTGGTCAAGAAAGTTCTACCAAGGATGCCGGGACAAAAATGGAGGTTTCCTGGCGGACACCTTAGTTTTTCTCCTTTCTTGTTGTTCGCACCCTTTGGTGCTTTGTGTATTTTTGTACTTGTAATTCACCCCTAGAACTTAATGGAAATTTAACTTTTTTTGATTCTCCAGTTGATGCTATGCATAGTCTTGTCTTAACCTTTCTATCTAACATTATGATCTTCTCTTAAGATCTCTCGAACGTTCTCTCGGATACACTTGCGGGGGCTGAAGTCCTTCGTACCCAGCTTCAAGAAGCTGAGGCGGCATTAGACAAAGTCAACACGGCCATGGCTTGTCTTGAAGAGTCTCGAAAAAAATGAGTGCAGAATGCTACGATTTTGGGTGAAGGCAGAGAAGTAGTAGGAGATTACTTGTAAGTTACATGTCGAGTGCTACAAGGAACTTCAACTGGTGAAGATCGACCGAGATGATCTTTTAAAAGAGGGTGCTACTGATCGATGGTTTCGCCTTGATGCTGAGCACCGATTGAACTTCCTTGCGGAGAAACTCACCAAGGCAGAAGAGACTCTGGCGGATTTCATGGGTGTTCCAGGAATGATAGTTATTATTATAATCCTCACCCTTCTCTGGATGTCATTTACCAGACGATGCCGTGGCAGCGGGTTGAAGCTAAGTGTGAAACTAAGAAGGCGGCGAAGGAGTTGGTCGAAGCTGTAGAGCGCCTTAGGAAGCCTTCTGCTAACATGGTTAGAACTGTATCTATTTTACTTGTATAATGTCTCTACCCCCCGACTTCATGAGAGTTTGATTAATAAAGCTGTGATGAAGTCAATTTGTAAACTTGTTCCATACGCAACAAGATTTGTGATTTCTGATCATGCGTCAAGTTTGCACGTTCTAAGCATTTAACCACCTCTTTTTCGTACACTTTCCACTTTACTTGTCATAGTTTTGGAAGTGTAAACTTTCATCCATGTGGCACTTCCATCTTCAAAAGTATCTTGAAAATTGAAAATCTCTTTTCGTAGGTTCCTAGGGGTATAAATTTGACAGTTACCCATTGGTGAATGGGGTATTGTCGCGTGCGAAGCAGCCTCCTCCTTGAACAATCGCGACGGTTGAAATTTGATTTGACCATTTTCTCGATGATCTTTGCGGATTTCAACAGTTTGAAATTCGGAGGGAACCATTTTTGGTAATGGCTATATATTCCTTTGAGGTGGATAAGTTGGGATTGCTTTCCTTTCAAGTAGGATCCTTCTTCTTCTTCCCAAATTCCTTTCTGTGATCTTAAGTGTTAGATACTGTTTCAGGGATTACCTCATCCTTAGTTCTACTTCATTAATTTAAAGGATGTCTTCTTCCCGACCCGGGCCTTCATGTTCCTGGGCTGGGAGTGGTCCCCCTGTTATTGATCCACCCTCTTCTTTGAGAGAGTGGTTAGTCCGCTATAGTTATCGCTTTGTTGTGAGTCAAGTAGAGGTAAATATCCTCACAACCACTTACCCCATCCCAGGGGAATATGAAGGCAGGGCGGCTGAAGTTGATGAAGCACCCAATACCAAAAGCCCTCATGAAATCTGCATTTTTAGAGAGATGTTCAGTTTTGGTTTCTGCTTGCCTCTTCCGGATGAGATTTTTCCAATTTTGAAGTATTATCGGCTTGCCCCCGGGCAAGTGCAGCCCACACCATGGTGCCATTTGATTTATTTTGTTCTCTTCTTCCTGCGCCTTGGCCGTACCCCTTTAGTTAATTTATTCAGGTCAATGTATTGCCTGAATGTAGAGAAAGAATCTAGTTCTCCCGCTCCCACGGAATGGTGTTATTTTAAGATGAGGACGTATGTCCCAAAGATTTTGGGTTCTCAGAGGGGATCCCTTCAAAACTGGTGTAATTCTTTCCTCTTCATTGGATGTGTAGACAGGACCCCATTTCCTGTAGGCAATGTATGTAGTTTTTTCAATGATGATGAAGCAAAGGTGTTGAACGGGAAACCTGAGTTATCCCGTGATGATTTATAATCTTTTGATCTTGCCAAGAAACAAGTAGGTGAGTTCCAGTTGCTTCATACTGAATTAGCCAAGCTTGATTTCCGTTTGATTGTTCAAGCTCAACCACCTCATGTAGTTGCAGAGGGGAGGGGTAGAGAGGAGGGTGATGCTTTCACTCAGGTGGACAACTCAATGCAAGTGGACGAAGGAGTTCCATCCCCACCTGGTAAATTTAATATATCCTCGACTCTCTTTCAATATGGTAAATTTAATATATCCTCGACTCTCTTTCGATTGTGATGCTTTTTACTTCTCTATTAACTGTTTACCCACTTTTTGGTTCAAATTGCTTCGTTTCCAGGAGTTCAGATCATTAAAAAACATCCACGCTCAGATAGGACACTTAGGGCTTCTCGACAATTAAAAAGGAAGATGGTGCAAGAATAGGAGCCCCTTCCAAAACAGAAAAGGCAGTCATCACCTTTAGTCTGAGCAAGGGGTGAGACTAGTGAAGCTGCAACAATAAAAGTCTATAATTCTCCCAGCAATTGCGACATCCCAATGGGTTGTCCAGAGGAACCTGCAGCCCAAACAACCTTGCCTGGGGTGTCCCCGCATGGGCATCCTTTCCTAAGGAGTCAAACAAGTCTACCGAAGGGGATATTTTTTTCCCAAATTGGTCTATAAAGGTTACTGACAAGGGCATATTCGATGTTCCGGTGGCTGGAGAACTTCTTCGAGGAATCTGCCTCCCCGGGGACCAAGAGTTTGTTGCTGAGAGGACTTCTAAATAATCAGATTGCAAGATTTCTTCAGCATTCTGCAATGTAATTGTTCAGACTTCAGATATACCCATAGTTTTCTTTTTAGTCTCTGATTAGGATTCTTTCTTGGCTGCAGCTTACAAACTGTTGCTCTGAAATTTCTATGAAATTTGAATCTCTAGAGGGTAGGCCTACGGAGACCGACCAGAAACTAAAGGCAGCAGAAGAAGCACTCGCCATGGAGAAGGATAGAGCAAAAGATGAAATCAACTCGTTGAGGGCTAGGACTTGGAGATCTTTGCAAAGTGCAAAAGATGAAATCAACTCATTGATGGAGGAAAAGGCCTCAATGGTAAGGGAAAGCGAGTTCGGGACAGGTTCTTTTATTAGATGGTTGACAGTTCCGTGAATGAATTCAGGAGGTCAGAAGATTTAAAAGAAATGATCCGCAAAGGGGATGAATTTTCCTCCCTTCATGAAGAAATTGGTAGGATGACTTACAAGCAAAAATTTCACAAGCTGCATGAATTTGTGCTGTCAAAGGTCCCAAATTTTGACTTTTCTGAATTTGGTGATGTGCCATTTTCTTTGAAGTCCGATGAGTAATGCACTGGTGCTTTCCCTCACAAGGTTTTATATCATCAAAACATTTTTCTTCTATTTCTTCATCTTGTCCTGTACTTTGTGATTGCAATCTTATAATTTTGCTTTAATGAAAATGTTTGGAACTTTTGTTTACTGTGCTGAGTTTTCATGTCCTTTTGCCTTTATTTTTATGAACTTTGGAACGTTCCATTGTTCCAGAGTTCACAAATGGTGCATGGTGCGTGCAACATGAATCTGAGTAGTATAGGCAGTCGTTAGACCCCTCGTCACACACATCGCTTGTCAAAGAGTTGTGTTAACCCATAAGTCATGTGAGTGGCTATGTAATTAACTTGTGGGGTGATTATAGGCTTACAACCCAAGTGTTCCACAAGTTGTTCCTATAGCGGCTTACGTCAGGACATTACTCAAAATTTCACAAGGAAAAAGATTGTGATGTAAGACATTTCATTAAAGTTTCCTCAAGTCCATTACATCAATGACAGAAATTCTGCAAATTTTTTGAGTGCCAAGGCTTCTGGATATATTACCCTCCCTCGTTTTAATGTAGCAAGTCCTTGGCCTCATCACGCAGACAACTCTATATGGTCCTTCCCAAGTCGGCATTAACTTTCCTTACTAGGAAGGTTTGGATATAGCGGTACGGAGAAGAACTCAATCGCCGATCTTGAATTGCCTAGCTTGGACATGTGAGTTGTAGTACCTAGCTACCCTTTGTTGGTATGCCAACGTTCGTATTAGAGCGTTGTCGTAGATCTCCTCTAGTAGGTCTATGTTTGCCCTCAGATCCTCATTATTTTGGATCTCGTCGTAGTTAAAGATCCCAAGAGTGCGGTGAATGACTTCGACTGATATGACTGCTTCTGCTCTATACACTAACATTAAAGGTGTTTCCCTAGTAAACGTTCGGCTTGTAGTGCTATGGGACCCGAGGACACTCTGCAACTCATCGGCCCAATTTTCTTTGGCTGTCCCAAGTCGCCGAGCTATTCCTTGGGAGAAGGTTTTATTTGTGGCTTCTAACTGGCCATAGGCCTCTGGGTGATATACTATCGCGAACTTGTACTCGATGTTAAAGCCTTCACAAGAGGCTCTAAACTGTTCCCTATTGAACTATGGTCCATTATCAATTTCCAGTATTTTTGGGATGCCATAACGGTACATGATGTTGGTACGGAAAAAAGTCTCAATTCGCTTTGTGTTGGTTGTCACTACTGCTTTAGCTTCGGCCCATATGGAAAAATAGTATACTGCGATGATGAGGTATTGTCACACCCCAATTCTAGACTAATCAGTGGTATAATGAACCTTCATGAGAACCAACGGTTCAAACCAGGATCTCATATAGGCCGTGCCAACCTTGTTAAACTAAAATACAACCCACAGTAATAATCAGAGATAATAATTAAATAGTGAAAGTCTTATTAATAATGAACTGAGATCTACATGATAAATAATTAAATAATCCAATTATTCCTCTAGTAACCAAAACATAATTAATATCTATTACAAGTATCAAAATACGAAAGTTAACCACTAAGCGTAGACATAGTTGAAACACTCGCTTGACGAGTCATATTCATCCTCCATAGCGTACTCATCTATAGCCGCCACATATCCATATGTTGGCGCATCGATATAATCTTTGATAGTAATACCTGCAACATCAAAAACTAAAAAGAATTACACGCACAAGGATCAACTCTCCTACATGAGCTCAGTGTGTGAACAAAACAATGCAACAAACATATGCATGCATTTAATTCTTGTCTTTGGTCTGATTTTAAGTTTGCAATGTGCTATAGAAAGGTTTGGTGGCCACCGCACCTCTATACACGGGTGTGTAAGCCCATCCAATGGATCAAACACCGTTGTCGTCCACATCCACCCTACCATGGAATAGAGATAGAGCTAAAGTGTCCGGATCACACACCACCAACACTTCCCCTAATGCCCTACCTATACCAACACGTAAGCCCCTATTGGCGAGGGCTTACATATTGGGCTCACAACTAACCAATCCTAATGTCATCTAATGTATCCAAGGCCTCACCCCAGCATCCCTCAATACGTCCATAGAGATAGAGTTATGGCCCCTCGGTAAAGTCAAAAATCTCACAGTCCGAAACTACCTCCCCTGATACCCTGTGATGTAATAGTTTTGCTAAGATAATGGTGACACAATGATGTTAGTGGGTAATACTTGAGTAGAGATAGAGCTAGAGTTTGGTGACCAGGCTGAAAAATAATGCCACGTCTTCCTACTGATGCTCCATTCGCATTCAACACACTAACTACACACACAATCACATGCCATTCCTAGCATCATCATCATCATGTTATAAATAAACAGAAATAATTATGCATGAGAAGAAATAGCAGTTATATTGGATGACATGTGAGATGCACATTACAAACAAGCAAGCATAGAAACAATCATGGTATTGGACACAATAAAATAAAATAGTTTGTTATTATCTAATTAGTTTAGGTCTTGTTCCCTCACCTTTGATTGATGTTTGTTCCTCTCCCAAGCTTTGAAAGTCACTTTGAATCTATTGGGAACCTAAACAATTAAAGTATTTAAGTTAGAGATTAATTTTCTCAAGTTATACTAGTTAAAAACCTTGCCTGGTCTCAAAACATTCTTGTTGTTATCGTGTGGTCGAAGGTGTGGTCGAACCTGTGGTTTCAGTATATGCGACCACACACTGTATGGTCGACCCATGTGGTCGCATATCATGTGACCACAGCATGCGACCACACAATTCTGGGAAACATCCCAAATAGTTGTGGTCCATCCTCTGGTCACCCTGTGGTCGACCATAGCTGTGACCATACGAAGTTTGGTTGATTTTTTACTTCTCATACGAGTTCCTCCTCTTGGTTTATCAACGGGATTCATCCTAAGAACATTCTATGGCCTTTAATCACAGTTTATCCTTATCAATTATCCCTAACCTATTCTCTTATGGTTTCCCATAGAAAAACCTATAACGAAAATCATTCCATTAGATTTAACACATCAACTTGACGAAAAGGAACCTATCCTATCTGATCTAGCTTTACAAAGGTGGGTTCATACCTTAAGCTTGTTGTAGAGAGATATAATTATTCTCTACAAAATCCTTCTCCAAGCTTCTTCTCCCAATCTTTTCTTCTCCTTCTCTTCCTCTCTCTCTTTTTCTCTTAGGTTTAGAGTATCGATTTGGGTTCTAAAAGAGTAAGAGAGATTAAGGACCGCCCCTTATATAGAGGCAAAACCTCTATATAGAGTCCTCTTTCAATTAGGAAAGAGATCCCCTCAAATTAGAAAAGTTTCTAAAACTTGAAATCAGTTCAACATCGTGTGGTCGCACGTGTGGTCGTAGAATCTATCGAACACACGTCCCAAATATGCTATGTAAGACCCGCACTCTGAAAACCCGGTCTAAACCTTGGTTTTGTGTCGTGACAGGTCTTCCGATCATCACCGAGCCAGACGGGGCAAGCGGATAACAAACAGGTACGAAATCGGACCAAAGTCGACCAATTATACCTGGTTTTAGGTATACCGGTCGATGGTACCGGATGATGGTACCGGTCGACCGGTATGGCCTGCACATGCTATGTGGGAATTTGGAAATTAGTCTCTACGGGTCCCACTTTCCCGATTTCGAATCCTAGAAGTTTCCTAATCCTAGTAGGGTTACTAAACCCTATTTCTAGCCTATAAATACACCATTGAACCCCTCAAATCCTTTCCATTGTCTTTCCCAAACCCTAGAGAAGAGAAAGAGCTTGGAAAGGAGAAGGAGCTAGGAAGAAGAAGGAGGTGCCGCCATTACCGCTTGACGAAGCTCGCTACGCCGTCAACGGTAAGTGTTTGATACCATCTTCTTACCCTATGTTAGTTATGTGGGTGGATCAATACCACGCAAAGTAGGTATTGATCTAAAACCCTAGATTGGCCAATAAAACCTAAGTTGCCGCCAAACCCTAGATTCGAAGTTTCGAGATGATGTTCATCGAAACGAGACTTGAATGAGTTAGGGATAGCTCTAACTCAAAGCCTAGACTTAGAATGGATAGGAGAAACCCCGAAAATCCGTGGAGGATGATCGACGGCAAATAAGAACCCATGTATGGTCTTCCGGAGACATACCGGCCGACTATACCGGTTGCACATAGTGCGACCGGTATGTTGCGACCGCTACCTCTCGGGAGGTTGGTTGTGGGGGACCGGCTGACCATACCGGTCGCCAGCTTTCCTTACAGCCGCGACCGGTACATGCCACCGGCCGGCTCGCGAGGGCAGTTGTGATCCATGTTGGTTTCCGACCAACATGAAACCCTAAATAATATATTCTAATGAAACCCTAATATTATGTAGGACGCCGTGACTTATCGCTTGGATCTTGCGACGTGGAGCAAGTTATCGAACGAAGCCCGTAAGGGAATCCGACCTAAACCTAATAATTAATGGACAAGAAATCGTTGTTAATCATTGAATATCCGTGATGTGATGTTTGTGCATATTCACATGCCATCCTTTACTTTCAGCTATTATTATTGTTCATGCATTCATAGGATGTGATTGTTAGGCATGTGATTGTTTTCGTTGGTGTGTGGAGTGGGGCATGGGCCCGGGATCGCTTCTACACCGGCACCTTTTGTAGTATTCTATCTTAACATGCTTGGTACGGATAGGGTATCGGGGGAAGATCGTGGGTACGTTGGTCTCCGATATTGATGTTGTCCCGACCATCGTTGGGTGGTACCGAGGATTCCGAGTCGACGCTGCCTTGTCCACGATGCTTTAGCTCTATCTCTATGCCGTAGGGTGTCGTGTTGGGATAGGGTCTACCCGCGTATTGTTTCTATCCTAGTGGGTTAGTTGCGGATAGGGTATCGGGGGAGGTGAGGTCTAGGAGGTCTCCGACCCGGCCCGCACGCCTAGCTCTATCTCTATGCCGTAGACGGCTGTGCGGGGATAGAGCATACATTGTTGACATATAGGATTGGTTAGTTGCGAGCCCGGCCTTGCAGCCCCGGCCGCAGGGGGCTTAGGTACCGGTATGGGTAGAGTATCGTGGGAGGTGCGGGTATACCTTAGCTCTATCTCTATTCCATGATGGGTGCATGTGGGTTGGTGGTAGTGTGATTACCGTGCGACGCCACACACTCGTGTATAGAGGTGCGGGGGCCACCAAACCTTTCTATAGCACATTGCAAACTTAAAACCGGACCACACAAAGATAAAATGATTGTTACTCATGCATAATCTTGTGAAACCGTCTCGATTGCCTTACCGAAATGTGTTGTGTGCTCACCCTTTGTATATACATTGTTTTAGATCCGGATGCAGGTTATACCGTGGATGATTACGTAAACGCCCCGGCGTATGGTGGTGCCGCGACGTTAGACGACAGCAGGGACAGACGAGCATGACGCTCATGCGAGTGCCCTTTCTTGCGTGTACCGTGATGGATTTTATTTATTGGTTTCAGTTTATTTTTGGTTTGTTATTAAGAGATGTAATAGATTATTATTTTATGATTGAATTTGAATAATGGGATATTTATTTAAATTATCAATAGATGCTCGCTCATTCTATTTAAAGTCTTCCGCTGTACATTTATATTCCGATTGTGGTTATGTGTAATTGGTTTGTATGGGTGGACACGGCCTATTCGAGATCCCGGTGTGAACCGTTGGTTCAATGACGGTTCACTCACACCATTCCTGTTGGATCGGAATTTGGGGTGTGACAACTTGGTATCGAGCCTCGGCTCTGCTCCAACAAACCATGCTACACATAATGGGGTCGATGAACCGAGTTAGGAAGTTTAAAAATCTTAATACAAACACACCCTAAGCATTGTTTGATACCCGAGACGGACTAAGAAAGAGAATAATGTACTATTCTAAATGCGAAACATAATTTGTGCACATACACTAGATAGGTGAACCATGAAACTTTCATTAAATGGGAAAAATAGTATCAAATGTAATAGTGCGACAGTGGTACAGCCCACAAACCGGAAGGTTACCCTCGTTAGATAAACAAACAAAAGAAAATTAAATGGAAAATCATGGGGTAGGAGGCCCGGGAGGAATGGGGTCCGCTATGTCATAGTCCCGCCAGATGCGACCCTAAGCCAATGCACCCGGTCCCGAGTCACCGGGAGACCACGACGCCAAAGGCCCCAACTCCCCGACCCATCGCTTGCCGAGACTCCAGGATGACCCTCCGGGTGTCCCCCGATCTCGCAAACATACCCAACACCGAGCCCGGGAGGGGGCCGAGATGGCCCAGCCGTGGGGAACAGATGGTGGTGGTACAGTGGAGGCCGTGGGTCGGCACCGGTGCTTCCCCAACTACATCGCCATCATCAACATCCCCATCTCGCCGCATAGGCCGCATTAGGCCGCGCTGCCGCCGCCGCCGCCGCTGCTCCCTCCCAGTGGACGAGGGCGAGCCTCCAACTCGCCATCGCTAACGGGCAGATCAACCATCCGCGATCCCGCTTATCGCGATCCCGGGCCGATGTCGAAGGTCATGGAGTCCCCGACGGCTGTCTCTCCTTCAAACTCACGCCCGGACGGGCGAAGAAGGAAAGTGACGAGACGGCCATAGGGAAGGTTGCTGGCCCGACGGCCACGGCCGCCGATGCATAGTCCGGATGATGAGGTATGGAAGTGAGATCCGCCTCCGGTGCGCACGCAATAGGTGACGCACCGGGTGAGCCGGGACAACTCATTATAATGACCGCCTCGTGGCACTATATCGTGGCCGGATGATGCGGTCGGAGACCCGAGGTATAGGTCCCAAGCTAGCCGCCTTCATAGGAGCCCCGTGGTTGAGTATCTGTTGCGCTATCTCCCGGCGCAAATCTTCGGCCAAATAACCTTTCGCCTTGGGGGCGCAAGATACCAAATCCCCATCATTGGGAACCCCAAGTAGATCGGCTAACCGGTGGGTGTTGAAGGAAATATGTACACCCCGGACGTAACCGGTGATGCGCAGATCCCTACACCGGTTCGGGTCTTCGACATCCCCTTCGAGTTCCGCGATTCGCATAAAAGTGCTTAACTAGGTTAGGGCGTGTGGTCTCGTGTAGGAGATAACCGGCAGCCAACCTAGAGCACCAAAAGCTGTCTCTACATTGAACCGGTGCAACCGTCCCACATTGACCCGTCGCCCGGATATAATACCCTTTGTCATCAAACCAGGGAAACCGAGCCCGAGCCTCCAAAGAGCGAAACCAGAGCTCATCTAGCCGAGGGATAGGTGGAGAGGGAACCCGAGAACTAGAACCATGTGATCGCTTCCCGAGGTTGCGTCCTAGGAGCCATTTAGAATCCGCAAAACAAAAGAAAACGAGATAAAAAGTTAGAAATTTTTGAAATTTCGGCAAAGATAACGGCTATAAATTGGGAAAAAGCCTCGAACTCACCCAAAAACATGGGGAGGAGGACTTACGTAACCCCCACACTCTTCCATAAACCAATCACAAGCAATTATAACAAGCAATTTCAAGAAATTTCAAGAATTAAGAAAAATTAGAAAAAATTTCAAAAACATATAGACGATATGGAAAATTTCATAAAAATATGAGAGAGAGGGTAGAGACCTACCCGGAGACGATATGCTAGGTCTTGAATGGAAGGAATCGGCCTCAAATAGCACCGGCCGAACTGTAGCAACTCGGAACCCGCAGAGGAATCGCCACCGGAGAGAAAGAGAAAGGAAAAGTGAGAAAAATCTCAATTTTTCGCGATTTTAAAGCCATTTTGGGCATACCGGCCGACGGTTATGCCTATACCGGCCGACCGGTATCAACCCGTGTGGCGACCGCTATGTCTCGCCAGAAAATTTTTCTCGACCGGCCGACTATACCGGTCGCAACACCGCCTACGCGAGTGGCGACCGGTATCCATAGACATGCGACCGGGTATGTCCCGCCAGAATTTTAATTTTGACCGGCCGACTATACCGGCCGCAAAGATATTTCTACAGATGAGCGACCGGTATACCGCGACCGGTACGCCCCAAAAGAGTCGAAAAAAATAAATAAAATTTACAAAATTGTGCAAATTGAAATGTTACTACGACTATTCCCCGCATTATTCAAGACTAACACTACTATTATTGATGATTCTCACGTGTTATGTCTTCTTCTCGCATCCAAATAAATAGTCCGAGATGGCAGGTGGAAACGGCCGAAGGGGTAGAAAGCATCATCATGCCGAAAGCGCCTAGAGGAAGAACAAGCCGAGCAGACCAGGTTAGGGAAACCAGCCCAAGAGGAGGAGGAACAGTCCCTGAAGTACCGACGAATTACCGTGGACCACCTCACAGGGATTCCGAGACCATAGTTACAAACTTGGTCTATCGGATGCAAGCTCAACGTAAGGAATTTCGAGTGAGGTGCTAGCGATGCTCAGTCGCCAGGTTCCGCTCCCGCCGGTAATACGCCCGGGTCCGGAGAGAAAATGTCTTCACAACGGGTGCAGAGTAGCCCAAGGCCAAGGGCCCAAGCACGCAATATACCACCACCGCATCGCTTCCCGTCGCCTTCTCGCTGATCCAGGGCATATCCGTATCCACCACCATGGTACGGAGTAGATACCCGTGGGCCAAGACGATCTTAGCAGGTCGGTGGACAGGTTCTTGAAGTTGAAACCGCCATCATTCACCGGCAGAGACGGGAAACCATTGTGGCCAGCACAAAGGGTTTTCGAAATGGAAAAGAACTTCCGGTTGATGACGTGTACCGAGGAGGAGAAGGTTCTATTTGCCACTCACATGCCGAGGGAGGACGCGAATGCTTGGTGGAATTCCACGCGGGCATATTTGGAGAACCAAGATGCACTAGTTGGACCGGAAGTGTTTAAAGCGGCTTTCTTCGACAAATACTTCCCAAAGAGCTTCAGGATTCAATGGAGAGAGAGTTTCGCCTACACAGGGGTCGGGCCGACCGTAGATGCTTATCAACAGAGGTACGAAGAGCTATTCTTCTTCGCACCGCAAGATGCGGGAGGAGGAGACAAAGATACGTAGGTTCACCATGGGACTACGCGGAAGCATTAGAGAACATCCGTTGGGTCCGGATAAAAAGACCTACAACGAGGCAAAGGCAGGTTGCGAGGGTGATAGAGTCCGATCCGAGGGACGGCTTCTTCGCTCAAAACAAGGGAGTGAAGAGACCTCGCCGGAGAGAACTCGAGTGGCAAGAATACTAGACCATTCCGCCCATACAGGGGCGATCGCTACAAAGACCTCGAGAAACAACAACCGGGCACCACCGCGTGCCACAACTAACCGGGCCCAACCCGAATATTAAGTGTTTTAACCGGCCACGAACTTGGACATGTTGCAAGGAACCGCACGCTACCTAGGAAGCAAGCTCCCCAAAGAAGCCGGGAGTTTATGCAAATACCACCGAAGAGGCAGCCGCATCACCCGATGTGGTAACCGGTACGACTTTATCCCTTACTATTTGATTTACCCTTTCGCCTGCATGAGCATATAGAACTAAGGGACAATATATTCCAGAATTGTAAATGTAGCCGGGTTACCCGCCGTAGTATTATTTGACTCGGGGCCACGCACTCCTTTGTTTCGCGTTTCTTTGGGGAAGCGAATGGAGTTACCAATCAAGCAATTGAACCCAAGCTTGATAGTTCGCTCTCCACTAGGAGTCGAAGCGGCTTTGACCAAGTATTATGGACCATGTAACGTAAGTATCGAGGGTCGAGACCTAGAAGCAAGCCTAGTAATACTTGAGATGGCAGATTTTGATGTCATTTTAGGAATGGATTGGCTAGGCCATCATTCGGCCGCCCTTTTATGTGGAGAAAGGAAGCTTATGCTTACCGACAGAGAGGGAAAGGAATATAGTTTCGCTGGAATTAAGCTATCTAGGAAGCGAAAGTTGATCCTCTCCGCCCTAAAGACTAAGAGATGCTTGGAGAAAGGGGGAGTGGGTTATCTCAGATCCGTAGCCGACCTCACAACGAGAGTCACTCAAGATGGAGGATATAGAGGTGGTTCGGGAGTTTCCGCATGTATTTCCGCAGGATCTTCCAAGCTTACCACCGCATGTGGCTACGGCCCTTGTGATAGACCTTATACCGTGCCCGGCCCGGGGTGCTAAAGCGCCATACAGATGGCCCCAACCGAAAGTTAAAGGAGTCGAAGACCCAATTACAAGAATTGCTGGATAAGGGCTTCATACGACCTAGTATTTCGCCTTGGGGAGCACCCGTGTTGTTCGCCAAGAAGAAAGATGGAAGTGTACGGCTATGTATTGACTATCGCGGAGCCGAACAAGTTGACGATCAAGAATCGGTATCCCTTGCCTAGGATCGATGATCCGCTCGATCAGCCGCAGGGGTGCAAAGGTTTTTCAAAGATCGACCCGATCGGGTATCACCAATTGAAGATCAAGGCCGGAGATATTCAAGACCGCCGTAACGAGGTATGGACATTATGAGTTTCTGGTTATGTCTTTCGGGTTGACCAATGCCCCAAATGCCGCTTATGGAACTGATGAACCGAGTGTTCCATGACATGTTGGACACTTCGGTCATCGTATTCATCGACGACATATTAATTTACTCTAAGGACATGGAGACTCATACAACAAGATTTGAGAGCAGCCCTACAACGGCCGAGGGACGTGAGGCTTTATGCAAAATTCAAGAAGTGCGAAGTTTTGGCCGAAGGAAGTAGCTTTCTTGGGCCATGTTGTATCCGGGGACGGTATCAAGGTGGATCCAAGCAAGATAGCCGCTATCGTAGGATGGGAAGCACCAAAATCTGTTGCGTAGATTCGTAGTTTCCTTTGGGTTGGCTGGTTATTATAGAAGATTCGTGGAAGATTACTCCAGATCGCGGTTCCACTCACCGATTGACCAAGAAGGGAGAGAAATTTATATGGACAGATGAGTGTGAGAAGTGCTTCCGCACTTTGAAGTCAAGACTTGTCTCCGCACCTATCCTAACCATCCCCGAACCAGCCGCACCGCTTACTCTATATACGGATGCTTCGTGGTTGGGTATTGGGTGTGTTCCGATGCAAGGAGAATGTAATCGCTACGCATCAAGACGCTTAAAAGAGCACGAGAAAAACTATCCTACGCATGACTTGGAGCTAGCAGCGTTATTCATGCAATCAAGACTTGGAGACACTATTTGTACGGTGAGAAGTTTCGCATCAAGTCGATCACAAGAGCTTAACGTATCTCTTCACCGTAAGGATCCGAATATGAGACAGAGAAGATGGCCGGAATTGTTAAAAGATTATGATTGCGACATCCAAGACCACCCGGTAAAGCAAATGTGGTGGCCGACGCCTTGAGCGTAAAGTGGGCATCGAAACCCGAGGCAGACCGAGCACAAATGCCGCATTGTGTGCCGCAGCCTCGAAGTTCGATGGAAATTGATGAAGACCATATTATCGAAACCGCAGAAGATCCGCCGAGCAAGGCTTGATTCATAAGTTCACTATGATGTTCGCCGCATCGAAGATCTCACCGAGCCTAATTGATGAAGTCAAGGTAGCAATCCCACAGACCCATATCTCGTGACAAAGGCAGAAGACTTAGAGAAGGGTACGTGTAATCCCGACTTTACCTTGGAATCGCACAAAGTACTCAAGTATCGCGGACGGGTATGTATACCCGAGAGCGAAGACCGCGATATCGTGAGGCCGAAGCTATGACCGAAGCTCATTACACTCCATATTCGGTACATCCAGAAGTACCAAGATGTACCATGATCTAAGAAGACTCTATTGGTGGAGGGGTATGAAAGCCGATATAGCCCGCTTCGTGTTCAATGTCCGAATTGTCAACAAGTTAAAGCGAGAGACAAAGACCCGCAGGTTTACTACAGCCATTACCGTAACCCCGCATGGAAGTGGGATTGTATCACTATGGATTTCGCACCGGCCTACCTTTGACACCAAGGTCGCGGATGCGGTTTGGGTTATAGTAGATCGGCTCACCAAGACAGATCGATTTATTGCGGTCGACCTCGCATACCATGGAGAAGCCGGCCAAGTTATATGTTGATAATATAGTCGACTTCATGGCGCCCGTAAAGTATAGTATCCGACGGAGATCCCCGCTTTACATCAAAATTCGGGAAGGATTACGTAAAAGCTATGGGAACAAAGTTGAAGTTCAAGACGGCTTTCCATCCTCGGACGGACGGACAATGAGCGAACCATTCAAATTTTGGAAGATATGCTTCGAGCTTGTGCATTAGATTTCAAAGGAGCTTGGGATGAGAAGCTATCACTTATCGAGTTTGCTTACAACAATAGTTATCGAGCTACAACCGGGATGGCCCCATATGAAGCTCCCTATGGGAGAAAATGTCGTACACCTCTCGTATGGAATGAAGTGGGGGAAAGAAGAATTGTAGGACCGGAGTTTGTCGAAGAAACTTGCCGAGCGATTGATCGGATCAAAGAGAGAGTAAAGACAGCTCAAGTTCGACGAAAGCACTATGCGCATAATCGACGCCGAGATCCGGAGTTTGCAAAGGTGACAAAGTGTTCTTGAAGGTGTCACCGGTGCGAGGTCCGAAACGGTTTGGTAAGAAGGGGAAGCTATGCCCCGTGATGTGGGACCATATGAGATATTGAATCGACGCGGGTAATGTAGCATATCAATTGGCTCTACCACCATCTATGTCCAGCGCTCATAATGTGTTCCATGTATCATTACCGAAGAAGTATGTCGAGATCCATCGCATATCTTGAGCGCCGATCCTCCCGGACTTGACCAAGACTTAACTTTCGGCGGTGCCCGTAATGCTCTCGCCGAAAAAGTTCAGGAACTTCGAACCAAGGATATCCACTATGTAAAGGTGCATTGGAAAAGCCAAAATGTGGAGGAAATTACTTGGGAAGAAGAGAGCGCTGATGAGGAAGGAGTACCCTAACCTTTTGACGATCAAGGTACGCTCAAATTTCGAGGCCGAAATTTCTTTTAAGGGTGGGGGAGTTGTAGTACCTACATGTAAATTTCGGGACGAAATTTCTTTTAAGGGTGGTGGAGTCGTAAGACCCGCACTCAAAACCCGGCCTAAACCTTGGTTTTGTGTCGCGACAGTCTCTTCCGATCATCACCGAGCCGACGGGGCAAGCGGATAACAAACAGTACGAAATCGGACCAAAGTCGACCAATGATACCTGATTTTAGGTATACCGGTCGATGGTACCGGATGATGGTACCGGCCGACCGGTATGGCCCGCACGACCTATGTGCGGAATTTGGAAATTAGTCTCTACGGGTCCCACTTTCCCGATTTCGAATCCTAGAAGTTTCCTAATCCTAGTAGGGTTACTAAACCCTATTTCTAGCCTATAAATACACCCTTAAACCCCTCAAATCCTTTCCATTGTCTTTCCCAAACCCTAGAGAAGAGAAAGAGCTTGGAAAGGAGAAGGAGCTAGGAAGAAGAAGGAGGTGCCGCCATTACCGCTTGACGAAGCCCGCTACGCCCGCCAACGGTAAGTGTTTGATACCATCTTCTTACCCTATGTTAGTTATGTGGGTGGATCAATACCACGCAAAGTAGGTATTGATCTAAAACCCTAAATTGGCCAATAAAACCCTAAGTTGCCGCCAAACCCTAGATTCGAGCTTCGAGATGATATTCATCGAAACGAGACTCGAATGAGTTGGGGATAGCTCTAACTCAAAGCCTAGACTTAGAATGGATAGGAGAAACCCCGAAAATCCATGGAGGATGATCGACGGCAAATAAGAACCCATGTATGGTCTTCCGAGACATACCGGCCCGACTATACCGGCTGCACATAGTGCGACCGGTATGTTGCGACCGCTACCTCCCGGAGGTTGGTTGTGGGGGACCGGCCGACCATACCGGCCGCCAGCCTTCCCTACGGAGCCGCGACCGGTACATGCCACCGGCCGCCTCGCGAGGGCGCTTTGGATCCATGTTGGTTTCCGACCAACATGAAACCCTAAATAATATATTCTAATGAAACCCTAATATTATGTAGGACGCCGGGACTTATCGCTTGGATCTTGCGACGCGGAGCAAGTTATCGAACGAGCCGTAAGGGAATCTGACCTAAACCTAATAATTAATGGACAAGAAATCGTTGTTAATCATTGAATATCTGTGATGTGATGTTTGTGCATATTCACATGCCATCCTTTTACTTTCAGCTATTATTATTGTTCATGCATTCATAGGATGCGATTGTTAGGCATGTGATTGTTTTCGCTGGTGTGTGGAGGGGGCATGGGCCCGGGATCGCTTCTTACACCGGCACCTTTTGTAGTATTCTATCTTAACATGCTTGGTACGGATAGGGTATCGGGGAAGATCGTGGGTACGCTGGTCTCCGGATATTGATGTTGTCCCGACCATCGCTGGGTGGTACCGAGGATTCCGAGTCGACGCCGCCTTGTCCACGATGCTTTAGCTCTATCTCTATGCCGTAGGGTGTCGTGGTTGGGATAGGGTCTACCCGCGCATTGTTTCTATCCTAGTGGGTTAGTTGCGGATAGGGTATCGGGGGGAGGTGAGGTCCAGGAGGCCTCCGACCCGCCCCGCACGCCTAGCTCTATCTCTATGCCGTAGACGGCCGTGGCCGGGATAGAGCATACATTGTTGACATATAGGATTGGTTAGTTGCGAGCCCGGCTTTGCAGCCCCGGCCGCAGGGGCTTAGGTACCGGTATGGGTAGAGTATCGTGGAGGTGCGGGTATACCTTAGCTCTATCTCTATTCCATGATGGGTGCATGTGGGTTGGTGGTAGTGTGATTATCGTGGCGACGCCACACACTCGTGTATAGAGGTGCGGGGGCCACCAAACCTTTCTATAGCACATTGCAAACTTAAAACCGGACCACAAAGATAAAATGATTGTTACTCATGCATAATCTTGTGAAACCGCCTCGATTGCCTTACCGAGCCGTGTTGTGTGCTCACCCTTTGTATATACATTGTTTTAGATCCGATGCGGGTTATACCGTGGATGATTACGTAAACGCCCGCGTGTGGTGGTGTTGCGACGTTAGACGTGCAAAGAGCGGACAGACGAGCATGACGCTTCATGCGAGTGCCCTTTCAGGCGTACCGTGATGGATTTTATTTATTGGTTTCACTTATTTTTGGTTTGTTATTAAGAGATGTAATAGATTATTATTTTATGATTGAATTTGAATAATGGGATATTTATTTAAATTATCAATAGATGCTCGCCCATTCTATTTAAAGTCTTCCGCCGTACATTTATATTCCGATTGTGGTTATGTGTAATTGGTTTGTATGGGTGGACACGGCCTATTCGAGATCCCCGTGCGAACCGCTGGTTCAATGACGGCTCACTCACACCATTCCGTTGGATCGAATTTGGGGTGTGACATTTCTCCTTTGATATATCTTACGACAACTTGTCAGTTGCTATAGATGTCTAATCTTTTCACCAGCAAGAACTTTACTAGTCTGAGTCCAGCCAAAAGGGCTTCATACTCCGCTACATTGTTTGTAGCGTAAAAATCAAAATGAAGAGCGACTTGTACTCTAAAGTTCTCAAGACTGGTGAGTATTACCCCGGCCCTCGAGTGCTTGTCGTTCGAGGATCCATCCACGTTCACGCTGAGGAAGGTTTTACTTTTTGTTTTTTCTTTTTCTGCCAGATATCTTCCTCTGTGAGGGTTTTGTTTATGTTGACGCTATTTTCTATAGAGTTTTCTAACATGAAGCCAGCAACTACTTCAACTTTGATGGTTGTCCTTGGATGGAATTATATGTTGAATTGACCAAGTTCTAATGCCCAATTCACAAGTGTCCAGAATTATCTGGCCACTTTAGAATTTTCTTCAAAGGTTTATCTATTAGCACCAGAATAGGGTGGGCTAGGAAGTACAGTGATAGCTTCCATGCTACGGTCACTAAAGCGAGGGCTAATTTTTCAAGCTTCTTATATCTGGTCTCTACATCGAGTAATATTTTGCTGACGTAGTATTGTGAGGACAAAGGGTACCTATTTAATTTTGCAGAGGGAGCAGTGTCATGGCAATCCAAATTGCAAAAATATATTGCATTGTTAACTACAGAAGCTGAATACATTACTGCTGTAGAAGCTTGCAAGGAAATGTTGCGAATAAAGCAGTTATTTCATGAATTAGGACTGAAACAAGACAAGTATGTTGTTCATTGCGATAATCAGAGTACCATCCACGAGTAAGAATCCGAGTTTCCATTACAAAACCAAACATATTGATGTGAGATATCATTAGATTTGGGATGTATTGGAACAAAAACACTTGCATCTTGAAAAGATTCACATTGACAAGAATGGTATAGATATAATGACTAAAACTCTACCCAAGAGAAACGTGACTTTCGCAAAAAAAAAAAAAAAAAAAAAAGAAAAAGGCAGGTATGACATTGAGAGATTCCTCCTCAAACTTTTGAGTTTGAGGGGGAGTTTCTTGGGTCCTCCTCCCAAATGAATAAAAGGGGCTGCATTTATTGAAAAACAAAGACAAATGTATGCATTGAATTAAGGGGGGTGGACATGCATTTAATTTGGAGAAATGCATAAGAAGAAGAAAAGTGTTTTGTTTTGATATGTCAAATATGAATGCACCAAAATCGGTGCTATATATGTTTTTCAAAGGACGGTGATCAAAGTGTCAATGTTGGTAGGTAAAACGGTTAATGATTCTCTCCTTTCTTTCTCTATAGATATGGGAGAAGAGAAGTGTGCATAGAACAAGACAGAAAGAGAAAGTGGGGGTGTTGGGTTTTATAATACTCTTCATTTGGGGTTTACTGTAAGTAGAGAGTAAATATACAAGGGGTATCCGAATTTGAATACAAGGTTTGAGTTTGGGTTAAATCCAGAGCTATTGATTGTATGATTATTTTCTTGGTTTTCTCATTGTGAATAAATCTCAATTATGCCTGTGAATGTAGGCTATATATGCATAGTTGAACCACGTAAATTATTGTGTCTGTGTGTGTGATTACTCTTTCCAATTTTAAGTTTTTACATCTTTTGAACACATGGGCCTCACACAACTACCATTCACGAAATTACTATTCATAGTCATTATTCATTGTACTTTTTACAATTAACTTTTGTTGTCAAATTTTTTACCTTATTTTACACACAGGTGGGAAAAAGATTATGCGCTTATTTTGTCAACAGAATCTTGCTTATGATTTGTTATTGATGCTCTATTTATTTCGACCTAAAATTTTACATATAACATTTTATATGTAAAAAAAAAATTCAATGTTTATTTCCGAAAGATAACTTTGTTTTTCTTTTATCTACTAGAAACTAATTTTGAATTTTTTTTTACATGTAAAATATTACACGTAAAATTTTAAGATAAAATTTTATATTGAAACAAATGGAACATGATGGAAACATAATCATTGAAAAACATGGAAGAAAGAGGAATTCATGAAAAACATTGAAGAAGGGGGGAGCACAGCTATAAATTCATCATTCTCCAAAAGCAGTAATCTCTGCAACAGACTGTAGAAACATTGCCTTTGCAGTAGGATCGGATGAAAATCTACCGAGTACAGCAATTGTGGCTGTACTACTTCTGACCTTTTCAATCCCTCTGGATATCATGCAGATGTGATTGGCCTCCACAACCACCATCACTTCTACCCCAAACGTTGAAGAAACTGTTTCAACAATCTGCCTGGTAAGTCTTTCCTGTACTTGGAGTTTGCAACCATAGAAATGTACTATTGATTCCAAAATTGATCTATCAATTGATTTGTCTCCACTGGCATGGAAATACCCAATGTGCACCACACCATGGAAAGGCAGGAGATGATGTTCACACTGTGACCAGAATGGGATGTTCAGCTCAGACTTCATTTCATCTTGATTACAACCAGCATTTCCATTCCCTTCAGACATATTGGGTTTAGCTAGCTTGAAACCATTAAGTTTAATCTCCAAATTACATTTCTTAAAGTTCATAAGCCACTGCACAAAATGATGGGGCGTGCCAAGCAGCTCTTTTCTTAATGGGTCTTCACCCAAAGAGTGAAGAATTGCAGCAACAGCAGAGATCATGGCAGACTGAGAAGGTCCTGTCATGGAGGAAACCCTGCAGTAATCCCCTGTACTTTGATGCTTGTTAAAGACTGGTACATCCAAAGAACTAAAAGGGCACCAACACAGCTTGGCGGTGGTTTGAGTATGATTTTTCTCCACTTCTACACCTTTTAACTTGAGAAGAGTTAGAAAATCACCCCAAACATCTCTGTTTTCATTTTCAAAAACTCCAGAACAAGAATAAACGAAGGTGCTCAGCCAATCTTGCAAACCCATTTTAGCAGAGTGGTGACTGTGATCAAGAAAGCTTTGTCCTACTTCCGGGATCCGAATATGCCAACACTGGAGAACAACTGCAACCCCAGCTGGTTTGATTCCATTGTGCAAAGCTGAACATACTTCATCAGCCAAATGTTGTGGATCTTGAAGTCTCTTTGCAAAGACATCAGCTACCCTAGAAAGCTTGCTTAGGCCTAGCACCCGTTGCCCAGACGGGATATATCCAACATGGCACTTCACCTGGAAAGGGAGCAAGCATGACTCACAGTATGAGAAGAGGTCAAGATCTCGAACAACGACAAGCCCACCTGCCCCTCCTGCTTGGCCTACTCCACTATCCAAACCAGCTTCTGGAAACAAGGCGCCTTGAACAATATCTTTTACCTCTTGTCTGTAACCTGAAAAAGAAACCTAGTTTGTATCAATATGATGCCAAATTTCACCACCTGTTTATTGGGAATAGTCCCACATTGATAATGAGATTGGAATCTTGGGGTCTTATATATGGAGAATCCCTCTACTTACTAGTTAAAACTTTGGAGTTGAAAACATGGCATGGTATCAAAGCTCTAGGTTCCCTCTCATAATAACCCTAAAAAGAAGGCCAAGTCACCGAAAAAGGGATGCCAGATGTACAAAAGAGGGACTATGGTCACCCAAAGAGTGACTGTCACTCAAAAGAGGGACTATATGTCACCCAAAAAGAGGGACTTTATGTCACCCAAACAGAGAGATTAGTCACCCAAAAAGAGAAAGCAGTCACCCAAAAAGTGCCATGTATTGCCACATATACTACCACATATACACCACCTCATGGTGGGATTACAAGTGAGGTGGAGTATTGGGAATAGTCCCCCATTGCTAATGAGATTTGAATCTTGGGCTCTTATATATAAAGAGTCCCTCCACTTACTAGTTCAAACTTTTAAGTTAGAAACTTGCCACTATTCTATTAATTAGGTCATTCATTAATGAAAGTCTATCAAGAGATTTCTGGGGGGAAGAATAATCAAGATATTTTTACCTCCCAACGACCACAAAAACACCATAACCCACAGAACTCAACTGAGAGACAAGGAATAAAAATATCATTAGCTTAATTGGATTGAACTTCAATAAGACAGAAGCCAACTTACCGAGCAAAAAAAAATAATACGTAGGTTAATCTAGTTATCGAATGAGAGGAGCAGTAAATAAAGAGAGACAAATGATTGTTAACCTCTGGTTCCATGACGAAGGGCCTTGGCAACACGAAGTGGAGTCTTCATAAGACCTTCCCTATTGGAATCCTCCCCCAAACCCTGCAACAGAACCTTCACAGCGTCCTCGATTTCTTTAGTAATCTCTGATTCGTTCTTCAATAAATTTTCCCGTTCACTTACAAAACAGCCCCCATCCATAGCACTCATTGACAGACGGAAATCCCACAAATAGAATTGACTATAACACGGATCCAATAATAAAGCCAAAGAAGATGATTGAGAATATGAGGTACCCAGATGAAGGACGACGACAAAAACAATCTGGGTGAGAACAAATCAGAGGATAAAGATTCGATTGTTGGGTCTGGGTAGGATACAGAAATCAGCCTACCAGAAGAGGATTCCAAAGAAGAAGGAACCAGCATATAACAAAAGAGGACAAACAAAGGTTTAATGGAGGGAGTAAGAGAAATAGAGTGGCAAAACTATAAACGTAAGGCTGCTGCTGATCTTGGAATGTGTGGAAGTTAATCCCCTTCACTTAGCGTTTTCTACCCTTGAAATGTTTTTTAATTGAAAACAACTCTATTTCTTGCCTTAAGCCTAGAGTCACTCATTCACCATTTTATACTATCCTTTAGGATATGTCAAAGTATCAATAATATTTTTTGAGATATTTTAGGACCAGAATTTATTGATTTGTACATATCTTTTGAGAGATTTTAGGACCAGAATTTGTAGATTTGTAGCCGCTACATATCTTTGGAAAGATTTTAGGAATAAAATTAGAATCTATAGATTTGTAACCACTACATATTTTTGGAGAGATTAGAGGTGTTAGGAGCATGATTAACAATCAGCAGATCCAACAGATCAAGACGGATACCTACGATAATCTGAACTTATTAGAATCTTGAAACGGATTGCTGACCTATGTGTGTGTCATTATCTTTATCACCCCTCCCCCCCAATCTTCAAATGGATTGTTGACCAGTGTCTGGGTCATTATCAGTATCAGCACCCCCCAGTGCAAGTAAACTACTGGCAAGAGGATTGTGAGCTTGAACCGAAGATTAGCAAATCATTTACTAAACAATGGTTGGAAAAAGATCATCAGTAGTGAGGTTAAAGTGGCAGTGAGGATCCTAACCACTCAAAGTGTATCGGGACACATCCCGATGCACTTTGAGTGGCCAGTGAGGACATCCCGATCCACTTTGAGTGGCTAGGATACTCACTCCCACTTTGGCCTCACCGCACAGGATCCCAATCCATAATGGTTTGGTGAAATTATTGGCTATTTGATCCAGAGTCAAAATAAAACATGCTTCTAGTTCTTTGCTCGCTACTTTTTCTCACACAAAGTGATCATCCAACGTAACATGTTTGGTACGTGTTGTTATCATCGGATTTTGGTCGATCCCTTGATTCTAGACACCTGTCACACAAAGATAAAGACAATCAAGTTGGACAGGTAGAATAACCCAAGGGCCACTTCGATGCCTAATTCAGCTCAAGGACGATAAGTAAATGACCTCAGAGGTAGAAGACTGAGTTCAGAATAGAGTAGGGTTTTTAATAGCGTATAAGTATTCAGATCCGTTTACTTCTGTGTAAGGGTATCTCTAGAGTATGGAGTGGCCTGGGAGTGTTCCCTTGCAGTTGCAGCAATCTTGGGACCCCATCCAATGTCTTAGAGCGGTCACTATATTGAGTTCAGAATCTATCCGAGTCTCCTGCTATAACGGAGGAGCTATGGCGATGTGGAGTTAATCCATGGCTGTCTGATGAGGATCTTATCATCAGATTACCAGTAACCAGAAAATGATGGTCCTACAGAGTGACATAGCACACCTCCTCAATCCTGATGAGGGTGTCATGTCGAGGTAACCTGTCACACCCCAATTCCGTACCAATCAGAATGGTGTGATGAACTGTCTATGATCCAACGGTTCAACCAGGATCTCAAATTGGCTGTGTTCGTTTGCTTAATCCATATACATCCACAACCATAATCAGAATAAATACACAATAGCAGAAGTCTTTAATATTTAATGAACTGACATTCTAACGGTAATAAAATAAATAAATTATCCAATTATCTCCAAATGACAAAGACATAAAATAAAATAAATTAATCAATTACATGTTCTTAATAATCCAACTATAAATCTAATCGAAGACGCATGAGTTGCACTCGCACGATGAATCATGCGACTTCGTCATAGCTTCTGCATCCATTGCTGTAGCATGTCCGTACATCAGAGCATTCATATAGTCTTCTACAGTAGTACCTGCATCATCAACTAAAAATATTCGACGTCGAAAGGGTGAGCACACATCATGGCTCATTGAGCAAACAAAACGATGCAACAAACATATGCATGCATTCAATTCATATCTTTGGTCTGGTTCATAAGTTTGCAATGTACAATAAAAAGGTTTGGTGGCTGCCGCACCTCTATACACGGGTGTGTAAGCCCACCCAATGGATTAAACATCATTGTCGTCCACATCCACCCCACCATGGAATAGGGATAGAGCTAAATTACTTAGGACCGCACCGCATCACACTTCCTCTGATGCCCTACCCATACCAACACGTAAGCCCCTATTGGCGAGGGCTTCCAAACTGGGCTCACAACTAACCAATCCTATTGTCAAATAGTGTATCCAAGGCGTTACCCCAGCATCCCTCAATACGTCCATAGAGATAGGGCTATGGCCCCCCGGCAGAGTCAGAGGCTACACGGTCCGAGACCACCTCCCCTGATGCCCTACGACGTAATAGTTCTAATAAGGTTATGGCGATACGACGATGTTAGTAGACAAAACTTGAGTAGAGATAGAGCTAAAGTGCTTAGGACCACACTGCATCACACATCCCCTGATGCCCCCCTCGCTTCATGTACACTAACCACACATAAACATTCACATGCCTATTCCTAGCATCATCATCATCATCATGTTATGAATAAATAAAATTAAATATGCATGGACAGTAATAGCAGGAATATTGGATGACACGTTAAATGCACATTACACGTATACCAGCATAGAATCATTCATGGCATCGAACTCAATAAACAAAAATAGTTTGTTATTAGCCAATTAGTTTAGGTCTTGTTCCCTAACCTTTGGTCGATAATAGATCCTCGTTCAAGCTTTGTAATTCACTCTTAGATCACTTGAAAACCTTACAAGTTGATAGATTTTAATTAGAATAAATTCCCATGTGTTTAGACTAATAGAAACTGAGGGGTCGCAGGTGGGGTAGCACCTGGGGTCTCAGTTTTTGCGACCACAGGGTGTGGGGTCATAGGGTAGGGTCGGACATACTCCGACCACACGTGTGACCACACCCTCCCTGGAAACTTCCCGAAGGCATGTGGTCGGACATGTGGGTCTTGTGGGGTCGGACATCATGCGACCCCACGTGCGACCACACGTGTTACGGTTGACCTTTCACTATCAACTCCATTCCTTTATCTTTGGATCCCTTGGCTTATCATCATAGTCCTTCCTATGATTGTTTTATAGCTCAGAACTATTATTTTTTACACAATCCATTGTCTACAATAATTTCCTCCATGGATTCTCTTGGAATTTACCCATGGATGGATGATTTGGGTTTCTCCTAGATCCTATCTTCTTCATGAACTATTCCAGGCTCTCAATTAATCATGGGAATTAGGTTCATACCTTATGCTTGATGAAGATTCAGAGTTTTCTCAGAATTTTCCTCCTCCTTAGTCTTCTTCTTAGATTTTCCTTCTCCTCCTTCTCTTCTCTTTCTCTCACTTTCAATTAGGGTTCTAAAGGAGTGAAAGAGGCTAAGGGACGTCCTATTTATAGAGGAAAACCCTCCATAATATGCCCTAATGAGTTTAGAAAAGACACCCTTTGGATTATGAAGGTTTCCTAATTTCGGTTCTAACTGGGTTCCATGGGGTCGGAGGTGGGGGTCGCAGAATCCATGACCCTACCTTTTTAAAATGTCTGACCCTACGGCCTATTTTCATGGGGTTAGACTCTTTTGAGGAGGGGTTGGTCACACCTGTTTAGGCATGCGACCACACACTCATATTTGATTGTTTTTGAGTTAAATTTCATACATGGTCTTGTGGTTTCTTCACGCACTTGGTCCACTTGGCTCGACCATGATAGGTAGACCTGGTACAAGGTGGTAAGACCGGTTAGTTTGATACGGGTCTTACAAATCCCCCCCTCTTATTAGAAATTTTGTCCTCAAAATTTGCTCATACCTTATGAGTCGAAAAGGTGAGGATATTGCTTTCGCATAGCATTCTCTTCTTCCCATGTGATCTCTTTTATATCTCGGCTCCTCCATGTGACCTTAACATAATAAATGTCACTGTTGTGAAGGGTGCTACTTCGAATGTCAAATGATCAGTTAGATCTGGTGGATCTGCTGTTAAAACGTGTGTTGGATCTCTAACGTACTTCTTCAATAATGATATATGAAATACATCATGCACACTTGACATAGATGATGGTAGTGCTAACTGATACGCCACTTTTTCATGTTTAGCTAAAATCTCATATGACCCGACATATCTTGGACTTAGCTTCCCTTTCTGTTCGAATCGTTTTAAACCTCGCATAGGTGATATTTTTAAGAATACCTAATCACCTAAGAAAAATTCAAGGTCTCGACGTCGATTATCTGCATACTGTTTCTGACGATTCTGAGCCGTTCTAACTCTTTCCTTAATAATGTCGACTACACGACAAGTCTCTTCAATAAATTTTAGTCCAATAATACTCCGTTCACCAACTTCATTCCAAAATAAAAGAGTTCGACACTTCCTACCATACAGTGCTTCATAGGGTGACATCTGTATAGTAGCCTGATAGCTGTTGTTATAGGCGAACTCGATCAATGGTAGTTTCTCATCCCATGATCCTTTGAAATCAATAACACAGGCTCGAAGCATGTCTTTTAAAATCTGAATGATACGCTCCAACTGTCCGTCTGTCTGAGGATGGAATGTAGTACTTAATTTCAGCGTGGTACCCATAGCCTTCTGTAATCCTTCCCAAAACTTTGAGGTAAAGCGTAGGTCTCTATCGGATACAATGCTTTCAGGTACACCATGTAATCTGACAATGTTATCCACTTATAGCTTGGCTAACCTCTCTAGGGTATACTGAGGTCGTATAGCTATGAAGCGAGATGTCTTAGTCAAACGATCTACAATTACCCAGACTACGTCAACTACTCGGGGAGTCAATGGTAACCCTGTGACGAAGTCCACAGTGATGCAATCTCATTTCCATGCTGGTTCTGGCAGTGGCTACAACAATCCTACAGGTCTTTGCCATTCAGCCTTCACCCTCTGACAATTTAGGCATTGAGACACGAATTTAGTTACATATGCTTCCATTCCTCTCCACCAATATAATTTCTTCAAATCATGATACATCTTTGTACTTCCAGGATGTACCAAATAAGCGATGGTGTGAGCTTCCTTCATTAGTCTGTGTCTAATGTCCAAGTTTTCCATTTCAAGAACACATACTCTTCCTTTGTACTTCAGTACCTTTTCGTTGTCCAAGGTGAACTTAGGAATGGTTTTACCTTTTTCGATGTCTTCTTGTACCGTTCTCAGATAAGGGTCTGATTTAAGAGCGGGTTTCACTTCATCTATTATAACAGGTACAATCTTCAATGTGGTAAACATATTTAAAAATCGATGAATAAACCATTGGTTGGTTGACCCACCTGGTGCATCAATCACAAACTGCTCATTACCATGATGGAATACCTTTCCTGTAACACACATTGCCGCAGTCGTGTTAACCTCTCCTTGGGATTTTATCATTGCTTTTCTGCTTAGCGCATCAGCAACTACATTAGCCTTTCCTGGATGATACTGGATATCGCAATCGTAATCCTTTAATAGTTCCAGCCATCTTCTCTGTCTCATGTTCAACTCCTTCTTATTAAAAAGATAAGTAAGACTCTTATGATATGATTTAATCTGAAATTTCTCTCCATACAAATAATGTCTCCATATCTTGACAGCATGTACTACTGTCACTAATTCTAAGTCATGAGTGGGATAGTTCTTCTCATGTGTCTTCAGTTGTCTTGAGGCATACATAACTACTTGTTCCCCTTGCATAAGTATACATTCTAAACCCAATCCAGACGCATCAGTGTACAAGGTAAATGGTTGTCCTGGAATAGGAATAGTCAAGATGGGAGAAGATATCAATCTAGCCTTCAATGTTCGGAAACTTTTCTCCTTTCTTCGTCAAACTGGTGAGAGGTACGGCAATTCTAGAATAGTTATCCACGAATCGTCGATAATACCCAGCTAGACCTAGGAAACTTCTAATTTATGCAACACTCATAGGTGCTTCCCACTTCACATTGGCTTCAATCTTGCTAGGATCCACTTTAATTCCCTCAGCGGATACAACATGGCCTAAGAAAGCGACCTCTTTTACCCAAAACTCACACTTTGTAAATTTTACGTAAAGCTTCTCTTTTCTTAGTCGCTGCAGAGCGGCTCTTAGATTCATGACATGAGTTTCCTTGTCCTTGTAGTAGACCAATATATCATCAATAAATACAATGACTGACGTATCCAACATATCATGGAATACTTGATTCATGAGTTCCATAAAAGTTACGGGTGCATTAGTTAATCCAAAAGACATGACTAAAAATTCATAATGTCCGTATCTTGTTAGAATGCTGTCTTTGGAATATCACCTTCCTTAATCTTCAACTAATGGTATCCTGACCAAAAATCAATCTTGGAGAACACCTTGGCACATTGCAACTGATCGAACAAGTCATCGATCCGAGGCAATGGGAAACGATTCTTGATGGTAAGTTTATTCAATTCCCGGTAGTCTATACACAGTCGAACGCTACCGTCCTTCTTCTTTACAAACAATACTGGCGCTCCCCATGATGATATGCTAGGTCTGATATAACCCTTGTCCAGTAATTCCTGTAACTGTACCTTTAATTCCTTCAGTTTAGTAGGAGCCATTCGATAGGGTGCTTTAGATACTGGCGCGGCTCTGGGTTTTAGATCTATAAGGAACTCTATCGCTCGGTCGGATGGTAGTCCTGGTAGATCCTCAGGAAATACATCTGGAAAGTCACGGACAATATCAATATCCTCTATTTGTGGTACTTCCTTGCTGAGATCAACCACGGATACTAGATACCCAACTCCTCCTTTCTCAAGGCATTTTTTTAGCCTTTAATTCGGAGAGAATGAGTTTTCGTTTACGGGGAAGTTTGATTCTCGCAAAACTACACTCTGCTCCTTTCTTGTCTTTAAATGTTAGCTTCCTTTCTGCACATAATAGGTTTGCAGAATGCCAAGCTAACCAATCCATTCCCAAGATAACATCAAAGTCTGCCATTTCGAGTTGAATCAGGGTTGCATCCAAAATCTTCTCACCGATAAGAACTGGACATGGTCCATAATCTTTTTCTAATTCCACCTCTAATCCCATAGGCGATCATACAAGCAATTTGTAATCTAAAGATCTGAGGGGTAGATTTAGCTTCTTTCCAAATGACACATATATAAAAGAATAAGTAGCTCCAGAATCAAAAAGTACTCTAGCGGGTATGCCATTAATAGGTACGATACCTGTGATTTGTTTTAATTTAGTCTACATGCTCACACAAGGTAACACAAAATGAAAAGTTCAGGTCATACATGTGACCACATCAGGCGATGCAGCAGCATCCTCAGATGTAACTGCATAAAACTTTCCTTACTGTAGCTGCTTCCTGGGCTTAGGACATTCCCTTGAATAATGTTCTACTTGATTGCAGTTTTAGCATTTTACTCCTTCACTATTCTGCTTTTGTTGAGGTTGGATTGTTGGAGTAGTCTTGGCTGCAGCATTAAATCCTTGAGTACGGAAGGGTTTGAATGTCTTTTCCCTCCGTTATAAGAATTTTCATTTGGCCTCTTGATACCTCTATTCTGAGCAAAATAGTTCTCTCTCTGGCTCGATTCTAGTACTCGAGCAATCTGCACTGCTTCATTATAAACTTTCTTTTCCAGCCCCAAAACATGCTCTCAAATGCTTCCCCTAAGTCCCATGATGAACATTCGGGTTTTAGTATTTTCCTCCTGCATGCTAGAGTGAGCAAAGAAAAACAGCTCCTCATAACATTCTTGGTATGCATCCACTGTCATCTGTCCCTGATATAGACTCAGAAACTCTCTTTCCATAGCATCTCTGAAACTTCTAGGAAAGTACTTCTCCAAGAAAGTCTCTTTATGGATAGCCCAAGTTAATTGGGCGTGCTTGGTTAACAGATAAATCCGAGTGGACATCCACCAGTGGTATGCATCGCCTTTTAGCATAAATGCTGCACACAGTACTTTCTCCTCCTCATTAACTGTCATCATCATGAAATTCCTTTCCATCTCGTCGATCCAGTGAACTGGCCACAAAGGATCTACTTGTTTGCCATTATATTCCTTAGGTTTCATTTTCAGAAAACACTCGATCACTCGAGAATGGTCTAACTGATACTGAGCATAGGCCCCATACATAGGTGGTTGGTACTGATAGCTGCATTGGGCTACCTCAGGGTTCTGTACTGGAGCACGCACAACTGGCGTTTGAGGTGCTTAGGGTACCATGTTGCTAACCCCTGGTACTGTGCTAGCTTGTCCGGCTGGCATAGGTGTTGTATGTGCAGCTGGAAAAACCATTCCTATAGCAGCTTGCGTATTGGCTTGCACCTGCTGATTTTGCTACAGCTGTTGTTTCAGGTTCATTACTGCTGTGGCCAAATTTGTAGGTGGGGCTGCCATGTTTGTAGGATTTTTCTGGCCATTAGCTCCTGGTGTTGTCATATTCTGACTCTCTTATCCTTCAGGATTTTCATGGCTGTCTTCATCCAAAGGTGGTGGTGGTGGAATTGGATTACGACCTCGCCTAGTTACTCTTCGCCCAGCCATTTCCTGTTCTGGTGGTAGTAGTGTCTGAAAAACAATCATAGAACATGTGAGGCAATCTATATAAGTCATTCCCAAGTCAAAATCCAACTAATCAATGTAAAATTCCAATTTTTCATGTCATTTAGTGAAAATACTGAATTTTCTATCGTAGGTCGCATTGTGTCCGACCACAGGGTATGCGACCTCACAAAACCTTGTCAGCTCAACGAGAGCCTAGGGTCGGTATATGTCCGACCACAGGGTCCGACCACACGATGTTTGTCAGATCACCCAGAGCCTTGGGTCGATCCTGTTCGGTATATGTCCGACCACAGGGTCTGACCACACGATGTCCGTCAGCTCACCAAGAGCCTAGGGTCGATCTTGGGGTCGGTCATAGGGTGGCATGTTTAGTCGAATTTTGCGACCGCATGACCCCAAATCAGGTTTTTAAACCTTATTTTTGGAATCATTTCTCACTTTCTCTTTTTCCTTCAACTCAACTCGCTTCCCCTGAGTTGCTATAGTATCAACTCCTCATGTTTTGGGATTATTTCTTCCATTCACGACCTCTGTTCCTTTCCTTCAGGTATGTTCTCTACTGGTCCTTACTTTTAAGCTTTCAAAGCTAGGTTTTTCACCATTTATAGCGTTTTCTTCAAATTAAAATTTTTTTAACCGTAAAAATTTGATTTTTATTGGGGGCTTTTGCTATTGGCCACCCAATGGAAGAAAGTCCTCAAGTACATTTGAGTTACATCGGTTAGTTTTTGAGTAACTTGAAATTTTCCATTTTTGACCTAATTTTTGGGGTTTTTCTCCAAATTGTTGAAATTTTTTCAAATTCGACCTTCTTAGTATAAATTTCCAACTGTATGAACCTTGCAGGGTGGTTTGGAACATATGTAAGTCCTCCTACCCAACTATTTGGGTGAAAAGTGAACCTTTTGGCCAAATCATGCCGTTATAATGCCCAAAATTTTGAGTTTTTCACCATATCTAATATCTTGTCTATTTGTCAGTGTCTTTGCAGATAGCATTGCTCGCACCAAAGTTCCCAGAGCTCATGATCCCATACGTTTCTGCTCTAATGAGGTAGAGGCTCAATATACTCGTTATGAGCGTAAAAAGGTGGAAGGGGGTCGCTGTGTAAACTTGGCTAGTCTAGCCTTGTTTAATGTAGAGGGAGCTTTTAGGGACATGGGTTGGCTCCCCGTGATAACGTATGAGGCTTGCACCTGTCCTGCTCTGGTGAAGCAGTTCTATTGCAACCTTCAGGTAGTGGGTGATCGCAATGATATAGACAGGGGTAGGGAGCTTAGGATTACCAGTTATGTGAAAGGGGTGGAAGTTTCCTTTAACTACCAGTAGTTGACTGATCTCCTGGGTATATCAAGTGACGGTCCCTTGGTATACTGTGCACCCAAGGAACCCTAGTTCTTTTCGTTGTTGATGTGTGCTGAGATTGATTGCCAGCTTCTTAGAAGTGACCGCTGGGAGATGAAGGTAATCAACCTACGGCCGAACCTCGGGTGTACTACAAGATCATTCAGTACAACCTAATTCCTCAGAGTGGGCATTATGATAGGATTTCCCAGTTGACCCAGCACCTCTTATACTGCATCTGCACTAAGCAGCCCGTCTGCCTGCCATATATTATCATCAGGACGATGATTCGTGCCACGACGCCTGGTCTGGTAGGCAACCTACCCTATGGGCGTTTGATCACTACCCTACTTATACACCAGCATATCGACTTATTGGATGAGAGGATTCATGAGGATAATTTCTCTTCTGACCTTGACTGGGATGCCATCTGCAAGATGGGGATGCGAGATACGCAGGTCAGTGATGAGGAGAGGAAAGCTCTGGTGCGTCCTCGTACCCGGGTAGAGATGGTAGAGGCCGAGGTGGCAGCAGCAGTAGTAGCAGCAACAGGAGTCCATGGGGGTGGTGCTGGGGATGATGATTGTATGTATATGGATGTAGACGCCATACCTCCTCCATCACCATCACATTCCACTAGAGTTGGCCCGTCTCGGGTTCATTCACACACTAGTGGTCCTTCACACCCACCATCTGATGATGTGATGGGGCTACTGCGTGAGATTGGAGAGGCTCAGTGTGTGATTGATGGGAGAGTAGTAGAGCTTTTGGATGCCCAGTGCATGTCCGATCAGCGGATGACCAATCTAATAGCTAGCCTCTAGGTGACCCAAACTCAGGTAGCTTGGCTGACTAGAGTGTATGCTGAGGACTATGACCGGGATCGTGAGGCACCTCCTTCTCCAGCACCTCTAGCTCCATGATGTATATTTTCTTTTTGTTTTTCCTTGTACTACAGAGTAACTGTCCGGATTGTGGACCATACTCTGATTTGGATATGTATATATGTTGCTTTTTATTCGATGTGCATATGAAACTTGTTTCCCATCTTAATAGTGCATTATTCTCTTTCTTAATTTTTGTCTCATACAACACAGGTGCTTATAGTGTGTTCTTATTAAAGCTTTTAAAATTTATCCTAACCCAGTTCATAAACTTTTGTGAAAATATATACTGGTTTAATAGACAGGTCTCGAGAGCTCTGATATCAAGTTGTCACACCCCAATTCCGTTCCAACCAGAATGGTGTGATGAACCGTCTATGATCCAACGGTTCAACCAGGTTCTCGAATAGGCTGTGTCCGTTTGCTTAAACCATACACATCCACAACCATAATCAGAATAAATACACAATAGTGGAAGTCTTTAATATTTAATGAACTGAGAGTCTAACGGAGATAAAATAAATAAATTATCCAGTTATCTCCAAATGACAATGACATAAAATAAAATAAATTAATCAATTACATGTTCTTAATAATCCAACTATAAATCTAATCGAAGATGAATGAGTTGCACTCGCACGACGAATCATGCGACTCCATCATAGCTTCTGCATCCATCTCCGCAGCATGTCCGTACATCAAAGGATTCATATAGTCTTCTATAGTAGTACCTGCATCATCAACTAAAAATATTTGACGTCGAAAGGGTGAGACACATCATGGCTCAGTGAGCAAACAAAGCATTGCAACAAACATATGCATCCATTCAATTCATATCTTTGGTCTGGTTCATAAGTTTGCAATGTGCAATAGAAAGGTTTGGTGGCTGCCGCACTTCTATACACGGGTGTGTAAAGCCCACCCATGGATCAAACACCATTGTCGTCCACATCCACCCCACCATGGAATAGGGATAGAGCTAAAGTGCTTAGGATCGCACCGCATTACACTTCCCCTGATGCCCTACCCATACCAACATGTAAGTCCCTATTGGCGAGGGCTTGAAAACTGGACTCGCAACTAACCAATCCTAATGTCAAACAGTGTATCCAAGCCCTCACCCCAGCATCCCTCAATACGTCCATAGAGATAGAGCTAAGGTCCCTCGGCAGAGTCAGAGACTACACGGTCCGAGACCACCTCCCCTGATGGCCTACAACGTAATAGTTCTTCTAAGGTAATGGCGATACGACGATATGAGTGGACAAGACTTGAGTAGAGATAGAGCTAAAGGGCTTAGGACCACACCACATCACACTTCCCCTGATGCCCCACTCGCATCAAGTACACTAACCACACACAAACATTCACATGCCTATTCCTAGCATCATCATCATCATGTTATAAATAAATGAAATTAAATATGCATGGACAGTAATAGCAGGAATATTGGATGACATCTTAAATGTACATTACACGCATATCGGCATAGAATCATTCATGGCATCGGACTCAATAAACAAAAATAGTTTATTATTAGCCAATTAGTTTAGATCTTGTTCCCTCACCTTTGGTCAATAATAGATCCTCGTTCAAGCTTTGTAATTCACTCTTAGACCACTTGGAAACCTAACAAGTTGATAAATTTTAATTTGAATAAATTCCCAAGTGTTTAAACTAACATAAACTGAGGGATCGCAGGTGGGGTAGCACCTGGGGTCTCAGTTTCTACGACCACAGGGTGTGTGGTCGCAGGGTAGGGTCAAACATACTCCAACCGCATGTGCGGCCACACCCTCCCTAGAAACTTCCCGAGGCATGTGTTCGAACATGTGGGTCTTATGGGGTCGGACATCATGCGACCCCACGTGCGACAACATGTGTTATGGTTGACCTATCACTCTCAACTCCATTCCTTCATGTTTGGATCCCTTGGCTTATCATCATAGTCCTTCCTATGATTGTTCTATGTCTCAGAACTATTATTTTATACACAATCCATTATCCACAATAATTTCCTCCATGGATTCTCTTGAAATTTGCCCATGGATGGATGATTTGGGTTTTTCCTAGATCCTATCTTCTTCATGAACTATTCTAGGCTCTCAGTTAATCATGGGATTTAAGTTCATACCTTATGCTTGCCGAAGATTCAGAGTTTTCTTTGAATTTTACTCCTCCTTAGTCTTCTTCTTTAATTTTCCTTATCTTCCTTCTCTTCTCTTTCTCTCACTTTCAATTAGGGTTTTAAAGGAGTGAAAGAGGATAAGGGACGTCTTATTTATAGAGGAAAATCCTCCATAATATGCCCTAAAGAGTTTAGGAAAGACCCCCTTCGGAATAGGAAGGTTTTTTTAATTTTGGTTCTGTCTGGGTTCCGTGGGGTCGGAGGTGGGGTCACAGAATCCGTGACCCTACTGTGAGGACCAAGATGGAAATCTTGGAAGTCGCCACCTAGATTAAGGTCTAGGACCTTGGAAAATGTGAAATCTCATCCTAAGATAAAACTTCGATTGACTCATGGCCCTTAGATTGGATTTTTGGTCCATCAGAGATTAGGTATTCGTCAGGTTATGGTTATGGGAAGGGGTTAGGCACCCAAACCGTCCAATCGAAATCGGTCTCCTATACCTTTCCTATGCTAGACTCTATCTGTTAAACCAAACCAAATCTAGTGGTTTGATATCATTGAACCGAATCTGTATTCATCAGATTGCTTACGTATTATGAAATTATTCCGAAAATCAGGTTCACCATCGTAGTTCATGTGTGATTAAAGTTTATGACTATGATTTATGCTTGTGCATGATTAAGTTTATTGTTCAAGTTGAAGTTTATGCTTGAAATGTTGTAAAACCCTATGCGTTAGGATCTGGATAGTCCATGCAGACTGATAGATAGTCCTAGTGGATCTAAGAATAATCCTATTTGGGTCAAAATATGGATAACACATTTTGAGTTGGAATGTGGATAACCCTATTTGGGTCAAAATATGGGTAAATATCCTAGTAGATCTATGGATAGTCCAAGTGGACTAAGGTTCGGATCCGAATTTGGGTTTCTCCCAAATGGCCTACGTATCCAAGGGTTTGCCCTAGGAATCAGAATCCGCGTAGTTCGGGACTGGGTTGAAATGGTTGGATATCCTAGTGGATCAATGGATAGTCCACTCGGACTAAAATATGGATCCGAATTTGGGATTATCCCAAATAGCCTACGTATCCTAAGGTTTGCCCTAGGAATCAGAATCCGTGTAGTTTGGGACTGGATAACCTGTTCTAGGTTAGAATGTGAGAACCTGTTCTAAGTTTAGAGTTTAGAACCTATTCAAGATTTAGGATTTAGAACCTATTATAGGTTTAGGGTTGAGAACCTATTCTAGGTTTAGGGTTTACCGAGGGGCAAGATCATCTTGAATTACCCTTTTCAACCAAAGTTCTAATTTTGGAAAGTTTGGCAAAGCATTCTCTTTCTTTATTAAGATTTTTATTATTCTCATTATGCCCTTCCCAAGAATGTGGGTGCTTAAATGCACCTCCCCACACCTAATATGTTTGCTAGGTGTACAAATCTGGCAGTTCAACTAGGGTGCAGCATAAATTAAATTATTACCAAAAAAGAAATATTCTAAGCATGGCATGTATGATATTTATGGTAACTATCATAACATATAGTAAGATTATGAAAATCTCCCTAATATGGCATGCATTGCAAAATAAGGCAAGAACCTAATATGGAAAGATCTAAGCATGAAAAGATCTAATATGGCAAGATCTAAGCATGGCAAGATCTAATATGGAAAGATCTAATACGCATCTATATATTAATATGGTAAGTACCAATCATAGAATGCATATATGACATGAATTTTTCAAAAAAAGAAAGATCTTATATACTATTTTCTAAGCATAGTAAGACTTGAAAATAGTAATTATTAAGATTTTGCAAAAATATGGTAAAAATTTATCTATTCTATCAAAAATAGCAACACATGAAATGTAACAAACATGGTATGCACAATCCAAACAAAGCATATGAATGCTCCAAATATAGACATTTATCCGAATATGATAGAATTCACTTAAACAATCATTGATGTTATAATGAATGAGACATCAATGAAACCTTTTTTTTTTTTTTGAAAAGTGCAAAATTATCAAAAAAAAAACATATTTTCAATGTTCTTTGAAAAAATTGTAATTTTTATGAAAAATTTTTGGAAGATTAACGACTCAAAACTGTCAAAATTTTGACACAAGGTTTCAGATAATGGACAAAACTATGAACTGTATTCAGATTTTGTCACATTACACAAGAATGAACATAAGTAGATCTTTCGAAACTCAAATCAAGCTCAACTTTTTTTAATAGAAAGATAACTTAATATTTTTTATTTCTTATGAAGGAGTTGATCCCAAAAGAAAGTAAAAACAGGTTTAAGATATGCCCTAAGACCGAACATGTGCACTGGTCAAATTTGTTTAAGATTTTTGACCAGTTGCACCATAAATTCCAAATCAAATTCTATTCTTAATGAAAATTAAATAAAGACATATGTCTATGAAGATAAATGTCTGATCTAAAATTTCATCTAGAAAAAAAATTTAAAACAGTATATTTTCTTTGTGAACAATGATTCTTTTCAATCATGCAAATTAATACATCATGACAGATTCAAAATCAGATCACTATGCACTTAAAAATTGATATAAATTCAATAAAAAATTGAAAAAATACGAAACTAGTGCCATTTATTAGAAGAATTTTATGTCTAAAAATTTTATATTATGTGGATTTTCTGATTATGGCCATAAGACCCTTGTCTAGAGACTTTCTGATGGAGGATTGCATTACATCAGAGAAAAACAGCAATGTCAAAGACAAATTTTTTTTGATATATTTTCCCAGTTACAAATGGAACAAAATTTTTAGGGTAGTCTTCTAACATATCAAAGAGACTCCCATAAAAATTTGGGCTTCAAAATCTTAGTAAAAATACATGTGATGTAGGTCCTAAATTTGAATCCAAAATCTGGAAATTTCTAATTTGAAAATCACTTTATGAAATTTGCAAAAGACATCAAACATCATTGTATATCATTCAAAAATTCATCATTGAATGGCTTAGACAAATTATCATTCATGAAAAATGATAAACATAGGCATCCTAACATTAACAAGCATGTAATAGAGCATTCATGATTGAGATTTCATGGAAATTAACCTTTTTCAAGCAAAATTGGCATTCGAGCATTCTAACGACCTCTAAATTTGTTTAGAGTACTAACCTTGTGCTCAAATCGAGCAAAACCATCGATGAAGGATGATTGGAGGTTGTATCAACCCCTTTGAATGCAAATCCTCCTTCTCCTCTCTTCTGCTTCTGCTTCTGCTTCTCTCTCTTATCTTTCTCTCTTTTCTTCTTCTCTTTTCTTTCTTTTCTCTTTTCTTCTCTCTTTCTTTCTCCCTCTCTCATGTTTTCTCTCTCTTACTCACATCCTCCTCTCTCTATCACGTCCTCCTCTCTCTATGGTCTAGAAAAAGGCTTTCCTCTCTCTTCTCTTGGCCTATTTATACTTTTTCTCTCCTCTTCTAAAAGATCCTTCTTTCCTTTCTTCTTTTTCTAGAAAAATTTTTTTTCTTTCTTTTTTCTTCTTTCCTTTCTTCTCTTCCTTCCCTTTTCTCTTATCCCTTTTTATTTCATACATTTTCTTTTTTTCCCTCTTCTAGAAAATCTACTCCTCTTCTTTCCTTCTTCTCTCTTCCTTCCTTTTCTTCTTTTTCTTCTAGAAAATCCTTTCTTTCCATCTTTTCTTCTTTCCTTTCTTCTCTTCCTTCTCATGTTTTTTCTTCTTCCTTTCTTTCCTTTTTCTCCTTCTTCTTCTGGAAAATCCCTTCTCTCTTTCCTTTCTCTCTTTCCTTCTTCTAGAAAATTCATTCTCTCTTTCCTTTCTTTCTTCTTTCCTTTTCTTCTCCCTTCTTTTCCTTCCTTTTTTTTTCTTTCTCCCTCTCTTTTCACGTTTTCTTTCTTAGAAAACGTCTCCTTTTTTTCTTTTTTTCTTTCCTTCCTTTTGTTTTTTTTCTTTCTCCCTCTATATTTTACGTTTTCTTTCTAGAAAACGTGAAGGAGATCTTTTCTATTTTTTTCTTTTATCTTTTATCTTTTATTTCTCTCTCTTTCCTATTTTCTTTCTCTCATTCTCTTTCCTATGGCCTCTCTTTCCTCTCTTTCCACGGCCTCACTTTCCTCTCTCTTTCCTATAATATATATGTATATATATATATATATATATATATATATATATATATATATATATATCTTATATACAATAATATGTTATACATTATACACATATAAAAGGAATGCTTGCATATGAACTGACATAACTTGATCTGGATTGGTCTGGGCTGGGCTGGGCTAACTTAGACTAAGCTGGATTAAGCTGGTTTAGACTAAGGTTGACATTTCATAGTTCATTTCTGTTACCCTTCCATATGGAATTTTTCGATAGCATCTATTCCAAATTTTCTACGTTTACTTTGTAGAACATTAAAAATAAGAAATATTAAAACTTGAATCACCTCAATTGGAAATAAAATGGTCAACTTATGAATTTTTGAAGTTTAAGCAGGCCAATTATTGATAATTTAGCTGACCATTCTGCAATGGATCCTTCGGAGACTTCTACTAAAAATCCTTTATGTCCACTTTGTAGTGTACTAAAAATGGAACATAATGAAACTGAAATTACCTGATTTGGATATGGGGTGACCAAAATATGAATTTTCGAAGATTAAACGACCATTTCCATGTGTAATTTTGCATGGGACCTTTCAAAGAATTTGGTGACCAGATCCTAACAGGAGAGTGACCACATTGGCTTTTCTTCATCACATGATTGGGAGAACTGAGAATTTGGAAAAAACCAACTTGGACGAACCTACTTCTATTGACTAGGAAAGTCAGTGACTTCAGACTAGACAAATCGATCCTAGATGTAATGCTCATGATCAAGTTCAATTCCTCTACATAGGGTATATCTGTGCCCCAGTGTCTGGATGTTGTGACAGACCGCTACTATAATGTGCTAGGGGCAAGATAGAAGGAAACGGGCAATCTAATAGAGTTAGAACTTGGTTGAATCTGGATTGCATCAAGAATTTGACCATGCTTCCAAGGTCAAGGGAAGATTAACAGATTGATTCCAGAAACTGACTTCTTAGATAAACCCTTCTTGAATCTTGAAAAATGAGGGAGCTGATGATTTGATGAATTTAGCTACATCCGTAACCAAGCCGTGACAAAAGGGTTTAAAGATAGAATTCTGTTGAAAGGCAATGCTATGGAGCCCAACAGATGATGGTTTGTTCAATTCCTTCGAGTATGATTCACTGGAGAGCAAGAGGGATTCCTTTCCTTATGGAGGGTAGACTGGGTATGACACTTGTCTACATGAACCACTGGATTTTTTCTACGAAGGGCCAATGAGGGTAATGCTTTAGGGTTGCATCAGGTCGCCTATCACCACGGTGGTATTATGGGTTGCCCATTGAGGTTTCTTGGGTTGCTTTTCCTTGCTAAGGTTTCTTTTCTTCGTTTTTTTTTTTTTTTTTTTTTTTGCAATCCCCATCTTGGGTTGAAGAAAGAGTCCTAATGTGGTAAGGATATTGCCAAAATTATGGTCCTGTCCAATGGTCTGAAACCCTTAGGGGAAATCCGAACGGCATGATTTTCATGACAAATGGGTAGCCTTACCCCACTGTTTAAGTTGACACCTACACGCATTGATAGGCGGGCAGCTATTTGAATCATCAGTAAAAGCGACCTTAGGAAAATGCAGTCCCACACCAAAATTAAAAATAGTACCGAATTATATTTTCCTTTCTTGGAGACGTTCATATGGAACACGTGTCTCAACAAGCTACATCGAGATGCCGAATCAATCGCGATCATATCTAGACCTGAAACCTTTAAGTTTGTTGACAAGTATTGATGTTGAAGGTCCAAGAGAACTGATGTATAACTGTCCACATGGGTCTACCATTGGGAGAGTGTTTGGTTTTTTATGTAGAATGGATTTATCTTACCGAGAAGATCCCATTTTATTGGCTTGAGAAATGAAGGGCTTATAGGATCCTTGGGAAGCCGTCAGATGTAATGAACGACTAATAAGAGTTCCAGCCATATTCATGAATTTGTACATAAAATGATGACATGATCACGAGATACAATTCCATAAAAAATAATAATCAAAAGAAGGGCTTGTAATAGAGACTCCTTGGAAAGCCATCAGATTGATAGACGGGAGAGAGAGTCTAATGCCGATGAGAAATCTTTCTCTGATGATGAAGAAGTGATGAGATCGTCTCCTGTAAAGGCGGGATGTAATTGGCCTAAATCAAAAGTCCGGCCCAACATGCTGTGAGTCTCGACGAACGATCGAATTTGCTATCAGGCTTTGATTGGAAGTACCATCTTCTTAAAGTGAAAGGGACAATTGGCTTACTGTTGAGCTCCAATGTCATTCAACATCTTACTATTTTCTTTTCTCTTTTTTTTTCCTCTTTTATTTTTTTTTTGGATGTGGAGGCCACATAATGCATAGCTTCGCTTAATCGCAAAGTCAAATCATGACTTTCAATATTGGATTTGAATCTTCTTCTTCCAAACATTTCCAATCAGATAGAACATCTTTTCCCCAGTTAGTACTCTGATCTTCTGTAAACTTCATGAACATTTGTGACTGCTCATCTAGTAGCTGATTTTATCTGAATGGTGAATCCGTATGCTATCCTCTGGATGTTAATCATCACTTTCTGTCTGATGTGACTATCTTCGATTATTGATGTAGATAAAACATAGGCTTGAATTATTTTATTTTATTTTTTTTGTATTCCTACGACCTCATTCTTTGATTTTGAGATTGATCATTCATCATGTATCTCTTGCCACCTTGTACCAGGTCTACCTATCATGGTCGAGCCAAATGGACCAAGTGCGTGAAGGAAATAACAAGACCAGGTATGAAACAGACCCAAAAACAGTAAAATATGGGGTAGGGTCGCATACCCAAATAGGTAGGGTCGATCCCACCTCATCAGGAAGTCAGACCCCTGAATTTTAGACCTATGGTCGGATAATTTAGACTCTAGGGTCGACGAGATCTCCGACCCCCTCTTCGACCCTAGGATCACCGACAGAAATAGTAAATAGGAAACTTTCCAAATTTCAAGGGGATTCTTTCCTAATCTCAATGGGACTTATTTTGGGAGGTTTTTCTCTATAAATAGGACGTCCGTTAGCCTCTTTCACTCCTTTTGAAACCCTAATTGAAAGAGAAGAGCAGGAGAAGAGAAGGAGAATTGGAGAAGAAGACTAAAGAGAAGAAATTCAAAGAAACCTCTGAATCTCAGCAAACCAAAGGTATGGATATGCTTTCCATGAATTATTTAAGACCTTAGAATAATTTATGAAGAGGGTATGATCTAGGAGAAACCCAAATCATCCATCCATGGAAAGATTTCAATGAAATCCATGGAGGGAATCATGGTAGACAATGTAAGGAAGTAACTTGGAGTTTTAAGCCATAGAACAAGCATAGAATGGACTGTGGAAGTAAGCCAAAGGACCCAAACTTGAAAGATTAGACTGTAGAATGAAAAGGTCGACTCAAACCACGTGCAGTCGCACGTAGGGTCGATTGGGAATCGACCTTATCGGACCACAGGATCGACCCCTAGCTTTTGAGAAGTCCAGGGAAGCTACGGTTGCACCTAGGGTCGATGGAACATCCGACCCGAGCATCGACCCTATACCCTGGGGTCGCATAAAACTGCTACCCTAGCATTGACCCGTCCTGCGACCCTAGCTTAACAGTAAGCCTAAAATTATCGAAATAAATTCTAACTAAAATCTATCGACTTGTTAGGTTTTCCTATTGATATAAAAGTGATTTTTAGAGCCTGAAAGAGGATTTACACTCAAGCAAAGGTGAGGGAACAAGACCTAAACTAATTGGCTAATAATAAACTATTTTATTTCTTGAGTCCAAAGCCATGACTGATTCTATGCATGTATGCTTGTAATGTGCATTGAACATGCCATCCAATATTCCTGCTATTAACGTTCATGCATATTTAATTTTATTTATAACATGATGATGATGATGATGCTAGGAATGACATGTGAATGTATGTGTGTGGTTAGTGTGCTTGATGCGAGTGGAGCATCAGGGGGAGGATGTGATATTGTGGTGTGTCCTGGTCACCAGACTCTAGCTCTATCTCTACTCAAGTCTTGTCCACTGACATCTTCGTATCGCCATTACCTTAGCAGAACTATTACATCGTAGGGTATCAGGGGAGGTGGTCTCGGACCGTGTAGTCTTCGACTCTGCCATGGGGCCTTAGCTCTATCTCTATGGATGTATTGAGGGATGCTGGGGTTAGGCCTTGGATAGACTGTTTGACATTAGGAATGGTTAGTTGCGAGCCCAGTTTGCAAGCCCTCGCCAGCAGGGTCTTACGTGTTGGTATGAGTAGAGTATCGGGGGAAGTGTGATGTGGTGTGGTCTTAAGCACTTTAGCTCTATCTCTATTCCATGGTGGGTGCATGTGGGACAAAAATAAACTTACCTTTGGGCGGCTTCACACACTCGTGTGTAGAGGTGAGGCGGCCACCGAACCTTTCTATAGCACAATTCAAACTTATATACCAGACCACAGATATGAATTGAATGCATGCATATGTTTGTTGCATTGTTTTCTTTGCTCACTGAGCCGTGATGTGTGCTCACCTTTTCGATGACGAATATTTTTAGTTGATGATGCAGGTACTACTGTGGAAGATTATATGAATGCTTCTGTGTATGGGCACGTAGCTGCAGTGGAGGCTGAAGATATAGTGGAGACGCATTACCCCTCATGCGAGTGCAACTCATGCATTTTTTATTAGATTTTTATTTGAACTATTAAGGAAATATAATTTGATATTTATTTACTTATGTCTCAGTTGATACAACATAATTTGATATTTTATTTATGATTATCACAGTTAGATCCTCAGTTCATTTAATATTAAGACTTCCGCTATTGTGTATTTATTCTGATTATGGTTGTGGATGTGTATGGTTTAAATTAAAGGACACAGGCTATTAGAGATCCTGGTTGAACCGTTGGTTTATTAGCGGTTGATCACACCGTTCTGAAAGGTACGGAATTGGGGTGTGACAGGTCTAGTGGTCAGCTTGGTCTTCATTGCAAGTGTTGCTGCTGCAACTTGGCTACCTGACGTGTCTCACTTCCTGCAAGATAAAGATGAAAGTTATCGGAGCCGGAAGATGATGTTCGGAGTCCACTCTGACGATCAAGTCAATAACAAAGCAATTAGTATGGAGCTTACAAGAAGATGGTAAGCTCCTTAAAGAGGTGGGTTCCCTGAGTATTCTCAGAGAGGCTAGGAAATCAGATATCATTACCTATGATCACCGTGGGTTTATATAGAGGATACACTTGCAACTTAAATGGACATACCATCCGGTGATTGAGAGTATATGAATCTGCTATAACTCTGTTGGGACTGAATTGGGCAAGTATGACTGTTTGAGTCGATTGTATTATCTCGAGTGGCCTTAGGATGGAGATCCTATGGCCTGGCAAGACCATTGTCTCTGCCCTTACAGATCGCCATACGTGTCCTTCACGGGTGGAAAACGTTATCCCAATCCAATTCACCAGATTTCTTTTCAATAAGAATCCCCATAGTACACTGGAGATTGGCCCAGAGATTGAGCACGTATAAACATTCATGTGCTTCCTCTTACCACCATCGGGACATTCTGGGAGCGACATCTAGCAGGAAACTTGTCGTACTCCCATTACGATTTATTGACGGACACGTGTCACAACGCGATTAGTTAGGAGAAATATGCCATTTACAGTTGCCCCTTGCTTCTGTGAACTTACCAAGTTCGAAGAAGCAATCTCGACACTAAAGCGTATTTCATTCCATGTCACTACAATAAATCATAAGGTGTTTGAAGTCGCACTTCTTAAGTCACTTCCTTCAACTTGCAAGGTGACGACTTTGAGAATGGAACAACGACTTGGAAAATGTCCTGGCTTAAAGGAAGCGGTTGTTCCATAATGAGATCCAACTCACGCTTTATCCATCCCATCATGAGAGTTGTAAGTTGGGGTGAGGCCCGACTTACTCTGTAAGAGAGAACATCTTGAAGAGCGATGACTTAGTTGAACGCTGATCTTGGATATTTCATCCAGAAACCGTTCCTGCTCAATTCTAAAGTCGTTGAAGATACATAACTGTCATGGGGGAATTCAAAAGATTTTTTGGGGAACTCTAAAGTTATTTCGAGTATCCCGCCCTTCATGATTACACGACGATTCGGTGTGAGTAGCTATGGATCAACAACCTCTAGGGAGATGCTACATGTCGAAGTGGCCATTTTTGTCAGGCCACAGTCCTCATTTCTGTACGAAAATGACATCAGCGTGTAGATTTGCCCCCACCTTTTAAAGCACCGCATTTAATGCGATGAGGAAGTATTAAACGTAAAGGAGGTTCCGCCCATTTCTCAAGCGAATGTGTCCCATCTTCCTTGCTGATTACGACAAAGGGAGAAGAATCGACATCCTTCATAATGATAAACATCGGATTCCAATATTTTCAAATCAGTCGAATGGGGGCTATAAAGCCTCATCGAAGAAGCTGAAAATCACTTTTGGTTTTTCGATCTCTAGAGTCTCTGAAGCAGAGGAAATCCTTCTTCATCTCCTCCGTTACCATTTGTTACTTCTCCGCCACTTCTCCACAATAAGTTCTCTTTCTTCCCATTTTTCTATTTATTTAATTGCTGGCCATTTCATTTAGAGTTGCCTCTAAGGTTAACCATGTCTAGAAAGTTTGATCCTCCTGGGATGGTTCCCTCAGAACCTAATAAACCTTTATTTGGTTGGTTTCCAGAGAAGTACACTGCATGGGATTTCTTGGCAACACGAGCACCGTCAGGATGTAGAGCACTGGTGAGGTCTGCTAAACCCAGAGCCATTGTTGCCATAGCTCTTCCCATAGCAAGGGATGAGAGGCTTCCCACTAACATTTTGTCTTGTATACCTGGATCCAGAGGGACAATAACTAGCATTTTCACCTTATTAGCCAAGGGAGAGAGAGAAAGAGTCTAGGGAACCATTGCCCTTTGCGATTCCAATGTCAAAAGACCTAGCATTCCCAGGAGAAACCATGGATATTGCAATCCCTTTTCCCATCAAAGTGGAAGTTGCATGGGTGAAATGCAGATTGAACGAGGAGGCGCTCAATGGTGTTTTGGCGGAACACCCAATTGATGGCTGCTACTACACTAGGATTCCTTCGAAGGATGAATCTGCTTGTTAACCCCATAGGACAGAGATGTGTATATATATAATGAGTTTCTTCGGTTAGGGTACAAGCTCCCAGTTCCTCCAAAGGCGTTAAGATCCTTCATTATTACAGCCTGGCCCCAGCTCAAATCCACACCAATTCATGGTCTATGATCCTGGCCTTTATTGTCTTCTTTCGTAAGTTGGAAAGGGAGTCGAGCATTGATCTGTTCAGATACTTGTATCTTTTGAATAAAACTAATTGGACCAAGAAGGACACAGCCAAGTCAGGCTGGTATTACTTTAATAAGCGGCCCAATGCTTTTGAGATTCTGTGTAAAAAGAGGAACAAGGTTCCGCATAGGTCGAACAAGTTCTTTTTCGTGGGCCGTCACAACATGAAACCCTTGTCACTAGTAAACGTATGGCATTTTCTAGAAGTTGATGAATTAAACCACCTTTCAACTTTGAACGAGGAGGATAAACATAGCTACTCCATGGTGGAGTTGAAGACTAAACTTGGTTATGACGAGCTTACCTCCCCTTTCCTATCCTGTACGTCTATGACGATACAACACCATCAGGGTTTCATTTCGCCACAGGAAGTCCAGGTAAGTTGAAGAGGTATAATTTGCATGCCGACTTGTCATCTAATATTCTTCGGTACTAATTCTTCCTTTGATGATTTTGCAATGGGAAAATACTCTCTTGATCTCGCCGCAGTCAGGAGGTTACAAGAGTAGTAGAGGGCATCGAAAGACGGAGCCGAAGGCTCTTCTAAGAAGATTGGGAGGAATAAGAAAGCTTCCTGTACCAAGGTTACGAAGCCTCTGGACCAGAAGGAGTGGTCTGAGGGTGGGGGCAGCAGTGCCCCATCCTGAAGTAAGGCGAGGACTTATGTAGAGTCCACGCCTATGGCTCTGTCTAAGAGGTCTTCTCCTATTATACCTCTCTCTGAGATGGGGGTCACCTCTAATGATGTCCTTCTGGCACCTCAAGAAGTCACCGGGGTTTTTGCCCATAGCACCCTGCGCCGTTGTTGCAAGAGTTCAACAAGGAATCTTTGAAGTCGCCCTTTAGGCTTCCTCAGAATCCATCACCACTGGGCGATTATTGATGTCGTAAGGTCGGTGCCGAGTTCGTCGCTCACAACCTGGTTGGTAGCTCACCCCCAAGGGAGGGATGAATCGCTACCCCCAAGGGAGGGACAAATTGCTTCCCCCAACTCTTCCCTAGGTGAAGTCACTAATCAGGGGCTTTGAAAAGCATACCTCTGGTAGAGGCCGTGGTTTTAGATCTTCAAAGGGCCCTTACTAGCCGAAATGGAGGATCGGCCGTGCCATGGGGTCACCTGACACCGCCCATCATGTGGTGGAGTGCATGTGTCTGCCCAAGGACCAAATCTCCTTTGATAAGATGTCAGAGGATGTTCATCACCCGTGTAAGTGTTTATTTCTTCACATCTCCCTCTTCCCTCAGCTCATTATTCTTTTCCTCTAATGTTTCTCGTTCTTCTCTATAGCTTGCAAATGTATTACAATCTTGTAACCTCCACAATCTCAACAGGACAAAAAGGCTAGAGTTCCTTCAGAAAAAGCTCAAGTCTATTGAGAAAACTCTAGAAGAAGCCTAGAAGGTCTATCGAAAGTACTTTGAGGAGAAGGAAGCCTCGGCCAAGGAGCTAGAGGAAGTCAAGGGTTAGCTTGATGTCATAAACTCGGGCAAGAGTGATGTCGAATCTGTGGTCGCCTGACTGAAGGTGGAGCTTAAGGAATTGAAAGTGAGTGCCGAGTTGGATAGCCAAAAACAAAAAGAGATGGCTGATAAAACCATTGAAGGTCTTCGAGCCAAACTCAAGGAGACCGAAGTTGGGATTCCCGAGAAGATCAACCAGGCCCTTGAGTTCAAGGCCTCTGAAAAATTGGCTGGTTTGGTCCAGAGCACACCGGAGAAGAAAGCTCTCCGTACCTCGATCGGTGGAGCTCTATTTTCGAAAGGGGTGTACGACTTGTGTCGCTTCTTGCGGAAGAAAACATTTGACTTCGACTTCTCTAGGTACCATCTAGAATTGGATGAGGTTTCCTCTTCCTCTAAAGGGGAGGATGAAGATGAGGACGATGAAGATGAGGGAATCAAAAGCGTGTCTCAGCGTGAACCGCATGCCCTAGCCGTAATCCATCCCCCAGCCTCCATCCTTGATGTTGCCGTCTCTTGGGATTTCCAAGTTGTTGGCGGGCAACTCCATTTTGTTCAAGAAAGTTCAGCCAAGGATGCCGGGACAAAAATGGAGGTTTCCATGCGGACACCTTAGTTTTTCTCCTTTCTTGTTGTTCGCACCCTTTGGTGCTTTGTGTATTTTTGTACTTGTAATTCACCTCTAGAACTTAATGGAAATTTAACTTTTTTTGATTCTCCAGTTGATGCTATGCATAATCTTTTCTTAACCTTTCTATCTAGCATTATGATCTTCTCTTAAGATCTCTTGAACGTTCTCTCGGATACCCTTGCGGGGGCTAAAGTCCTTCGTACCCAGCTTCAAGAAGCTGAGACCACATTAGACAAAGTCAACACGGCCATGGCTTGTCTTGAAGAGTCTCAAAAAAATGAGTGCAAAATGCTACGATTTTGGGTGGAGAAGGCAGAGAAGCAGTAGGCGATTACTTGTAAGTTACATGTCGAGTGTTATAAGGAACTTCAACTGGTGAAGATTGACCAAGATGACCTGTAAAACGAGGGTGCTACTGATCGATGGTTTCACCTTGATGCTGAGCAACGATTGAACTTGCTTGCGGAGAAACTCACCAAGGCAGAAGAGACTCTGGCGGATTTCATGGGGTGTTCCAGGAATGATAGTTATTATTATAATCCTCACCCTTCTCTGGATGTCATTTACCAGACGATGTCGTGGCAGCGGGTTGAAGCTAAGTTTGAAACTAAGAAGGAGGCGAAGGAGTTGGTCAAAGCTGTAGAGCGCCTTAGGAAGCCTTCTGCTAACATGGTTAGAAGTGTATCTTTTTGAGTTGTATAATGTCTCTACCCCCCGACTTCATGAAAGTTTGATTAATAAAACTGTGATGAAGTCAATTTGTAAACTTGTTCTATACGTAACAAGATTTGTGATTTCTGATCATGCGTCAAGTTTGCACGTTCTAAGCATTTAACCACCTCTTTTTCGCACACTTTCCACTTTACTTGTCATAGTTTTGGAAGTGTAAACTTTCATCCATGTGGCACTTCCATCTTCAAAAGTATCTTGAAAATTGAAAATCTCTTTTCGTAGGTTCCTAGGGGTATAAATTTGACAGTTACCCATTGGTGAATGGGGTATTGTCGCGTGCAAAGCAGCCTCCTCCTTGAACCATCGCGACGGTTGAAATTTGATTTGACCATTTTCTCTATGATCTTTGTGGATTTCAACAGTTTGAAATTCTGAGGGAACCGTTTATGGTAATGGCTATATATTCCTTTGAGGTGGATAACTTGGGATTGCTTTCCTTTCATGTAGGATCCTTCTTCTTCTTCCCAAATTCCTTTCTGTGATCTTAAGTGTTAGACACTGTTTCAGGGATTACCTCATCCTTAGTTCTGCTTCTTTAATTTGAAGGATGTCTTCTTCACGACCCGGGCCTTCATGTTCCTGGGCTGGCAGTGGTTCCCCTGTTATTGATCCACCCTCTTCTTTGAGAGAGCGGTTAGTCCGCTATAGTTATCACTTTGTTGTGAGTCAAGTAGAGGTAAATATCCTTACGACCACTTACCCCATCCCTGGGGAATATGAAGGCAGGGCGGCTGAAGTTGATGAAGCACCGAATGCCATAAGCTCTGACGAAATCTGCATTTTTAGAGAGATGTTCGGTTCTGGTTTCCGCTTGCCTCTTCCGGATGAGATTTTTCCAATTTTGAAGTATTATCGGCTTCTCCCTGGGCAAGTGGAGCCCACATCATGGTGCCATTTGATTTATTTTTTTCTCTTCTTCCTGCGCCTTGGCCGTACCCCTTCAGTTAATTTATTCAGGTCAATATATTGCCTAAATGTAGAGAAAGAATCTAGTTCTCCCGCTCCCATGGAATGGTGTTATTTTAAGATGAGGACGTATGTCCCAAAGAATTTGGGTTCTCAGAGGGGATCCCTCCAAAACTGGTGTAATTCTTTCCTCTTCATTGGATGCGTAGACAGGACCCCATTTCCTGTAGGCAACGTATGTAGTTTTTTCAATGATGATGAAGCAAAGGTGTTGAACGGGAAACCTGAGTTATCCCGTGATGATTTATAATCTTTTGATCTTGCCGAGAAGAAAGTAGGTGAGTTCCAATTGTTTCATACTGAATTAGCCAAGCTTGATATCCATTTGATTGTTCAAGCTCAACCACCTCATGTAGGTGCAGAGGGGGGGTTGAGAGGAGGGTGATGCTTTCACTCAGGTGGACAACTCAATGCAAGTGGACGAAGGAGTTCCATCCCCACCTAGTAAATTTAATATATCCTCGACTCTCTTTCAATATGGTAAATTTAATATATCCTCAACTCTATTTCAATTGTGATGCTTTTTACTTCTCTATTAACTGTTTACCCTCTTTTTGGTTCAAATTGCTTCATTTCCAGGAGTTCAGATCATTAGAAAACATCCACGCTCAGATAGGACTCTTAGGGCTTCTCGACATTTAAAAAGGAAGATGGTGCATGAATAGGAGCCCCCTCCAAAACAGAAAAGGCAGTCATCACCTTTAGTCTGAGCAAGGGGTGAGACTAGTGAAGCTGCAATAGTAAAAGTCTCTAATTCTCCCAGCAATAGCGACATCCCAATGGGTTGTCCAAAGGAACCTACAGCCCAAACAACCTTGCATGGGGAGTCCCCGCATGGGAATCCTTTCCTAAGGAGTCAAACAAGTCTACCGAAGGGGATATTTTTGTCCCAAATTGGTCTATAAAGGTTACTAACAAGGGCATATTCGATGTTCCGGTGGCTGGAGAACTTCTTCGAGGAATTTGCCTCCCCGGGGACCAAGAGTTTGTTGCTGAAAGGACTTCTAAAAAATCGGACTGCAAGATTTCTTCAGCATTCTACAATGTAATTGTTCAGACTTCAGATATACCCATAGTTTTCTTTTTAGTCTCTGATTAGGCTTCTTTCTTGGCTGCAACTTACAAACTGTTGCTCTGAACTTTCTATGAGATTTGAATCTCTAGAGGGTAGGCCTACGGAGACTGACCAGAAACTAAAGGCAGTAGAAGAAGCACTCTCCATGGAGAAGGATAGAGCAAAAGATGAAATCAACTCATTGAGGGCTAGGACTTGGAGATCTTTGCAAAGTGCAAAAGATGAAATCAACTCATTGATGGAGGAAAAGGCCTCGATGGTAAAGGAAAGCGAGTTCGGGACAGGTACTTTTATAAGATGGTTGACAGTTCCATGAATGAATTCAGGAGGTCAGAAGATTTAGAAGAAATGATCCGCAAAGGGGATGAATTTGCCTCCCTTCATGAAGAAATTGGTAGGACGACTTACAAGCAAAAATTTCACAAGCTGCGTGAATTTGTGCTGTTAAAGGTCCCAATTTTGACTTTTCTGAATTTGGAGATGTGCCATTTTCTTCGAAGTCCGATGAGTAATGCACTGGTGCTTTCCCTCACAACGTCTTAGATCATCATAACATTTTTCTTCTATTTCTTCATCTTGTCCTGTACTTTGTGATTGCAATCTTGTAATTTTGCTTTAATGAAAATGTTTGAAACTTTTGTTTTCTGTGCTGAGTTTGCATGTCCTTTTGCCTTTATTTTCATGAAATTTGGAACGTTCCTTTGTTCTAGAGTTCACAAATGGTGCATGGTGCGTGCAACATGAATCTGAGTAGTATAGGCAGTCGTTAGACCCCTCGTCACACACATCGCTTGTCAAAGAGTTGTGTTAACCCATAAGTCGTGTGAGTGGCTATGTAATTAACTTGTGGGGTGATTATAGGCTTACAACCCAAGTGTTCCACAAGTTGTTGCTATAGTGGCTTATGTCAGGACGTTACTCAAAATTTCACAAGGCAAAAGATTGTGATGTAAGACATTTCATTAAAGTTTCCTTATGTCCATTACATCAATGACAGAAATTCTGCAAATTTTTTGAGTGCCAAGGCTTCTGGATATATTATCCTCCCTCGTTTTAATGTATCAAGTCCTTGGCCTCATTACACAGACAACTCTATATGGTCCTTCCCAAGTCGGCATTAACTTGCCTTACTAGGAAGGTTTGGATATAGCGGTACGACGAAGCACCCAATCATCGATCTTGAATTGCCTAGCTTGGACATGTGAGTTGTAGTACCTAGCTACCCTCTGTTGGTATGGCAACGTTCGTATTAGAGCGTTGTCGTAGATCTCCTCTAGTAGGTCTATGTTGGACCTCAGATCCTCATTATTTTGGATCTCGTCGTAGTTAAAGATCCTAAGAGTGGGGTGAATGACTTCGACTGATATGACTGCTTCTGCTCTATACACTAACATTAAAGGTGTTTCCCTAGTAAGCATTCAGCTTGTAGTGCTATAGGACCAGAGGACACTCGGCAACTCGTCGGCCCATTTTTCTTTGGCTGTCCCAAGTCACCGAGCTATTCCATGGGAGATGGTTTTATTTGTGGCTTCTAACTGGCCATAGGCCTCTGGGTGATATACTATCGGGAACTTGTACTCAATGTTAAAGCCTTCACAAAAGGCTCTGAACTGTTCCCTATTGAACTATGGTCCATTATCAATTTCCAGTATTTTTGGGATGCCATAATGGTATATGATGAGGTATTGTCACACCCAAACCCCCCAAACCAAAACAACCAAACAAACACCCCCACCCACAACCCCAACCCCCCACACCCACCACATCCCCCCCCCCCCAAAAAAAAAAAAAAAAACCCCCCCAAAAAAAAATATAAATATTATTATTTATTATATTTATTTTTTATAAAACAAACAAAAACAAATAAAAAAATAAAAAAAAAAAAAAACTCCCCCCAAAAAAAAAAAAAAAAATAAAAAAAAAAAAAAAAAAAAAAAAAAAAAATAAAAACCACTAAGCGTAGACATAGTTGAAACACTCGCTTGACGAGTCATATTCGTCCTCCATAGCGTACTCATCCATAGCCGCCACATGTCCATATGTTGGCGTAACGATATAGTCTTCGACAGTAATACCTACAACATCAGAAACTAAAAAGAATTACACGCACAAGGATCAACCTTCTTACATGAGCTCAGTGTGTGAACAAAACAATGCAACAAACATATGTGTAAGCACCCCATTTTTGCCACCCTCGGCATAAATGAACCAATATGGCAGGTTTCTGACCTTTAACCCAAAGATTTGTGATTCTCCACTAATCCCCACAGCAATTATCTTCAAACGAGACCGGAATTGCTCAATTTCGATATCAAATGAGGAAGATACGGCCATTTTAGTCGGATGATACATATAGGGGAGGTTTCAAAATTATTATAAATAATAATCCCGGGGGCCTTCATGCAAATTATCCTAAGTCGGATTGTTTGAATTTCAAATCATCATATCTTGATCATCCGACATCGGATTCGGGAGTGATTCAATACCATTATTCTTCATTCATGATGTTCTACAAAGTGGGCGTAAAAAATCCCGGGTAGAAGTCACCGGTGGGTCCCATGCAAACTTGCATGCAAAATGATCGTTAGAACTTCAAGCTTCATATCTTTCCGCTCTACACCGGATTCGGATGATTCCAAGACCATTATTCTTCATTCATGATGTTCTACAAAGTGGACGTAAAAAATCCCGGGTAGAAGTCACCGGTGGGTCCCATGCAAACTTGCATGCAAAATGATCGTCAGAACTTCAAAGCTTCATATCTTTTCCGTTCTACATCGGATTCAGATAATTCCAGTCTCATTATGTTCCATTTTTAGTGCTCTACAAAGTGGACGTAAAATATTTCCGTAGAAGCCTCCGAAGGATCTCATGCGAAATGGTCGGCCAAATTATCGATAATTGGTCCGCTTAAACTTCAAAAATTCATAAGTTGACCATTTTACTTCCAAATGAGGTGATTCAAGTTCCTATATTCCTCATTTTTAATGTTCTACAAAATGAACGCAAAAAATTTGGAATAGAGGCCATCGAAAAATTCCATGCGGGATAACGGGGGGGAATGACCCGTGAAATGACAAGGAGAAAAAACCCGAGTTAATTCCAATCAGTCCGGTCAACTCGGTTCAAACCGGTTTTGGTCCAACCTAGCTCAACCCATATCGGTTGTCAACCTAAGTCGGTCTCAACCCATTTCGAATCGGTTCATCTATGTGCACGATATTTATATTATATATATATATATATATATATATATATATATATATATATATATATATATATATATATATATATATATATATATATATATATGTATGTATATATGTATGTTATTAAATATATGTGTATATATGTATATAATATATATTATTGTATGTAAATGATAATCCAAAAGATTTTGAGAAGAAAAAGGAAAGAGGGAGAACCGAAGTTTTGGATAATCCAAAAGTTTTTGAGAAAAAAGGGAGGAGGGGAGAGAAAAAACGTGGAAGAGAAGGGGATTTAGGGTTTTGAGATAATCCAAAAAGATTTTGAGAAGAAAAAGGAAAGAGGGGAGAGAAAAAAACGTGAAAGAGAAGGGGATTTAGGGTTTTGAGATAATCCAAAAGATTTTTGAGGAAAAAAAGGAAAGAGGGGAGAGAAAAAACGTGGAAGAGAAGGGGATTTAGGGTTTTGAGATAATCCAAAAAGATTTTGAGAAGAAAAAGGAAAGAGGGGAGAGAGAAAACGTGAAAGAGAAGGGGATTTAGGGTTTTGAGATAATCCAAAAGATCTTGAGAAGAAAAAAGGAAAGAGAGAGGAATAAAAGAAAAAAAAAAAAAAAAAAGGGGGGAAAAAGATTCCCCTTCACGTTTTCTAGAAAGAAAACGTGAAAGAGAGAGAGGAGAAAAAAAGAAAGAAAAAAGGAAGGAAAGAAAAAGGAAAAAAAAAGATTTTTTAAAAAAAAGATCTTCTAGAAAATGAGTGAAAAATTATAAATAGGCAAGAGGAGGATCCTTTTTTCCAGACCATGAAGAGAGAAAAACGTGAGTGAGAGAGAGAAAAGAAAAAAAATCGGAAGAAAAGAGAAGAAGAAGAAAATAGAGAAAGAGAGAAGGAGAGAGAGAGAAAGAGAGAGAGAGAGAGAGAAAGAGAGAAAGAGAGAATATCTAGAGGAAAAAGGGAGAAGGATCAGAGAGGCAGAAAAGAGGATGATGAGAAGATGCAAAGGAGAGAAGGAGAGAGAAGAAGCCTGAGGTAAGAATCACCCATCGCTTTTGTCAATTTATTTTTTCAAAGTCAAAGCATACTGCAAATGCATGTCTGAGATTGGTATCTAGCATTAGGAAGATGCCTCTGTTTGCATTAGGTTCCTTGAGACAAAATGTTGGCCTCTGAGTCTTCTTTCTAACCATGTATTCAGATTTTATTTTCATGAGCTATATGATTTTATATTGATTTTATAGTACCACTGGCCAGAATCTGGAACAGACCTGACCAGTGTATTTGCCTGTACTTGGGGAATATTTTCGACCTGCCTATGGTCTCTTTTAGGATTAGGTTCCTTGAGACAAAATGTTGGCCTCTGAGTCTTCTTTCTGACCATGTATTCGGATTTTATTTTCATGAGTTATATGATTTTATATTGATTTTATAGTACCACTGGCCAGAATCTGGAACAGATCTGACCAGTGTATTTGCCTGCACTTGGGGAATGTTTTCGACCTGCCTATGGTCTCTTTCAGGATTAGCTTCCTTGAGACAAAATGTTGGCCTCTGAGTCCTCTTTCTGACCATGTATTCGGATTTTATTTTCATGAGCTATATGATTTTATATTGATTTTATAGTACCACTGGCCAGAATCTGGAACAGATCTGACCAGTGTATTTGCCTGTACTTGGGGAATGTTTTCGACCTGCCTATGGTCTCTTTCAGGATTAGCTTCCTTGAGAGAAAATGTTGGCCTCTGAGTCCTCTTTCTGACCATGTATTCAGATTTTATTTTCATGAGCTATATGATTTTGTATTTATTTTATAGTACCACTGGCCAGAATCTGGAACAGATCTGACCAGTGTATTTGCCTGTACTTGGGGAATGTTTTTGACCTGCCTATGGTCTCTTTCAGGATTAGCTTCCTTGAGACAAAATGTTGGCCTCTGAGTCCTCTTTCCGAGGATATCTTTTAAGAATTTTTTGAGTAAGTACAGTGCCCTATGTGCCCATTTTGGTCCAGCCTGACAAAGCTGTTATCTTGCTGCATGTTCCATCATGTTTTGATTGATTCTCATATGCTTTGGTTGTTTCTCACATGCCATATTTGATGCTATATTTGTTCACATGCTATGTTCGGATGCTCGTATGCATACACTACTATAATTGGAATGGTCACACTGCCATAATTGGATGATTACTGCCATGATTGGAATGATCATACTCACATGCTATATTAAATGCTTTTTGTCATAATTAGGGTAGAAAACCCTACAAAATAGAAAGAAAATAGCAATTAGGGTAGAAAATCCTAAAAAATGGAAACAAAATAACATTTAGGGTAGAAACCCTAAGATGGAAAGAAAATAATAATTAGGGTAGAAAACCCTAAAATGGAAAGAATGTAACAATTAGGGTAGAAAACCCTAAAAATAGAAATAAAATAATAATTAGGGTATAAAACCCTAAAATGGAAAGAAAGTAACATTTAGGGTAGAAAACCCTAAGATGGAAAGAAAATAATAATTAGGGTAGAAAACCCTAAAATGGAAAGAATGTAACAATTAGGGTAAAAAACCCTAAAAAATGAAAATAAAATAACAATTAGGGTAGAAAACCCTAAAATGGAAAAATGTAACAATTAGGGTAGAAAACCCTAAAAATAGAAATAAAATAATAATTAGGGTATAAAACCCTAAAATGGAAAGAAAGTAACATTTAGGGTAGAAAACCCTAAGATGGAAAGAAAATAATAATTAGGGTAGAAAACCCTAAAATGGAAAGAATGTAACAATTAGGGTAGAAAACCCTAAAATGGAAAGAAAATAACAATTATGGTAGAAAACCCTAAAAAAATAAAAAATAATAATAACAATTAGGGTAGGAAACCCTGAAAAATGGAAAGAAAAAATTAGGGTAGAAAACCATAAAATGAAAAGAAAATAATAATTAGGGTAGAAAACCATAAAAAAATGGAAAGAAAATAATAATTAGGGTAGAAAACCCTAAAATGGAAAGAAAATAACAATTAGGGTAGAAAATCCTAAAAAATGTTAAGAAAATAACAATTAGGGTAGAAAACCCTAAAAATGGAAAGAAAATAATTAGGGTAGAAAACCCTAAAATGGAAAGAAAATAACAATTAGGGTAGAAAATCCTAAAAAATAGAAATAAAATAGCAATTAGGGTAGAAAACCCTAAAAAAATGGAAATAAAATTACAATTAGGGTAGAAAACCCTAAAATGGAAAGAAAGTAGCAATTAGGGTAGAAAATCCTAAAATGAAAAGAAAATAGCAATTAGGGTAGAAAACCCTAAATATGGAAAGATAATGGCAATTAGGGTCTTGCCATGCTTAGAAGATAGCCTACTAGATCATGCCATATAGGCTCTTGCCTTATTTGCAATACATGCCATATTTGAAAGATTTTTAAACAATCTTATCTGTATGTGAATTTCTTGTCATAAATATTTTATGTGCCATATTTAGATAGAATATTCTATTTTTTTGGCAATAACTTATTTTATGCAACACCCTAGTCAAACTGTCATATCTGCACACTTCTAAAAGACAACCTAGGCGTGGGGATGTGCATTTAGGCACCCACATTCTTGGGAAGGGCATAATGGGAATAATAAAACCTTAATAAAGAAAGAGAATTCTTTGCCAAACCTTCCAAAATTAGAATTCAGAATGAAAAGGGTAATTTAGGACGATTTGCCCCTCGGCAAACCCTAAACCTAGAATAGGTTCTAAACCCTAAACCTGTATAGGTTCTAAACCAAAGGTTCTCAATCATTAACCTAAAAAAGGGTTATCCATCCCGAACCATGGCCCACTTGGATTCCTAGGGCAAACCCTAGGATCCGCTAGGATACTTACAATTTGGGAGAAACCCAAATTTGGGTCCACACCTTAGTCCGAACCTTTCGGACTATCCATAGATCCACTAGGATCCATACCAGGATATCCATATTCAAACCCTAGGAGAAAGGGCATTTGGGATCCAAACTTTAGTCCACTCGGACTATCCATAGATCCACTAGGTTATTTACCCAAACCTTAGTCCACTCGGACTATCCATAGATCCACTAGGATATCCCCCATATTTTAACCCAAATAGGGTTATCCACACTTTTAGTCCACTTGGACTATCCATAGATCCACTAGGATATTATCCACATTCCAACCCAAATAGGGTTATCCTTAGATCCACTAGGATTATCTATCAGTCCAATTGGACTATCCAGACCCTAACCCATAGGGTTTTCTCAACCTTTCAAGCATAAATTTCAACTTGAACAAAGAACTTAATCATGCACAAGCATAAATCACATCCATAAACTTTAATCACACCTGAACTACGATGGTGAACCTGATTTTTGGAATAATTCCGTGATACGTAGGCAATCTGATGGATACAGATTTGGTTCAATGATATCAAACCACTTGGTTGGTTTGGTTTAATAAATAGAGTCTAGCATAGGAAAGGTATAGGAGACCGATTTCGATCGGGCGGTTTGGGTGCCTAACCCCTTCCCATAACCGTAACCTGACACTTACCCAATCTCTGATGGACCAGAATTCCAATCTAAGGGTCATGAGTCAATCGAAGTCTTACCTTGGGGTGAGATTTCACATTTCTAAGGTCCTAGACCTAAATCTAGGTGGCGACTTCAAAAGATTTCCATCTTTGTCCTCACAGTGGCGACTTCACTGGGGATATAAATGTCAAACTCCTAAATGAAAACTTTCCTTGTGTGAATTGGATGCTAGATTTTAGGATACTATATTTATGCTTGTATATTATTGCTTTGGGGGGAATGGGTTCAGTCACACATTCGTGCGAGTAGCCGAACCGGGTCCCATGCATATGGGGCAGCCCGCTAGGCGAAACACACAGCCTTGGCCTGTACTTTGTGAGACCACGACCGGCGAGCAGCCTCTAACGAGCGTTTCTTGGGTCCGCCTGGGAATGCGTTATGCTACTCCACGTCGCTTGGATCCTTGCAACATAGTATATAAAGGGATTGGGGGCTCATTATTCATCGAGCATTCGGTGATAGGTTACCCCATCCTCGTCAAGGTGGCCTTTTCTGTCCTAACCCGGATTGTAGCCCAATGTTTGTTATTTTTTTGTTCATCCCCTGAACCGACCCGGTAAAATCGGTTTAACCATGACATCCATGTTCGAGACGTCGAAGTTCTGCCCGTTTTTGTCCTCGATTGGTCAACATGTTAGAATCTACACGATGAGCATCTTGAACTCTCACCCATTGGGAGTATGAGGTATGTATACACCTGTTCTACATCATAGTAGACGGTCACTATACACCCTCCATTAAGTAAGCTCGATGTGTCGAATCTCTCATTGTTAACACGTCGATTTCAAAAAACGAGAAGAAAATCCCGTCACANGACTTAGATACCATGGTCAAGAAGAAATTTACTAGTTTGTTCATCTATGAACCGCTTTTGCTAATCATCCCTAATAAGGACGACGGATTAATATATCCATTTCAATTTCATCGAATTCGGTAATCCAATTGGCCAGACCTTGGTACCACTGATTATCCATTTTGGAATCATGAGGTCCCAAGACTGAACACATGGCTTAATCAAATTCAATTAAATTGACTTGGATAATGTTTACCCAATCGCCCTTATAAGGGATCTAACTTTTGTTTGGTTAAGTCATCTATCATTGTGCATGTGACTTCTTCCATTCCTCTAAATGTCTAAAATATCGATATTCCTCCATTAGGAATCAATCTAACCATATCCACCCTTTTAGGGTGAGAGGCCCCTACAATTAGGGAATTGTCTTGATCTCCCATCTCGAGATCCATCCATATTATCTTTCCAAATGAATCAATGGAAGTCATGAATCTAGATCTTGATTGAACATCAAATTTTATAAGAAAGAATGAAAGATTCAGCCCCTAGGCAAATCCAATCATAGTTCCCGATTCATCTCTGAATTAAGGAAAGATTCAGCCCCTAGGCAAATCCAATCATACTTCTCAATTCATCTCATAATTAAGGAAAGATTTAGCCCCTAGGCAAATCCAATCATAGTTCTCGATTCATCTCTGAATTAAGGAAAGATTCAGCCCCTAGGCCAATCCAATCAATGTTCCCTATTCACCTTTGAATTAAGGAAAGATTCAGCCCCTAGGAAAATCCAATCAATATTCCCTATTCACCTTTGAATTAAGGAAAGATTCAGCCCCTAGGCAAATCCAATCATAGTTCCCAATTCATCTTTGAATTAAGGAAAGATTCAGCCCCTAGGCAAATCCAATCATACTTCTCAATTCATCTCAGAATTAAGGAAGGATTTAATCCATAGGCAAATCAAATCATCATTCTCCATTCACCTCTGAAATAATGAAAGATCCAGCCCCTAGGCAAATCCAATCACCGTTCTCGATTCATCTCTGAATTAAGGAAAGATCAGCCCCTAGGCAATCCAATTATAGTTTTCGGTTCATCCAGAATTAAGGAAAGATTCAGCCCCTAGGCAGATTCAATTACATCCGTTCAGCTCATCTCGAATCAAAAAAAATATTCAGCCCCTAGGCATCCAACCACCATTTCTCGGTTCATCTCGGAACGAAGGAAAGATTCAGCCCCTAGGCAAGTCCAATCATCATTTTGGTTCATCCGAATTAAGGAAAGATTCAGCCCCTAGGCGATTCAATTACATCCGGTTCATCTCGAATCAAAAAAAAATTCAGCCCCTAGGCGATCCAACCACCATTTCCGGTTCATCTCGGAACCGAAGGAAAGATTCAGCCCCTAGGCAGGTCCAATCATCATTTTGGTTCATCCAGAATTGAGGAAAGATTCAGCCCCTAGGCAGATTCAATTACATCCAGTTCATCTCAGAATCAAAAAAAATATTCAGCCCCTAGGCAGGTCCAACCACCATTTCCGGTTCATCTCGAACCGAAGGAAAGATTCAGCCCCTAGGCAGGTCCAATCATCATTTTGGTTCATCCAGAATTAAGGAAAGATTCAGCCCCTAGGCAGATTCAATCACATCCAGTTCATCTCAGAATCAAAGAAATATTCAGCCCTAGATTCAACCACCATTTCTAGTTCATCTCAGAATTAAAGAAGGGTTTAACCTTTAGGCAGGTTCAATCATCACTCCCAGATCATGCTAAAATGAAGAAGGCATTCGGCCCCTAGGCTTTTTCACCCTTCACCTCCTGTTTAGGTTCTGATTCATGTCGGAACTAGGAAAAATTCCATTCATTTGAATTCAATTAGCCACTAGGCTTATCCAACCATCAACTTTGGTTAGGGTTCCAGTTCATGTCGAAACTAGAAAAAGTTTCATTCATCTCGAATTTATTTAGCCCCTAGGCTTGTCCAACCATCAACTTTGGTTCAGGTTCGGATTCATGTTGGAATTAAGAAGAGTCTCATTCATCCGAATTCATTTATCCACTAGGCTTATCCAACCATCAACCGGTGGTTCAAGTTCTGATTCATGTTGGAACTAAGAAGAGTTCCATTCATTTGAATTTAATCAGCCCCTAGGTTTGTCCAACCGTCAACTCTAGTTCAGGTTCTGATTCATGTCGAAACTAAGAAAGGTTCCATTCATATGAACTCAATATGAGCATGAGTTAGCCTCTAGGCCTGTTCAATCATTACCTTTGGTCCATGTTCCACTTCATAAAGGAATCAAAGAGAATTTCAATCAATCCATCATCTCTATCAATTAGAGTCTAATCCATGATTGTCTTCCTTGGCCTCTATCAATCGGAGCCCAACTCAAGCAATCCTTGCCTCTAGCAACTAGAGCCCAGTCCATGACTATCAATCTTGATCTCTATCAATCAGAGACCAATTCAAAATCAATCTTGATCTCTATCAATCAGAGACCAATTCAAAATCAATCTTGATCTCTATCAATCAGAGACCAATTCAAAATCAATCTTGATCTCTATCAATCCCCCAAAATCAATCTTGATCCTATCAATCGGAGACCAATTCAAAATCAATCTTGATCTCTATCAATCGAGAGACCAATTCAAAATCAATCTTGTTCTCTATCAATCGGAGACAACTCAAAGTCAATCTTGTCTCTATCAATCGGAGACCGATTCAAAATCAATCTCTGGCTCTATCAATTAGAGCCCGATCCATGTCCATCATAGCCCAGTGCTACAAGTTAGGATCGCTCGTCGGGAATGACGAATGATAAGCATTACGCATTGCTTGTCAATAAAGATCAATTCCAGATTCTAGAATCATCAGGAGACCATGAAACTTCAACTATGACAGTGTTATCCCATCACAGGCATTTCTATCCCATTGGCCAGGAAAATGTTAGAATCCGAAGAGTTGCCCTCACATTTCTCATTATTCAAAGAGAGGGAATGGAATTTCCCGAGCAATAGGGTAGACCAAAGATGAGATCTAATGTGCTCCAGGCTAGGATAAGAACCAGAATCACAGCTAGGGAATGGTCCAATGATGAAGCCCTGAGCCCTAAGTGGGGCATGAACCAGATTGACCTTGGACCCAAACTAAATGCGGTCTAATGAGGAAAGCCATTTTGCCCTAAACTGGGGCATGGACCAAATTGACATTAGACCCAAATTGAGAGTGGTCTAACAAAGAAATCCATTGAACCCCCCAAGCCAAGGCATAAACTAGTCTAATCTTGGACTCAAAATGGTGTAGTGCAATGGCGATACCCCTTGCTCCCCAAGCTGGGGCATAAGCCAAAATGATATGAATTCAGCTAGAAGTGGTCCATCGATGAATCCACTGAACCCCAAACTGGGGCATGAACTAGAGTAACCTTGTGCTTAAAAAGCAATAGTCCAATTATGAATGGATCCCAAACTGAAAAAAAAGAGGGAGAAATTATATGGAAAAGGTAGGTATCTTGCACCTACTGATAGAGGGGCATGATGAGTCTTGCTATTAGAGATCTGAAGGAAGACTTATTCCCGCAACGACTGAAGGTGGTCGTCGAAGGCGTTATGCCCAACTGGAGCCGCTTGGACGAACTAGTTGTTTCAACTTTCTATTATCGGTATTTGATAGGTCATCCATGTCTGGGTCCAAGATCAATATGCTTGTTGACAAGTCTAGTCCAATCTGCCGTGTAAGTAAAAGAAAATCACCCCGTTTGGGATTTCAAACTCTGTGCCTTGTCTCTTCCATATATTTCCTCCCAGTTTCATACATCCTCCTATTCTACGTGCGCAATCAATTCTAACTCGAAGATGATTGAAATGATGAGCCATCTCCCCGAACTTCTATGCCACCCGGCCTCTTGAGAAAGAAAGGTCCAACCCGTCTGGGAAAGCTTTAAATGATCAATCGAGAGGCACAAGAGTAGTCTCAAGAAACATGTATTGGAGAAGCTGCCATTTGTTCTACCTGTGAAAAGATTCCAAGGAAAGCATTAGATCAACAGATCAGCCAATCAGTACAAATGTGGAGGATAGATGTGCCACCAAAAAGATGGAAATACCAAAGTTCATACAAAGTATATCATCTGCAAGCAAGAGATATATGATGAATGATCAATCTCAAAATCAAAGAATGAGGTCATTGGGATACCCAAAAAAAAAAAAAAAAAAAAAAAAAAAAAAAAAAATTCAAGCCTATGTTTTATCTACATCCATAATGGGAAGGCAATCACATCAGATAGAAGGTGATGATTAACTTCCAGAGGATAGCATACAGATTCACCATGCAGATAAAATCAGATACTATATGAGCAGTCACAAATGCTCATAAAGTTTATAGAAGATCAGAGTGCTAGTTGGGGCAAAGACGTTCTATCTGATTGGAAATGTTTGGAAGAAGAAGATTCAAATCCAATATTGAAAGTCAGGATTCAATTTCGCGATCAAGCGAAGCACTGCATTATGTGGCCTTCACATCCAAAAAAAAAAAAAAAAAAAAAAAAGAAAAGAAAAAAAAAAAAAAAGAAGAAAAGAAAATAGTAAGATGTTGAATGGCATTGGAGCTCGACAGTAAGCCAATTGTCCCTCTCACTTCAAGAGGATGATAGTTCCAACCAAAGCCTGATAGCAAGTTCGATCATTCGTCGAGATTTACATCATGTTGGACCGGACTTTTGATTTTGGCCAATTACATCCCGCCTTTACAGGAGACGATCTCATCACTTCTTCATCAGAGAAAGATTTCTCATCGGCATTAGACTCTCTCTCCCGTCCATCAATCCGACGGCCTTCCAAGGAGTCTCTATCACAAGCCCTTCTTTTGATTATCATTTTTTATGGCATTGTATCTCGTGGTCATGTCATCATTTTATGTACAAATTCATGAATCTGGCTGGAACTCTCATCTGTCGTTCATTACATCCAATGGCTTCCCAAAGGTTCCCATAAGCCCTTCATTTCTCAAGCCAATAAAATGGGATCTTCTCGGTAAGATAAACCCATTCTACATAAATAACCAAACACTCTCCCAATGGTAGACCCATGTGGACAGTTTCACATCCGTCCTCTTGGACCTTCAACATCAATACTTGTCAACAAACCTAAAGGTTTCAGGCCCAGATATGATCGTGACTGATTCAGAATCTCGATATAGCTTGTTGGGACACGTGTTCCATCTGAACATCTCCAAGAAAGGAAAACATAATTTGGCACCATTTTTAATTTTGGTGTGGGACTGCATTTCCCTAAGATCACTTTTAGTGATGATTCAAATAGCTGCCCGCCTATCAATACGTGTAGGTGTCAACTTAAACAGTGGGGCAAGGCTACCCATTTGTCATAAAAGTCATGCCATTCAGATTTCCCCTAAGGGTTTCGGACCATTGGATAGGACCATAATTTTGGCAATATCCTCACCATATCGGGACTCTTTATTCAACCCAAGATGGGGTTTGCAAAAAAGAAGAAAATGAAAAAAAAAATAATGGGAAGAAAAGAAACCTCAGCAAGGAAAGGCAACCCGAGAAACCTCAATGGGCAACCCATAATACCTCAGTGGGGATAGGCGATCTGATGCAGCCCTAAAGCATTGCCCTCATTGGCCCTTCAAAGAAAAAATCAGTGGTTCATGTAGACAAGTGTCATACCAGTCTACCCTCCATAAGGAAAGGAACCCCTCTTGCTCTCCAGTGAATCATACTCGGAGGAGTTGAACAAACCATCATCTGTTGGGCTCCATAGCATTGCCTTTCAACAGAACTCTATCTTCAAATCCTGTTGGTCATGTTAGGGAGAGAGCAAATTCTCATGGCCTGGTTACGGATGTAGCCAAATTCATTTAAATCATCAGTTCCTTCATTTTTCGAAATTCAAGAAGGGTTTATCAAAGAAATCATTTTCTGCAATCAATCTTCCCTTGACCTCAGAAGCATGGTCAAATTCTAAATGCAATCCAGATTCAACCTTGTTCTAACTCTGTTAGATTTCCCATTTCCTTCTATAGTAGTGGTCTGTCACAACATGCAGACACTGGGGCATAGATATACCCTATGTAGAGGAATTGAACTTGATCATGAGCATTAAATCTAGGATCCATTGTCTAGTCTGAAGTCACTGACTTTCCTAGTCAATAGAAGTAGGTCTGTCCAAGTTGGTTTTTGCCAATTTCTCAGTTCTCCCAATCCTGTTGATAAAGAAAATCCGATGTGGTCGATCACCTGTTAGGATTTGGTCACCAAATTCTCTGAAGGAACACTTCGAATCCTTTGCACCTCATGCCTACTTTGGGGCCAGGGTTCATTCATCTTTCAAAATTGGCACAACAATGTTGCAAAGCCCTGAGCTTTTCATAAGCCTAGATCAAGGGCCAAACCCATGTCACATTTCATCGCCGCTTGGCTATTCTACCAATTTGGTCTACCATAATGCACAGTCAAAGAACTTAGTTGATCAGATGCCCCTCGACAGTTTAACACCAAGGTCAATCAATAAAATCACTTTGGTTAGAGACTGTCAAGCTCCCCTCATTCTTGTCCAAAATCCTCGCTAGAGTTTCTTTCAATCCAAAATCCAACAACACCAATGTTGGCTGAAGAAAATCATCACCTTCAAATTACATGGAACCCTTCAAAGGGAGTAACCAAGTCATCCCTACCGTGCTGAAATTGAGTCAAACTTTCAGTACCAGGTCATAAATGGAAAATTTCAAATCTAGGTATCATGCCAGCAAAGTCCATGACACCACTTCCATTGATGTCATATTTTGTGCCTTCACCAATAAAGCAGGAGCAAAAAAAAACTCGGAAAACTGCCAAGGAATTCACCATCATTTCAAATATGTCCAGCACTCTATAGGTTCAAAGTCAAGAGACTTCCAAGATGGGTCAGATTCCAACCCTAACGGTTCAAAGTTAACAAAGCCTTCCTGTATGGGTCACTTTCAAGCATCCTAAAGGTTCATAGCCATAGAGCTTCCAAGAAGGATATTCCTATTTTCAATCCCGAAGGTCCAAAGCTGGTAGGAACTGCCAAGATGAGTCATTCGGTATCACCCTATAAGTGACCTTCTGAGTTCTTGCTCATTTCAGAATCAATAGCAAATTTCTCACCCTAAAAGTGACCTTCTGAGTTCTTACTCATTACAGAATCAAATGTAGAGCCCTAGCTCATCCAAAGATCAAATCAATCTCAGATTATTAGTGAATCAAATGCAGAGCCCTAGCTCATCCAAATTTCAAATCAATCTCAGTCTATAAGTAAATCAAATGTAGAGCCCTAGCTCATCCAAAGATCAAATCAATCTCAGATTATTAGTGAATCAAATGTAGAGCCCTAGCTCATTCAAAGATTAAGTCAATCTCAGCCTATAAGTGAATGCAGAGCCCTAGCTCATTCAAAGATCAAGTCAATCTCAGCCTATAAGTGAATGCAGAGCCCTAGCTCATTCAAAGATCAAGTCAATCTCAGCCTATAAGTGAATGCAGAGCCCTAGCTCATTCAAAGATCAATTCAATTTCAGCCTATAAGTGAATCAAATGCAGAGCCCTAGCTTATTCAGAAAAAACAATCTCAGAATCTCAATCAAAAGAGCCTCAGTTCAATCAAAGAGAAGACATCAAGTCTTCCATCCAAACAAATCAAATCCAAGCCCAAGCTCATGCAATCAGCCTTGTATTCACAGCCTAGCTCCATACAAGAAGAGGTTTATCAGCCTACAAATGGATCAAGCCGGGTCCAAGCCCGCACATACCTTGCATCATGAGTTCCACCTCAGCAAGAAGAGGTTCCCAACCTACAAATGAGCCTTGTATTCACAGCCTAGCTCCATACAAGAAGAGGTTTATCAGCCTACAAATGGATCAAGTCGGGTCCAAGCCCGCACATACCTTGCATCATGAGTCACCTCAGCAAGAAGAGGTTCCCAGCCTACAAATGAGCCTTGTATTCACGGCCCTAGCTTCATACAAGAAGAGGTTTATCAGCCTACAAATGGATCAAGCCGGGTCCAAGCCCGCACGTACCTTGCATCATGAGTTCCACCTCGGCAAGAAGAAGAGGTTCCCAACCTACAAATGAGCCTTGTATTCACGGCCTAGCTTCATACAAGAAGAGCATCACCAATCTTCCAGAAGAGCAAACCTTCTTGCCAGTCGAACTACGTTCTGGGCTTGATTTCTAGGACACCCTTAGAATACGTAGGCAGTTTAGGAAGAATTACCCTAAGTGCAGCCCAATAAACAATATCACTCATACCCCAAAAATGTGGTTCTTTTATCTTTAGCCTTCAACTGATAACAATCTCGGCTAAAGAGGGGCATCTGTAAGCACCCCATTTTTGCCACCCTCGGCATAAATGAACCAATATGGCAGGTTTCTGACCTTTAACCCAAAGATTTGTGATTCTCCACTAATCCCCACAGCAGGGTCATGGGCTATTATCTGCATAGATGCATAGGTCATGGAATTATCTTCGAAACGAGACCAGAATTGCTCAATTTCGATATCAAATGAGGAAGATATGACCATTTTAGTCGGATGATACATATAGGGGAGGTTTCTATCATATCTTGATCATCCGACATCGGATTCAGATGATTCCAAGACCATTATTCTTCATTCATGATGTTCTACAAAGTGGACGTAAAAAATCCCGGGTAGAAGTCACGCCGGGCCCCATGCAAACTTGCATGCAAATGATCGTTAGAACTTCAGCTTCATACTTTCCCGCTCTACATCGGTTCGGATGATTCCAAGACCATTATTCTTCATTCATGATGTTCTACAAAGTGGGCGTAAAAAATCCCGGGTAGAAGTCACCAGTGGGTCCCATGCAAACTTGCATGCAAAATGATCGTCAGAACTTCAAAGCTTCATATCTTTCCCGTTCTACATCGGATTCAGATAATTCCAGTCTCATTATGTTCCATTTTTAGTGCTCTACAAAGTGGACGTAAAATATTTCCGGTAGAAGCCTCTGAAGGATCTCATGCAGAATGGTCAGCCAAATTATCGATAATTGGTCCGCTTAAACTTCAAAAATTCATAAGTTGACCATTTTACTTCCAAATGAGGTGATTCAAGTTCTTATATTCCTCATTTTTAATGTTCTACAAAATGAACGCAAAAAATTTGGAATAGAGGCCATCGAAAAATTCCATGCGGGATAACAGCGGGAATGACCCGTGAAATGACAAGGAGAAAAAACCCGATTAATTCCAATCATCCGGTCAACTCGGTTCAAACCGGTTTTGGTCCAACCTAGCTCAACCCATATCGGTTGTCAACCTAAGTCGGTCTCAACCCATTTCGAATCGGTTCATCTATGTGCACGATATTTATATTATATATATATATATATATATATATATATATATATATATATATATATATATATATATATATATATATATATATATATATATATATATATATATATATATATATATATATATATATAATATGTAAATATATGTGTATATATGTATATAATATATATTATTGTATGTAAATGATAATCCAAAGATTTTGATGAAAAAGGAAAGGGGGATATATCGTGATAGTGAATATGGATTTTGGTTTGTAGATGATAATCCAAAAGATTTTGAGAAGAAAAAGGAAAGAGGGGAGAGAAAAACGTGGAAGAGAAGGGGATTTAGGGTTTTGAGATAATCCAAAAAGATTTTGAGAAGAAAAAGGAAAGAGGGAGAGAAAGAAAACGTGAAAGAGAAGGGGATTTAGGGTTTTGAGATAATCCAAAAGATTTTTGAGAAAAAAGGAAAGAGGGGAGAGAAAAAACGTGGAAGAGAAGGGGATTTAGGGTTTTGAGATAATCCAAAAAGATTTTGAGAAGAAAAAGGAAAGAGGGGAGAGAGAAAAAGAGAAAAGAGAAGGGGATTTAGGGTTTTGAGATAATCCAAAAGATCTTGAGAAGGAAAAAGGAAAGAGAGAGGAATAAAAGAAAAAAAAAGAAAAGAAAAAAAGGGGGGAAAAGATTCCCCTTCATGTTTTCTAGAAAGAAAACGTGAAAGAGAGAGAGGAGAAAAAAAGAAAGAAAAAAAGGAAGGAAAAAAAAAAAAAAAAAGATTTTTTAAAAAAAAGATCTTCTAGAAAATGAGTGAAAAATTATAAATAGGCAAGAGGAGGATCCTTTTTTCCAGACCATGAAGAGAGAAAAACGTGAGTGAGAGAGAGAAAAGAAAAAAAAATCGAAAGAAAAGAGAAGAAGAAGAAAATAGAGAAAGAGAGAAGGAGAGAGAGAGAGAGAGAGAGAGAGAGAGAGAGAGAGGTGTTAAGAAGAGAAGATCTAGAGGAAAAAGGGAGAAGGATCAGAGAGGCAGAAAAGAGGATGATGAGAAGATGCAAAGGAGAGAAGGAGAGAGAAGAAGCCTGAGGTAAGAATCACCCATCGCTTTTGTCAGTTTATTTTTTCAAAGTCAAAGCATACTGCAAATGCATGTCTAAGATTGGTATCTATCATTAGGAAGATGCCTCTGTTTGCATTAGGTTCCTTGAGACAAAATGTTGGCCTCTGAGTCTTCTTTCTAACCATGTATTCAGATTTTATTTTCATGAGCTATATGATTTTATATTGATTTTATAGTACCACTGGCCAGAATCTGGAACAGACCTGACCAGTGTATTTGCCTGTACTTGGGGAATATTTTCGACCTGCCTATGGTCTCTTTTAGGATTAGGTTCCTTGAGACAAAATGTTGGCCTCTGAGTCTTCTTTCTGACCATGTATTCGCATTTTATTTTCATGAGTTATATGATTTTATATTGATTTTATAGTACCACTGGCCAGAATCTGGAACAGATCTGACCAGTGTATTTGCCTGCACTTGGGGAATGTTTTCGACCTGCCTATGGTCTCTTTCAGGATTAGCTTCCTTGAGACAAAATGTTGGCCTCTGAGTCCTCTTTCTGACCATGTATTCGGATTTTATTTTCATGAGCTATATGATTTTATATTGATTTTATAGTACCACTGGCCAGAATCTGGAACAGATCTGACCAGTGTATTTGCCTGTACTTGGGGAATGTTTTCGACCTGCCTATGGTCTCTTTCAGGATTAGCTTCCTTGAGAGAAAATGTTGGCCTTTGAGTCCTCTTTCTGACCATGTATTCAGATTTTATTTTCATGAGCTATATGATTTTGTATTTATTTTATAGTACCACTGGCCAGAATCTGGAACAGATCTGACCAGTGTATTTGCCTGTACTTGGGGAATGTTTTTGACCTGCCTATGGTCTCTTTCAGGATTAGCTTCCTTGAGACAAAATGTTGGCCTCTGAGTCCTCTTTCCGAGGATATCTTTTAAGAATTTTTTGAGTAAGTACAGTGCCCTATGTGCCCATTTTGGTCCAGCCTGACAAAGCTGTTATCTTGCTGCATGTTCCATCATGTTTTGATTGATTCTCATATGCTTTGGTTGTTTCTCACATGCCATATTTGATGCTATATTTGTTCACATGCTATGTTCGGATGCTCGTATGCATACACTACTATAATTGGAATGGTCACACTGCCATAATTGGATGATTACTGCCATGATTGGAATGATCATACTCACATGCTATATTAAATGCTTTTTGTCATAATTAGGGTAGAAAACCCTAAAAAATAGAAAGAAAATAACAATTAGGGTAGAAAATCCTAAAAAATGGAAACAAAATAACATTTAGGGTAGAAAACCCTAAGATGGAAAGAAAATAATAATTAGGGTAGAAAACCCTAAAATGGAAAGAATGTAACAATTAGGGTAGAAAACCCTAAAAATAGAAATAAAATAATAATTAGGGTATAAAACCCTAAAATGGAAAGAAAGTAACATTTAGGGTAGAAAACCCTAAGATGGAAAGAAAATAATAATTAGAGTAGAAAAATTAAAATGAAAAGAATGTAACAATTAGGGTAAAAAACCCTAAAAAATGAAAATAAAATAACAATTAGGGTAGAAAACCCTAAAATGGAAAAATGTAACAATTAGGGTAGAAAACCCTAAAAATAGAAATAAAATAATAATTAGGGTATAAAACCCTAAAATGGAAAGAAAGTAACATTTAGGGTAGAAAACCCTAAGATGGAAAGAAAATAATAATTAGGGTAGAAAACCCTAAAATGGAAAGAATGTAACAATTAGGGTAGAAAACCCTAAAATGGAAAGAAAATAACAATTAGGGTAGAAAACCCTAAAAAAATAAAAAAAAATAATAACAATTAGGGTAGGAAACCCTGAAAAATGGAAAGAAAATAATTAGGGTAGAAAACCCTAAAATGAAAAGAAAATAACAATTAGGGTAGAAAACCATAAAAAAATGGAAAGAAAATAATAATTAGGGTAGAAAACCCTAAAATGGAAAGAAAATAACAATTAGGGTAGAAAATCCTAAAAAATGGAAAGAAAATAACAATTAGGGTAGAAAACCCTAAAAATGGAAAGAAAATAATTAGGGTAGAAAACCCTAAAATGGAAAGAAAATAACAATTAGGGTAGAAAATCCTAAAAAATGGAAAGAAAATAGCAATTAGGGTAGAAAACCCTATAAAAATGAAAATAAAATTACAATTAGGGTAGAAAACCCTAAAATGGAAAGAAAGTAGCAATTAAGGTAGAAAATCCTAAAATGAAAAGAAAATAGCAATTAGGGTAGAAAACCCTAAATATGGAAAGATAATGGCAATTAGGGTCTTGCCATGCTTAGAAGATAGCCTACTAGATCATGCCATATAGGCTCTTGCCTTATTTGCAATACATGCCATATTTGAAAGATTTTTAAAACAATCTTACTGTATGTGAATTTCTTGTCATAAATCTTTTATGTGCCATATTTAGATAGAATATTCTATTTTTTTGGCAATAACTTATTTTATGCAACACCCTAGTCAAACTGTCATATCTGCACACTTCTAGAAGACAACCTAGGCGTGGGGACGTGCATTTAGGCACCCACATTCTTGGGAAGGGCATAATGGGAATAATAAAACCTTAATAAAGAAAGAGAATTCTTTGCCAAACTTTCCAATATTAGAATTCAGAATGAAAAGGGTAATTTAGGACGATTTGCCCCTCGGCAAACCCTAAACCTAGAATAGGTTCTAAACCCTAAACCTAGAATAGGTTCTCAATCATTAACCTAGAACAGGTTATCCATCCCGAACTACGCGGCTTCCGATTCCTAGGGCAAACCCTAGGATACGTAGGCTATTTGGGAGAAACCCAAATTCGGATCCACACCTTAGTCCGCTCGGACTATCCATAGATCCACTAGGATATCCATATTCTAACCCAGAAAGGGTTATTCAAACTTTAGTCCACTCGGACTATCCATAGATCCACTAGGATATTTATCCAAACCTTAGTCCACTCGGACTATCCATAGATCCACTAGGATATTCCCCATATTTTAACCCAAATAGGGTTATCCACACTTTTAGTCCACTTGGACTATCCATAGATGCACTAGGATATTATCCACATTCCAACCCAAATATGGTTATCCTTAGATCCACTAGGACTATCTATCAGTCCACTTGGACTATCTAGGCCCTAACCCATAGGGTTTTCTCAACCTTTCAAGCATAAATTTCAACTTGAACAAAGAACTTAATCATGCACAAACATAAATCACATCCATAAACTTTAATCACACCTGAACTACGATGGTGAACCTGATTTTCAGAATAATTCCGTGATACGTAGGCAATCTGATGGATACAGATTCGGTTCAATGATATCAAACCACTTGGTTTGGTTTGGCTTAACAAATAGAGTCTAGCATAGGAAAGGTATAGGAGAACGATTTCGATCGGGCAGTTTGGGTGCCTAACCCCTTCCCATAACCGTAACCTGACACTTACCCAATCTCTGATGGACCAGAATTCCAATCTAAGGGTCATGAGTCAATCAAAGTCTTACCTTGGGGTGAGATTTCACATTTCTAAGGTCCTAGACCTAAATCTAGGTAGCGAGTCCAAAAGATTTCCATCTTTGTCCTCACAATATGCATGCATTTAATTCTTATCTTTGGTCTGATTTTAAGTTTGCAATGTGCTATAGAATGGTTTGGCGGCCACCGCACCTCTATACACGGGTGTGTAATCCCATCCAATGGATCAAACACCATTGTCGTCCACATCCACCCTACCATGGAATAGAGATAGAGCTAAAGTGTCCGGATTACACACCACCAACACTTCCCCTGATGCCCTACCTATACCAACACGTAAGCCCATATTGGCGAGGGCTTACAAATTGGGCTCACAACTAACCAATCCTAATTTCATCTAATGTATCCAAGGCCTCACCCCAGCATCCCTCAATACGTTCATAGAGATAGCGCTATGGCCCCTCGGCAAAGTCAAAAATCACACAGTTCGAGACCACCTCCCTTGATTCCCTATGATGTAATAGTTCTGCTAAGATAATGGCGATACGTTGACGTCAGTGGGTAAGACTTGAGTAGAGATAGAGCTAGTGTTTGGTGACCAGGCTGAATCATAATGCCACGTCCTCCTACTGATGCTCCACTCGCATTCAACACACTAACCACACATACAATCACATGCCTATTCCTAGCATCATCATCATCATGTTATAAATAGGCAGAAATAATTATGCATGAGCAGAAATAGCAATAATATTGGATGACATGTGAGATGCACATTACAATCAAGCAAGCATAGAATCAATCATGGTATTATTGGACACAATAAAATAAAATAGTTTGTTATTATCTAATCAGTTTAGGTCTTATTTCCTCACCTTTGATTGATGTTTGTTCCTCTCCCAAGCTTTGGAAGTCACTTTGAATCTATTGGGAACCTAAACAATTAATGTATTTAAGTTAGAGATTAATTTTCTCAAGTTATACTAGTTAAAAACCCTGTCTGGTCTCAAAACATTCTTGCTGTTATCGTGTGGTCGAAGGTGTAGTCGAACCTGTGGTTTCAGTATGCGACCACACACTATATGGTCGACCCCTGTGGTCACATATCATGTGACCACAGCATGTGACCACACGATTCTAGGAAACTTCCCAAATAGCTATGGTCTATCCTCTGGTCACCCTGTGGTCGACCATAGCTGCGACCATACAAAGTTTGGTTGATTTTTTACTTCTCAGACAAGTTCCTCCTCTGGGTTTATCAACGAGATTCATCCTAAGAACATTCTATGGCCTTTAATCACAGTTTATCCTTATCAATTATCCCTAACCTATTCTCTTATGGTTTTTCATAGAAAAACCTATAACGAAAATCATTCCATTCGATTTAACACATCAACTTGACGAAAAGAAACCTATCCTATCTGATCTAGCTTTACAAAGGTGGGTTCATACCTTAAGCTTGCTGTAGAGAGATATAATTCTTCTCCACAAAATCCTTCTCCAAGCTTCTTCTCCCAATCTCTTCTTCTCCTTCTCTTCCTCTCTCTCTTTTTTCTTTTAGGTTTAGAGTTCCAATTTGGGTTCTAAAAGAGTAAGACAGACTAAGGACTGCCCCTTATATAGAGGCAAAACCTCTATATAGAGTCCTCTTTCAATTAGGAAAGAGATCCCCTCAAATTAGGAAAGTTTCTAAAACTCAAAATCTGTTCAACATCGTGTGGTCGCACGTGTGATCGTAGAATCCGTCGAACACACATCCCAAATATGCTACCACACATTGTGTAGTGTCATGTGTGGTCAACCACACCCTTCAAAAATGCCACCACACAACTAAAATTTATTGGCTTTTAGTTTTGATTGGTTGCTTCCACACAAACATAAACAGTTAACCACACCAACTAAATTTGACTTGTTACTTACCTTATCTTGTGGTTTCTTCATACAATTGGTTCACTTAAGCTGGTTATGATGGGAAGACAAGTCATGACAAGAGAACTTAAGGTTAGATTAGGTTCGTGGCGTGTGGGTCTTATAGGTATCTTTTGGAGGATCTAGCCCCTAGCATCGGGCTGACAATGTTCAGTCCCCACATCACGAATGGCAGGGGACTGCTAATGGATTGAAGTTCGTTTGTAGGCAGATGGCTGACTGTAGCGTATTTTTGGCATTTTTCACAGTCTATTGCGAACTTAGTGCAGTCGGCCAACATTGTTGGCCAATAATATCCTTGACGTAGAAGCCTCTAAGAGAGGGTGCGGCCACCTATGTGACTACCACAGATCCCTTCGTGTACTTCTCACATTACATTATGGGCTTCCTTTGGAGTGAAGCATAGCAAGAAAGGACGGGAGAGTGACTTACGATATAACTTTCCATCCATGACTATGTACTGGCAGAATTTTGCTTGAACTTGGTGTCTTTCCAACCTATCTTCTGGCAGCTCACCAGTTTCAATGTAAGTCCTTATAAGATCTATCCAAGTCACCTCACTGTCAATTTGCTATACGTCAACTTCTTTAGCAATGCATTTTTATTTGAAACTTTGATGTATACCGACTTGTCAAAGTAGAAGAGATCTTATGCCAGAAGTCGAGACAAGGCATTTACTTCAGTGTTATTTTATCTGTCCACATTGCTTATCTTGTGGCCTTCAAACAAAGCAAGTTGTGACTTAGCTTTTTCAAGGTATGCCAGCATATGGGGTTGTTTAGCTTCATATTCTCCTTTGACATATCTTACGACAACTTGTCAGTTGCTATAGATGTCTAATCTTTTCACCAGCAAGAACATTACTAGTCTGAGTCCGGCCAAAAGGGCTTCATACTCCGCTACATTGTTTGTAGCATAAAAATCGAAATGAAGAGCAACTTGTACTCTAAAGTTCTCAAGACTGGTGAGTATTACCCCGGCCCTCGAGTGCTTGTCGTTCGAGGATCCATCCACGTTTACGCTGAGGAAAGTTTTACTTTTTATTTTTTCTTTTTCTGCCAGATATCTTCCTCTGTGAGGGTTTTGTTTATGTTGACGCTATTTTCTACAGAGTTTTCTAACATGAAGTCAGCAACTACTTTAACTTTGATGGTTGTCCTTGGATGGAACTATATGTTGAATTGACCAAGTTCTATTGCCCAATTCACAAGTGTCCAGAATTATCTGGCCGCGTTAGAATTTTCTTCAAAGGTTTACCTATTAGCACCAGAATAGGGTGGGCTAGGAAGTACGGTGATAGCTTCCAGGCTACGGTTACTAAAGCAAGGGCTAATTTTTCAATCTTCTTATATCTGGTCTCTACATCGAGTAATATTTTGCTGACGTAGTATTGTGAGGACAAAGGGTACCTATTTAATTTTGCAGAGGGAGCAGTGTCATGGCAATCCAAACTGCAAAAATATATTGCATTGTCAACTACAGAAGCTGAATACATTACTGCTGTAGAAGCTTGCAAGGAAATGTTGTGAATAAAGCAGTTATTTCATGAATTAGGACTGAAACAAGAGAAGTATGTTGTTTATTGCGATAATTAGAGTACCATCCACGAGTAAGAATCCAAGTTTCCATTACAAAACCAAACATATTGATGTGAGATATCATTAGATTTGGGATGTATTGGAACAAAAACACTTGCAGCTTGAAAAGTTTCACATTGACAAGAATGGTATAGATATAATGACTAAAACTCTACCCAAAACGATGGGGCAAGTATGACATTTCACAAAAAAAAAGAAAAAAAGAAAAAAAAAAGGCAGGTATGACATTGAGAGATTCCTCCTTTTGAGTTTGAGGGGGAGTTTTTTGGGTCCTCCTCCCAAATGAATCAAAGGGGCTGCATTTATTTAAAAACAAAGACAAATATATGCATTGAATTTAGGAGGGTGGACATGCATTTAATTTGGAGAAATGCATAAGAAGAAGAAAAGTGTTTTGTTTTGATATGTCAAATATGAATGCACCAAAATCGGTGCTTTATATGTTTTTCAAAGGACGGTGATCAAAGTGTCAATGTTGGTAGGTAAAACGGTTAATGATTCTCTCCTTTCTTTCTCTATAGATATGGGAGAAGAGAAGTGTGCATAGAACAAGACAGAAAGAGAAAGTGGGGGTGTTGGGTTTTATAATACTCTTCATTTGGGGTTTACTATAAGTTGAGAGCAAATATACAAGGGGTATCCGAATTTGAATACAAGGTTTGAGTTTGGGTTAAATCCAGAGCTATTGATTGTATGATTATTTTCTTGGTTTTCTCATTGTGAATAAATCTCAATTATGCCCGTGAATGTAGGCTATATATGCATAGTTGAACCACATAAATTATTGAGTCTGTGTGTGTGATTACTCTTTCCAATTTTAAGTTTTTACATCTTTTGGACACAAGGGCCTCACACAACTACCATTCATGAAATTACTATTCATAGTCATTACTCATTGTACTTTTTACAATTTTCTTTTGTTGTCAAATTTTTTACCTTATTTTACACACAGGTGGGAAAAAGATTATGCACTTATTTTGTCAACAGAATCTTGCTTATGTTTTGTTATTGATGCTCTATTTATTTCGACCTAAAATTTTACATGTAACATTTTATATGTAAAAAAAAATTCAATGTTTATTTCCGAAAGATATCTTTGTTTTTCTTTTACCTATTAGAAACAAATTTTGAATTTTTTTTTTACAAGTAAAATATTTCACATAAAATTTTAAGATAAAATTTTATATTGAAACAAATGGAACATGAAGGAAACATAATCATTGAAAAACATGGAAGAAAGAGGAATTCATGAAAAACATTGAAGAAAGGGGGAGCACAGCTATAAATTCATCATTCTCCAAAAGCAGTAATCTCTGCAACAGACTGTAGAAACATTGCCTTTGCAGTAGGATCGGACGAAAATTTTCCGAGTACAGCAATTGTGGCTGTACTACTTCCGACCTTTTCAATCCCCCTGGATATCATGCAGATGTGATTGGCCTCCACAACCACCATCACATCTACCCCAAAGGTTGAAGAAACTGTTTCAACAATCTGCCTGGTAAGTCTTTCCTGTACTTGGAGTTTGCAACCATAGAAATGTACTATTGATTCCAAAATTGATCTATCAATTGGTTTGTCTCCGCTGGCATGGAAATACCCAATGTGCACCACACCATGGAAAGGCAGGAGATGATGTTCACACTGTGACCAGAATGGGATGTTCAGCTCAGACTTCATTTCATCTTGATTACAACCAGCATTTCCATTCCCTTCAGACATATTGGGTTTAGCTAGATTGAAACCATTAAGTTTAATCTCTAAATTACATTTCTTAAAGTTCATAAGCCACTGCACAAAACGATGGGGCGTGCCAAGAAGCTCTTTTCTTAATGGGTCTTCACCCAAAGAGTGAAGAATTGCAGCAACAGCAGAGATCATGTCAGACTGAGAAGGTCCTGTCATGGAGGAAACCCTGCAGCAATCCCTTGTACTTTGGTGCTTGTTAAAGACTGGTACATCCAAAGAACTAAAAGGGCACCAACACAGCCTGGTGGTGGTTTGAGTATGATTTTTCTCCACTTCTACACCTTTGAACTTGAGAAGAGTCAGAAAATCACCCCAAACATCTCTGTTTTCATTTTCAAAAACTCCAGAACAAGAATAAACGAAGGCCCTCAGCCAACCTTGCAAGCCCATTTTAGCAGAGTGGTGACTGTGATCAAGAAAGCTTTGTCCTACTTCCGGGATCCGAATATGCCAACACTGGAGAACAACTGCAACCCCAGCTGGTTTGATTCCATTGTGCAAAGCTGAACATACTTCATCAGCCAAATGTTGTGGATCTTGAAGTCTCTTTGCAAAGACATCAGCTACCCTAGAAAGCTTGCTTAGGCCTAGCACCCGTTGCCCAGACGGGATATATCCAACATGGCACTTCACCTGGAAAGGGAGCAAGCATGACTCACAGTATGAGAAGAGGTCAAGATCTCGAACAACAACAAGCCCACCTGCCCCTCCTGCTTGGCCTACTTCACTATCCAAACCAGCTTCTGGAAACAAGGCGCCTTGAACAATATCTTTTACCTCTTGTCTGTAACCTGAAAAAGAAACCTAGTTTGTATCAATATGATGCCAAATTTCACCACCTGTTTATTGGGAATAGTCCCACATTGCTAATGAGATTGGAATCTTGGGGTCTTATATATGGAGAATTCCTCTACTTACTAGTTCAAACTTTTGAGTTGAAAACTTGGCATGGTATCAAAGCTCTAGGTTCCCTCTCATAATACCCCTAAAAAGAAGGCCAAGTCACCGAAAAAGGGATGCCAGATGTACAAAAGAGGGACTATGGTCACCCAAAGAGGGACTATATGTCACCCAAAAAGAGGGACTTTATGTCACCCAAAAAGAGAGATCAGTCACCCAAAAAGAGAAAGCAGTCACCCAAAAAGTGCCATGTATTGCCACATATATTACCACATATACACTACCTCACGGTTGGATTACATGTGAGGTGGAGTATTGGGAATAGTCCCCCATTGCTAATGAGATTTTTTGAATCTTGGGCTCTTATATATAGAGAGTCCCTCCACTTACTAGTTCAAACTTTTGAGTTAGAAACTTGACACTATTCTATTAATTAAGTCATTCATTAATGAAAGTCTATGAAGACATTTCTGGGGGGAAGAATAATCAAGATATTTTTACCTCCCAACGACCACAAAAACACCATAACCCACAGAACTCGATTGAGAAATAAGGAATAGAAATATCATTAGCTTAATTGGATTCAATAAGACAAAAGCCAACTTACCGAGCAAAAAAAAAATAATACGTAGGTTAATCTAGTTATCGAATGAGAGGAGCAGTAAATAAAGAGAGACAAATGATTGTTAACCTCTGGTTCCATGACGAAGGGCCTTGGCAACACGAAGTGGAGTCTTCATAAGACCTTCCCTATTGGAATCCTCCCCCAGACCCTGCAACAGAACCTTCACAGCATCCTCGATTTCTTTAGTAATCTCTGATTCGTTCTTCAATAAATTTTCCAGTTCACTAACAAAACAGCCCCCATCCATAGCACTCATTGACAGACGCAAATCCCACAAATAGAATTGACTATAACATGGATCCAATAATAAAGCCAAAGAAGACGATTGAGAATATGAGGTACCCAGATGAAGGACGACAACAAAAACAATCTGGTGAGAACAAATCAGAGGATAAAGATTCGATTGTTCGGTCTGGGTAGGATACAGAAATCAGCCTACCAGAAGAGGATTCCGAAGAAGAAGGAACCAGCATATAACAAAAGAGGACAAACAAAGGTTGAATGGAAGGAGTAAGAGAAATAGAGTGGCAAAACTATAAACATAAGCTGCTGCTGATCTTGGAATGTATGGAAGTTGATCCCCTTCACTTAATGTTTTCTACCTTTAATCCATGAAATGTTTTTTAATTGAAAACAACTCTATTGCTTGTCTTAAGCATAGAGTCACTCATTCACCATTTTATACTATCCTTTAGGATATGTCAAAGTATCAATAATATTTTTTGAGAGAATTTAGGACCAGAATTTATAGATTTGTACATATCTTTGGAGAGATTTTAGGACCAGAATTTGTAGATTTGTAGCCGCTACATATCTTTGGAGAGATTTTAGGAATAGAATTAGAATTTATAGATTTGTAACCACTACATATTTTTGGAGAGAGTAGAGGTGTTAGGAGCATGATTAACAATCAGCAGATCCAACAGATCAAGACGGATACCTACGATAATCTGAACTTATTAGAATCTTGAAACGGATTGCTGACCGGTGTGTGGGTCATTATCCTTATCAGCACCCCCCAGTGCATGTAAACTACTGGCAAGAGGACTGTGAGCTTAAACTGTAGATTAGCAAATCGTTTACTAAACAATGGTTGGAAAAAGATCATCAGTACTGAGGATCCTAACCACTCAAAGTGTATCGGGACACATCCCGATGCACTTTGAGTGGCCAGTGAGGACATCCCGATCCACTTTGAGTGGTTAGGATCCTCACTCCCACTTTGGCCTCACTGCACAAGATCCCAATCCACAATGGTTTGGTGAAATTATTGGCTATTTGATCCAGAGTCAAAATAAAACATGCTTCTAGTTCTTTGCTCGCTACTTTTTCTCACACAAAGTGATCGTCCAACGCAACATGTTTGGTATGTGTTGTTATCGTCAGATTTTGGTCAATCCCTTGATTCTAGACACCTGTCACATAAAGATAAAGACAATTAAGTTGGATAGGTAGAATAACCCAAGGGCCACTTTGATGCCTAATTCAGCTCAAGGACGATAAGTAAATGACCTCAAAGGTAGAAGACTGAGTTCAGAATAGAGTAGGGTTTTTAATAGCGTAAAAGTATTCAGATCCGTTTACTTCAGTGTAAGGGTATCTGTAGAGTATGGAGTGGCCTGGGAGTATTCCCTTGCAGTTGCAGCAATCTTGGGACTCCTTCCAAGTTCTTAGAGCGGTCACTGTATTGAGTTCAGAATCTATCTAAGTCTCCTGCTTTAACGGAGGAGCTATGGCGATGTGGAGTTAATCCATGGCCGTCTGATGAGGATCTTATCATCAGATTACCAGTAACCAGCAAATGATGGGCCTACAGAGTGACATAGCACACCTCCTCAATCCTGATGAGGGTGTCATGTGGAGGTAACCTGTCACACCCCAATTCCGTACCAATCAGAATGGTGTGATGAACTGTCTATGATCCAACGGTTCAACCAGGATCTCAAATTGGCTGTGTCCGTTTTCTTAAACCATACACATCTACAACCATAATCAGAATAAATACACAATAGCAGAAGTCTTTATTTAATATTTAATGAACTGAGAGTCTAACGGTGATAAAATAAATAAATTATCCAATTATCTCCAAATGACAAAGACATAAAATAAAATAAATTAATCAATTATACATTCTTAATAATCCAACTATAAATCTAATCGAAGACGCATGAGTTGCACTCCCATGACGAATCATGCGACTTCGTCATAGCTTCTGCATCCATTGCTATAGCATGTCTGTACATCAAAGCATTCATATAGTCTTCTACTGTAGTACCTGCATCATCAACTAAAAATATTCGACGTCGAAAGGGTGAGCACACATCATGGCTCAGTGAGCAAACAAAATGATGCAACAAACATATGCATGCATTCAATTCATATCTTTGGTCTGGTTCATAAGTTTGCAATGTGCAATAGAAAGGTTTGGTGGCCGCCGCACCTCTATACACGGGTGTGTAAGCCCACCCAATGGATTAAACTTCATTGTCGTCCACTTCCACCCCACCATGGAATAGGGATAGAGCTAAAGTACTTAGGACCGCACCGCATCACACTTCCTCTGATGCCCTACCCATACAAACACGTAAGCCCCTATTGGCGAGGGCTTGCAAACATGGCTCGTAACTAACCAAACCTAATGTCAAACAGTGTATCCAAGGCCTCACCCCAGCATCCCCCAATACGTCCATAGAGATAGGGCTATGGCCCCCCGACAGAGTCAGAGACTACACGGTCCGAGACCACCTCCCTTGATGCCCTACGACGTAATAGTTCTACAAAGGTAATGGTGATACGACGATGTTAGTGGACAAGACTTGAGTAGAGATAGAGCTAAAGTGCTTAGGATCGCACTGCATCACACTTCCCCTGATGCCCCACTCGCATCAAATACACTAACCACACACAAACAAATAAATATGCATGGACAGTAATAGCAGAAATATTGGATCACATATTAAATGCACATTATACGTATACCAGCATAGAATCATTCATGGCATCGAACTCAATAAACAAAAATAATTTATTATTAGCCAATTAGTTTAGGTCTTGTTCCCTCACCTTTGGTCGATAATAGATCCTCGTTCAAGCATTGTAATTCAGTCTTAAACCACTTGAAAACCTTACAAGTTGATAGATTTTAATTAGAATAAATTCCCATTTGTTTAAACTAACAGAAACTGAGGGGTCGCTGATGGGGTAGCACCAGGTGTCTCAGTTTCTCCGACCATAGGGTGTGGGGTCACAGGGTAGGGTCGGACATACTCTGACCACATGTGTGACCACGCCCTCCCTGGAAACTTCCCGAGGGCATGTGGTCAGACATGTGGGTCTTGTGGGGTCGGACATCATGCGACCCCACGTGCGACCACACGTGTTATGGTTGACCTTTCACTATCAACTCCATTCCTTCATGTTTGGATCCCTTGGCTTATCATCATAGTCCTTCCTATGATTGTTCTATAGCTCAAAACTATTATTTTATACACAATCCATTGTCCACAATAATTTCCTCCATGAATTCTCTTGGAATTTGCCCATGGATGGATGATTTGGGTTTCTCCTAGATCCTATCTTCTTCATGAACTATTCTAAGCTCTCAATTAATCATGGGAATTAGGTTCATACCTTATGCTTGCCGAAGATTCAAAGTTTTCTCAGAATTTTCCTCCTCCTTAGTCTTCTTCTCAGATTTTCCTTCTCCTCCTTCTCTTCTCTTTCTCTCACTTTCAATTAGGGTTCTAAAAGAGTGAAAGAGGCTAAGGGACGTCCTATTTATAGAGGAAAACCCTCCATAATATTCCCTAATGAGTTTAGGAAAGACCCCCTTTAGATTAGGAAGGTTTCCTAATTTCGGTTCTGACTGGGTTCCGTGGGGTCGGAGGTGAGGTCGCAAAATCCGTGACCCTACCCTTTTTAAAATCTCCGATCCCACGACCTAATTTTGTGGGGTTGGACTCTTTTGAGGTGGGGTCGGTCATACCTGTTTAGGCATGCGACCTCACACTCATATTTGACTGTTTTTGAGTTAAATTTCATACCTGGTCTTGTGGTTTCTTCACGTACTTGGTCTATTTGGCTCGACCATGATAGGGAGACTTGGTACAAGGTGGTAAGACCTGTTAGTTCGATACGGGTCTTACAACTCTCCCCCCTCTTATTAGAAATTTCGTCTTCAAAATTTACACATGCCTTCTAAGTCGAAAAGGTGAGGATATTGCTTTCGCATAGCATTCTCTTCTTCCCATGTGATCTCTTTTATATCTCGGCTCCCCCAAGTGACCTTAACATAATAAATGTCACGGTTGCGTAGACATTGAACCTTTCGGCTGGTGATTTTAGTTGGTGCTAGTTCGAATGTCAAATGATCAGTTAGATCTAGTGGATCTACTGTTAAAACGTGTGTTGGATCTCTGACGTACTTCTTCAATAATAAGATATGAAATACATCATGCACACTTGACATAGATGGTGGTAGTGCTAACTGATACGCCACTTTTCCATGTTTAACTAGAATCTCATATGGCCCGACATATCTTGGACTTAACTTCCCTTTCTGTCCGAATCGTTTTAAACCTCGCATAGGTGATATTTTCAAGAATACCTAATCACCTATGAAAAATTCAAGGTCTCGACGTCGAGTATATGCATACTGTTTCTGACGATTCTGAGCCGTTCTAACTCTTTCTTAATAATGTCGACTACACGACAAGTCTCTTTAACAAATTCTGGTCCAACAATACTCCGTTCACCAACTTCATTCCAAAACAAAGGAGTTTGATACTTCCTACCATACAGTGCTTCATAGGGTGACATCTATATAGTAGCCTGATAGCTGTTGTTATAGACAAACTCGATCAATGGTAGTTTCTCATCCCATGATCCTTTGAAATCAATAACACAGGCTCGAAGCATGTCTTCTAAAATCTGAATGGTACGCTCCAACTGTCCGTCTGTCTGAGGGTGGAATGCAGTACTGAATTTCAACGTGGTACCCATAGCCTTCTATAATCCTTCCCAAAACTTTGAGGTAAAGCGTGGGTCTCTATCAGATACAATGCTTTCAGGTACACCATATAATCTGACAATGTTATCCACATATAGCTTGGCTAACCACTCTAGGGTATGCTGAAGTTGTATAGCTATGAAGTGAGCTGTCTTAGTCAGACGATCTACAATCACCCAGACTGCGTCAACTACTCGGGGAGTCAATGGTAACCCTGTGACGAAGTCCATAGTGATGCAGTCTCATTTCAATGCTGGTTCTGGCAGTGGCTGTAGCAATCCTGTAGATCTTTGCCGGTCAGCCTTCACCCTCTGATAATTTAGGCATTGAGACACGAATGTAGCTACATCTGCTTTCATTCCTCTCCACCAATATAATTTCTTCAAATCATGATACATCTTTGTACTTCCAGGATGTGCCGAATAAGCGGTGGTGTGAGCTTCCTTCATTAGTCTGTGTCTAATGTCCAAGTTTTCCATTTCAGGAACACATATTCTTCCTTTGTACTTCAGTACCTTTTCGTTGTCCAAGGTGAACTCAGGAATGGTCTAACCTTTTTTTATGTCTTCTTGTACCGTTCTCAGATAAGGGTCTGATTTAAGAGCGGTTTTCACTTCATCTATTATATCAGGTACAATCTTGAATGTGACAAACATATTTAAAAATCGATAAATAAACCATTGGTTAGTTGACCCACTCGGTGTATCTATCACAAACTGCTCATTACCATGATGGAATACCTTTCCTGTAACACACATTACTGCAGTCGTGTTAACCTCTCCTTGGGATTTTATCATTGCTTTTCTGCTTAGTGCATCAGCAACTATATTAGCCTTTCCTGGATGATACTGGATATCGCAATCGTAATCCTTTAATAGTTCTAGCCATCTTCTCCGTCTCATGTTCAACTCCTTCTGATTAAAAAGATAAGTGAGACTCTTATGATCTGATTTAATCTGAAATTTCTCTCCATACAAATAATGTCTCCATATCTTGACAGCATGTACTACTGTCACTAATTCTAAGTCATGAGTGGAATAGTTCTTCTCATGTGCCTTCAGTTGTCTTGAGGCATACATAACTACTTGTTCCCCTTGCATAAGTACACATTCTAAACCCAATCCAGACGCATCAGTGTACAAGGTAAATGGTTATCCTAGAATAGGAATAGTCAAGATGGGAGCAGAAATCAATCTAGCCTTCAATGTTTGTAAACTTTTCTCACATTTGTTGGTCCAAACAAACTTTTCTCCTTTCTTAGTCAAACTGGTGAGAGGTACGGCAATTCTAGAATAATCTCCCACGAATCATCGATAATACCCAGCTAGACCTAAGAAACTTCTAATTTCTGCAACACTCTTACGTGCTTCCCACTTCACATTGGCTTCAATCTTGCTACGATTCACTTTAATTCCCTCAGCGGATACAACATGGCCTAAGAAAGCGACCTCTTTTAGCCAAAACTCACACTTTGTAAATTTACGTAAAGCTTCTCTTTTCTTAGTCGCTGCAAAGCGGCTCTTAGATTCATGACATGAGTTTCTTTGTCCTTGGAGTAGACCAATCTATCATCAATAAACATAATGACTGACGTATCCAACATATCATGGAATACCTGATTCATGAGTTCCATAAAAGTTACGGGTGCGTTAGTTAATCCAAAAGAGATGACTAAAAATTCATAATGTTTGTATCTTGTTCTGAATGCTGTCTTTAGAATATCACCTTCCTTAATCTTCAACTAATGGTATCTTGACCGAAGATCAATCTTGGAGAACACCTTGGCACCTTGCAACTGATCGAACAAGTCATCGATCTGAGGCAACGGGTATCGATTCTTGATTGTAAGCTTATTCAATTCTCGGTAATCTATACACAGTCGAACGCTTCCGTCCTTCTTCTTTACAAACAATACTGGCGCTCCCCATGGTGATATGCTAGGTCTAATATAACCCTTGTCCAGTAATTCCTGTAATTGTACCTTTAATTTCTTCAGTTTAGTAGGAGCCATTCGATAGGGTGCTTTAGATACTGGCGCGGCTCCGGGTATTAGATCTACAATGAACTCTGTCGCTCGGTCGGATGGTAGTCCTAGTAGTTCCTCAGGAAATACATCTGGAAAGTCATGCACAACATCAATATCCTCCGTTTGTGGTACTTCCTTGGTGAGATCAACCACGGATACTAGATACCCAACTCCTCCTTTCTCAAGGCATTTTTTAGCCTTTAATGCAGAGAGAATGAGTTTTCGTTTACGGGGAAGTTTGGTTCTCGCAAAACTAAACTCTGCTCCTTCCTTGTCTTTAAATGTCAGCTTCCTTTCTGCACATAATAGTTTTGTAGAATGCCGAGCTAACCAATCCATTCCCAAGATAACATCAAAGTCCGCTATTTCGAGTTGAATCAGGGTTGCATCCAAAATCTTCTCACCGATAAGAACTGGACATGGTCCATAACATTTTTCTAATTCCACCTCTAATCCCATTGGCGATCATATAAGCAATTTATAGTCTAAAGATCTGAGGGATAGATTTAGTTTCTTTTCAAATGACACAGATATAAAAGAATGAGTAGCTCTATAATCAAAGAGTACTCTAGCGGGTATGCCATTAATAGGTACGATACCTGTGATTTGTTTTAATTTAGTCTACATGCTCACACAAGGTAACACAAAATGAAAGGTTCAGGTCATACATGTGACCACGTCAGGCGATGCGGCAGCATCCTCAGATGTAACTACATAAAACTTTTCTTACTATAGCTGCTTCCTGGGCTTAGGACATTCCCTAGAATAATGTTCTACTTGATTGCAGTTATAACATTTTACTCCTTCATTATTTTTCTTTTGTTGAGGTTGGACTGTTGGAGTAGTCTTGGCTGCAGCATTAAATCCTTGAGTACGGAAGGGTTTGAATGTCTTTGTGTTCCCTCCGTTATAAGAATTTTCATTTGGCCTCTTGATACCTCTATTCTGAGTAAAATAGCTCTCTCTCTGCCTCGATTCTAGTACTCGAGCAATCTGCACTGCTTCATTATAAACTTTCTTTTCCAGCCCCAAAACATGCTCTTGAATGCTTCCCCTAAGTCCCATGATGAACATTCAGGTTTTAGTATTTTCCTCCTGCATGCTAGAGTGAGCAAAGAAAAAACAGCTCCTCATAACATTGTTGGTATTAATCCACTGTCATTTGTCCCTGATACAGAGTCAGAAACTCTCTTTCCATAGCATCTCTGAAACTTCTAGGAATGTACTTCTCGAAAAATGCCTCTTTATGGATAGCCCAGGTCAATTGGGCGTGCTTGGTTAACAGATAAATCCGAGTAGACTTCCACCAGTGGTGTGCATCGCCTTTCAGCATAAATGCTGCACACAGTACTTTCTCCTCCGCATTAACTGTCATCATCATGAAATTCCTTTCCATCTTGTCGATCCAGTGAGCTGGCCACAAAGGATCTACTGGTTTGCCATTATATTCCTTAGGTTTCATTTTCAGAAAATGCTCGATCAGTCAAGAGTGGTCCAACTGATACTGAGCATAGGCCCCATACATAGGTGGTTGGTACTGATAGCTGCATTGGGCTACCTCAGGGTTCTGTACTGGAGCTTGCACAACTGGCATTTGAGGTGCTTGGGGTACCGTGTTGCTACCCCCTGGTACTGTGCTAGCTTGTCCAGCTGGCATAGGTGTTGTATGTGCAGCTGGAAAAACCATTCATATAGCAGCTTGCATATTGGCTTGCACCTGCTGTATTTGCTGCAGCTGTTGTACCAGGTTCATTACTGCTGTGGCCAAATCTGTAGGTAGGGCTGGCAAGTTTGTAGGATTTTCCAAGCCATTAGCTCCTGGTGTTGTCATGTTCTGACTCTCTTATCTTTCAGGATTTTCATGGCTGTCTTCTTGCACCGGTGGTGGTGGTGGAATTGGGTTACGACCTCGCCTAGTTACTCTTCGCCCAGCCATTTCCTGTTCTGGTGGTAGTAGTGTCTGAAAAACAATCATAGAACATGTGAGGCAATCAATATAAGTCATTTCCAAGTCAAAATCCAACTAATCAATGTAAAATTCCAATTTTTCAAGTCATTTAGTGAAAATACTGAATTTTCTATCGTTGGTCACACTGTGTCCGACCACAGGGTATGCGACCTCACAAAACCTTGTCAGCTCACTGAGAGCCTATGGTCAGACGTAGGGTCGGTATATGTCCGACCACTTGGTCCAACCACACGATGTCTGTCAGATCACCGAGAGCCTAGGGTCGATCATGGTCGGTATATGTCCGACCACAGGGTCTGACCACACGATGTCTGTCAGCTCACCGAGAGCCTAGGTTCGATCTTGGGGTCGGTCGTAGGGTCTCATGTTTAGTCGAATTCTACAACTGCACGACCCCAAATCAGGTTTTTAAACCTAATTTTTGGAATCATTTCTTAGTTTCTCTTTTTCCTTCAACTTAACTCGCTTCCCCTGAGTTGCTACAGTATCGACCCCTCATGTTTGGTGATTATTTCTTCCATTCACGACCTCCGTTCCTTTCCTGCAGGTATGTTCTCTACTGGTCCTTACTTTTAAGCTTTCAAAGCTAGGTTTTTCGCCATTTATACCGTTTCCTTCAAATTAAAATTTTTCTAACCGTAAAAATTTGATTTTTATTAGGGGCTTTTGCTATTGGCCACCCAATGGACGAAAGGCCTCAAGAACATTTATGTTTCATCGGTTAGTTTTTGAGAAACTTAAAATTTTCCATTTTTTACCTAATTTTTGGGGTTTTTTTTCCAAATTGTTGAAATTTCTTCAAATTCGACCTTCCCAGTTTAAATTTCCAACTGTATGAACCTTGCAGGGTGGTTTGGAACATATGTAAGTCCTCCTGCCCAACTCTTTGGGTGAAAAGTTAGCCTTTTGGCCAAATCTTGCCGTTATAATGCCCAAAATTTTGAGTTTTTCACCATATCTAATATCTTGTCTATTTGTCTGTATCTTTGTAGATAGCATGGCTCGCACCAAAGTTCCCAGAGCTCATGATCCCATTCGTTTCCGCTCTAATGAGGCAGAGGCTCAGTATACCCGTTATGAACGTAAAAAGGTAGAAGGGGGTCTCTGTGTAAACTTGGCTAGTCTAGCCTTGTTTAATGTAGAGGGAGCTTTTAGGGACATGGGTTGGCTCCCCGTGATAACGTTTGAGGCTTGCACCTGTCCTGCTCTGGTGAAGCAGTTCTATTGCAACCTTCAGGTAGTGGGTGATCGCAATGATACAGACAGGGGTAGGGAGGTCAGGATTACCAGTTATGTGAAAGGGATGGAAGTTTCCTTTAACTGCCATCAGTTAATTGATCTCCTGGGTATATCAAGTGACGGCCCCTTGGTATACTGTGCACCCAAGGAACCCCAGTTATTTTCGTTGATGATGCATGCTGAGATTGATCACCAGCTTTTTAGAAGTGATCGCTGGGAGATGAAGGTAATCAACCTACGGCCGAAACCTGGGGTGTACTGCAAGATCATTCAGTACAACCTGATTCCTCAGAGTGGGCATTATGATAGGATTTCCCAGTAGACCCAGCACCTCTTGTACTGCATCTGCACTAAGCAGCCCATCTGCCTGCCATACATTATCATCCTGTGCTACGACGCCGGGTCTAGTAGGCAACCTGCCCTATGGGCATTTGATCACTACCCTGCTCACACGCCTGCATGTCGACTTATTGGATGAGAGGATTCTTGAGGATACTTTCTCTTTTAACCTTGATTAGGATGCCATCTGCAAGATGGAGATGCGAGATACGCAGGTCAGTGACGAGGAGAGGAACGCTCTGGTGCGTCCTCGTAACCGGGTAGAGATGGCAGAGGCCGAGGTGGCAGCAGCAGTAGTAGTAGCAACAGGAGTCCATCGGGGTGGTGCTGAGGATGATGATTGTATATATATGGATGTAGACGCCATACCTCCTCCATCACCATCACATTCCACTGGAGCTGGCCCATCTCAGGTTCATTCACACAGTACTGGTCCTTCACACCCACCATCTGATGATGAGAAGGGGCTACTACGTGAGATTAGAGAGGCTCAGCGCGTGACTGATGGGAGAGTAGGAGAGCTTTTAGATGCCCAGCGTATTTCTGATCAGCGGATGGCCGATCTAACAGCTAGCCTCCAGGTGACCTAGACTCAGGTAGCTTGGCTGACTAGAGTGTATGCTGAGGACTATGATCGGGATCTTGAGGCAAATCCTTCTCCAGCACCTCTAGCTCCGTGATGTATATTTTCTTTTTGTTTTTCCTTGTACTACAGAGTAACTGTCCGGATTGTGGACCGTACTCTGATTTGGATATGTATATATGTTGCTTTTTATTCGATGTGTATATGAAACTTGTTTCCCATCTTAATAGTGCATTATTCTCTTTCTTAATTTTTGTCTCATACAACACAGGTGCTTATAGTGTGTTCTTATTAAAGCTTTTAAATTTTATCCTAACTCAGTTCACAAACTTTTGTGAAAATATATACCGGTTTAATAGACAGGGCTCGAGGGCTCTAATACCAAGTTGTCACACCCTAATTCCATACCAACCAGAATGGTGTGATGAACTGTCTATGATCCAATGGTTCAACCAGGATTTCGAATAGGCTGTGTCTGTTTGCTTAAACCATACACATCCACAACCATAATAAGAATAAATACACAATAGCGGAAGTCTTTAATATTTAATGAACTGAGAGTCTAACGGTGATAAAATAAATAAATTATCCAATTATCTCCAAATGATAAAGACAAAATAAAATAAATTAATCAATTACATGTTCTTAATAATCCAACTATAAATCTAATCGAAGATGCATGAGTTGCACTCGCATGATGAATCATGCGACTTCGTCATAGCTTCTACATCCATTGTTGTAGCATGTCCGTACATCAGAGAATTCATATAGTCTTCTACAGTAGTACCTGCATCATCAACTAAAAATATTCGACGTCGAAAGGGTGAGCACACATCATGGCTCAGTGAGCAAACAAAATGATGCAACAAACATATGCATCTATTCAATTCATATCTTTGGTCTGGTTCATAAGTTTGCAATGTGCAATAGAAAGGTTTGGTGGCTGTCGCACCTCTATACACGGGTGTGTAAGCCCACCCAATGGATCAAACACCATTTTCGTCCACATCCACCCCACCAAGGAATAGGGATAGAGCTAAAGTGCTTAGGATCGCACCGCATTAAACTTCCCCAGATGCCTTACCCATACCAACACGTAAGTCCCTATTGGCGAGGGCTTGCAAACTGGGCTCGCAACTAACCAATCCTAATGTCAAACAGTGGATCCAAGGCCTTACCCCAGCATCCCTCAATACGTCCATAGAGATAGAGCTAAGGTCCCTCGGCAGAGTCAGAGACTACACGGTCCGAGACCACCTCCCCTGATGGCCTACGACGTAATAGTTCTGCTTAGGTAATGGCGATATGACGATATCAGTGGACAAGACTTGAGTAGAGATAGAGCTAAACTGCTTAGGACCACACCGCATCACACATCCCCTGATGCCCCACTCGCATCAAGTACACTAACCACACACAAACATTCACATTCCTATTCCTAGCATCATCATCATGTTAACCGAATCCCCCCCGTATATGAAATTATTCTAAAAATCGGGGGACCACCCGTGTACGGTGTGATTAAAGTTTATGACGTGATTTATGATTGTGCATGATTAAGTTTATTGTAAGTTAAGTTTATTCTTGAAAGGAATCCTAGGGTTCGGATAGTCCATGGCCGATAGATAGTCCTAGTGGATCTAAGAATACCTATTTGGGTGAATATGGATAACACAGTTTGAGTTGAATGTGGATAACCCTATTTGGGTCAAAATATGGGTAAATATCTTAGTGGTCTATGGTAGTCCAAGTGATTAAGTTTCCGGATTTGGTTTCCCCCAATGGCCTTGAAGTTTATGCTTGAAATGGTTAAGAAACCCTATGGGTCCAGTTGGGATTATCCCAAATAGCCTCTTATGCGGGTAGGATAGTCCGTAGTTTGGGACCGGATAACGCTGGTTAGAATGTGAGAACTATTCTAGGTTTGGATCTATTAGGGTTGAGAATAATCCTATTCTGGTTTAGGGTTCCGAACATCATCCCCTTGGATTACCCTTTTCAACCTAAGTTTTAATTTTGAAAAATTTGGCAAAACATTCTTGATTTTTATTATTCCCGCCCTTCCCAAGAATGTGGATCTTAACCCAACCTATTTTGCAGGTGTACAAAATATGGGAGATAAATTAAATTTTACCAAAAAGAAATCCTAGCTGGCATGTATGGATATTTGTACTACCCAACTTGTAAGATAGAAAATCTTCCTAATTGCATGTTTGCAAAATAAGGCAAGAACCTAATATGGAAAGATCTAAGCTGGAATTTATTGGCAAGTTAAGCTGGCAAGATCCAATTTGGGAAGTATCTAACACATCTATATATCAATATGGTAAGTACCAATCATAGAATGCATATATGACATGAATTTTTCAAAAAATGAAAGATCTTATATGCTATTTTCTAAGCATAGTAAGACTTGAAAATAGTAATTATTAAGATTTTGCAAAAATATGGTAAAAATTTATATATTCTATCACAAATAGCAACACATGAAATGTGACAAACATGGTATGCACAATCCAAACAAAGCATATGAATGCTCCAAATATAGCCATTTATCCGAATATGGCAGAATTCACTTAAACAATCATTAATGTTATATTGAATGAGACATCAATGAAATCTTTTTTTTTGAAAAGTGCAAAATTAAAAAAAAAAAACACATGTTCAATGTTCTTTGAAAAAATTATAATTTTTATGAAAAAATTTGGGAAGATTAACGACTCAAAACTGTCAAAATTTTGACACAGGGTTTCAGATAATGGACAAAACTATGAACTGTATTCAGTGTCACATTACACAAGAATGACCATAAGTAGGTCTTTCGAAACTCAAATCAAACTCAACGTTTTTTTTATAGAAAGATGACTTAATATTTTATATTTCATATGAAGGAGTTGAATCCCAAAAGAAAGCAAAAACAGGTCTAAGATATGCCCTAAGACCGAACATGTGCACTGGTCGAATCTGTTTCAGATTTTGACCAGTTGCACCATAAATTCCAAATAAAATTATATTCCTAATGAAAATTATATACAGACATATGTCTATGTAGATTACTGTCTGATCTAAAATTTCATCTAGAAAAGAAAGTTAAAACAATATATTTTCTTTGTGAACAATGATTCTTTTCAATCATGCAAATTAATACATCATGACAGATTCAAAATCAGATCACTATGCACTTAAAAATTGATATAAATTCAAAAAAAAAAAAATACAAAACTAGTGCCATTTTTTAAAATAATTTGATGTCTAAAAATTTTATATTAAATGGATTTTTTTATTATGGCCATAAGACCCTTGTCTAGAAACTTTCTGATGGAGGATTGCATTACATCCGAGAAAAACAGCAATGTTAAAGACAAATTTTTTCGATATATTTTCCCAATTCCAAATGGAAGGAAATTTTTAGGGTAGTCTTCTAACATATCAGAGAGACTCCCATAAACATTTGGGCTTCAAAATGTTAGAAAAAATACATGTGATGTATGTCCTAAGTTTGAATCCTAAATCTGGAAATTTCTGATTTGAAAATCACTTTATATTAAATTTGCAAAAGACATCAAACATCATTATATATCATTGAAAAAAATCATCATTGAATAGCTTAGACAAATTATCATTCATGAAAAATACTAGACATAGGCATCCTAACATTAACAAGCATGTAATAGAGCATTCAGGATTGAGATTTCAAGAAAATTAGCCTTTTTCAAGCAAAATTGGCATTCGAGCATTCTAATGACCTCTAAATTTGTTTAGAGTACTAACCTTGTGCTCAAATCGAGCGAAACCATTGATGAAGGATGATTGGAGATTGTATCAACCCCTTTGAATGTAAATTCTCCTTCTCCTCTCTTCTGCTTCTCTCTCTTCTCTTTCTCTCTTTTCTTCTTCTCTTTTCTTTCTTTTCTCTTTTCTTCTCTCTTTCTTTCTCCCTCTCTCATGTTTTCTCTCTCTTACTCACGTCCTCCTCTCTCTATCACGTCCTCCTCTCTCTATTGTCTGGAAAAATGCTTTCCTCTCTCTTCTCTTGGTCTATTTATACTTTTTCTCTCCTTTTCTAAAAGATCCTTCTTTCCTTTCTTCTTTTTCTAGAAAATCTTTTTTTTCTTCCTTTTTTCTTCTTCCTTTCTTCTCTTCCTTCCCTTTTCTCTACTCCCTCTCTATTCCATATGTTTTTTTTCCCTCTTCTAGAAAATCCTCTCCTCTTCTTTCCTTCTTCTCTCTTCCTTCCTTTTCTTCTTTTTCTTCTAGAAAATCCTTTCTTTCCATTTTTTCTTCTTTCCATTCTTCTCTTCCTTCCCATGTTTTTTCTTCTTCCTTTCTTTCCTTTTTCTCCTTCTTCTTCTAGAAAATTCCTTCTCTCTTTCCTTTCTCTCTTTCCTTCTTCTAGAAAATTCATTCTCTCTTTCCTTTCTTTCTTCTTTCCTTTTCTTCTCCCTTCTTTTCCTTCCTTTTTTTTTTTTTCTTTCTCCCTCTCTTTTCACATTTTCTTTCTTAGAAAACGTTTCCTTTTTTTCTTTTTTTTCTTTTTTTTTCTTTCGTTCCTTTTCTTTTTTTTCTTTCTCCCTCTCTCTTTCACGTTTTTTTTCTAGAAAACGTGAAGGGGATCTTTTCTTTTTTTTTTCTTTTTTCTTTTATTTCTCTCTCTTTCCTATTTTCTTTCTCTCATTCTCTTTCCTATGGCCTCTCTTTCCTCTCTCTTTCCTATAATATATATATATATATATATATATATATATCTTATATACAATAATATGTTATACATTATACACATATAAAAAGAATGCTTGCATATGAACTAACATATATATATTTTCTTATGTAATATACACATAAAAAGAATGCTTGCATATGAACTAACATAACTTGATCTGGATTGGTCTGGGCTGGGCCGAGCTAAGTTAGACTAAGCTGGATTAAGCTGGTTTGGACTAAGGTTGACATTTCATAGTCCATTTCTATCACCCTTCCATATAGAATTTTTCGATAGCATCTATTCCAAAATTTCTGCGTTTACTTTGTAGAACATTAAAAATGAGAAATATTAAAACTTAAATCACCTCATTTGGAAATAAAATGGCCAACTTATGAAATTTTGAAGTTTAAGCAGGTCAATTATTGAAAATTTGGCTGACCATTCTGCAATGGATCCTTCAGAGACTTTACTGAAAATCCTTTATGTCTAGTATGTAGAGTATTAAAAATGGAACATAATGAAACTGAAAATACCTGATTTGGATATGGGGTGACCAAAATATGAATTTTTGAAGATTAAACGACCATTTCCATGTGTATTTGTGCTTGGGACCTTTCAGAGACTTCTACCCGAGCTTTTTTATGTCCACTTTGTAGAACATCACAAATGAAGAATAATGGTCTTGGAATCTTCTAAATCTGATGTAAAATGACAAAGATATGAAGCTCTGAAGTTCTAATGATAATTTTGCATGAAAGCTTGCATGGGGCCCACTGGTGACTTCTACCCGGGATTTTTCACGTCCACTTTGAAGAGAACTGAAAAAAAGAAATATTGGCCTTTGAATCATCTGATTCAGATATCAGATGACCAAGATATGATGCCTTGATGTTTGAATGATATTGCATGCATCATACGATAATTACGTAAATGCCCTTGCACTTTCAAACTGCGATATCTTCCTTGTTTGACGTCAGAATTTGATGATTCCGGTCTCATTTCGAAGATAATTTCAAGACCTATTCATCCAAGTAGTTAATATCCAATGACCCTATAGTGGGGTTCATTAGAAAATCACCAACCTTTTGGTTAAAGGTCAGAAACCTACCATATTGGTTCACTTATGCTGAGGGTGGCAAAAATGGGGTGCTTACAGATGCCCCTCTTTAGCCGAGATTGTTATCAATTGAAGGCTGAAGATAAAAGAACCATATTTTTGGGATATGAATGAGATTGCTTATTGGGCTGCACTTATGGTGATTCGTCCTAAAGTGCCTACGTATTCTAAGGGTGTCCTAGAAATCAAGCCCAGAACGTAGTTCGACTGGCAAGAAGGTTTGCTCTTCTTGGAAAATTGATGATTGTTCTTCTTGTATGAAGCTAGACTGTAAATACAAGGCTCATTTGTAGGCTAGGAACCTCTTCTTGCTGAGGTGAGACTCATAATGCAAGGTATGTGCGGACTTGAACCCGGCATGATCCATTTTTAAGCTGATAAACCTCTTCTTGTATGAAGCTAGGCTGTGAATACAAGGTTCATTTGTAGGCTGGGAACCTCTTCTTGCTGAGGTGACTCATGATGCAAGGTATGTGCGGGCTTGGACCGGACTTGATCCATTTGTAGGCTGATAAACCTCTTCTTGTACGAAGCTAGGCTGTGAATACAAGGTTCATTTGTAGGCTGGGAACCTCTTCTTGCTGAGGTGGAACTCATGATGCAAGGCACTCGCGGGCTTGAACCCAGCTTGATCCATTTGTAGGCTGATAAACCTCTTCTTGTATGGAGCTAGGCTGTGAATACAAGGCTCATTGCATGAGCTTGGACTCGGCTTTGATTTATCTGAATGGAGGACTTGTTGTCTTTTCAATGATTGAACTGAGGCTCTTTTGATTGAGATTCTGAGATTGATTTTCTGAATAAGCTAGGGCTCTGCATTTGATTCACTTATAGGCTGAGATTGACTTGATCTTTGAATGAGCTAGGGCTCTACATTTGATTCACTAATAGGCTGAGATTGATTTGAACTTTGAATGAGCTAAGGCTTTACATTTGATTTACTAATAGGCTGAGATTGATTTGAACTTTGGATGAGCTTGGGCTCTGCATTTGATTCACTAATAGGCTGATATTGATTTGAACTTTGGATAAGCTAGGGGTCTGCATTTAATTCACTTATAGATTGAGATTGATTTGAACTTTGGATGAACTAGGGCTCTACATTTGATTCACTAATAGGCTGAAATTGATTTGACCTTTGAATGAGCTAGGGATCTGTATTTGATTATGAAATGAGCAAGAACTCAGAAGGTCACTTTTAGGGTGAGGAATTTGCTATTGATTCTGAAATGAGCAAGAACTCAGAAGGTCACTTATAGGGTGATACTGAATGACTCATCTTGGAGGTTCCTACCAGCTTTGGACCTTCGGGATTTGAAAATTAGAATATCCTTCTTGGAAGCTCTATGGCTATGAACCTCCAGGAATGAAAACTAGAATATCCTCTTAAGTAGCTTTGTTGCTATGAACCTTTAGGATTCTTGAAAGTGACCCATACAGGAAGGCTTTGTTGACTTTGAACCTTTAGGGTTGAAATCTGACCCATCTTGGAAGTCTCTTGACTTTGAACCTATAGAGTGCTAGACATATTTGAAATGATGGTGAATTCCTTGGCAGTTTTCCATGGTTTTTGCCCCTGCTTTATTGGTGAAGGCATAAAACATGACATCAATGGAAATGGTGTCATGGACTTTGCTGGCATGATACCTAGATTTAAAATTTGCCATTTATGACCTGGTACTTAAAGTTTGACACAATTTCAGCACGGTAGTGATGACTTGGTTGCTCCCTTGGAAAGGTTCCATATAATTTGAAAGTGATGATTTTCTTCAGCCAGCATTGGTGTTATTGGATTTTGGATTGAAATAGACTCTAGCGAGGATTTTGGACAAGAATGAGGGGAGCTTGACAGTCTCTAACCAAAGTGATTTTATTGATTGACCATGGTGTTAAACTTTCGAGGGGCATCTGGTCAACTAAGTTCTTTGACTATGCACAATGGTAGACCAAATTGGTAGAACAGTCAAGCGGCGATGAGATGTGACATGGGTTTGGCCCTTGATCTAGGCTCATGAAAAGCTTAGGGCTTTGCAACATTGTTGTGCCAATTTTGAAAGATGAATGAACCATGGCCCTAAAGTAGGCATGAGGAGCAAAGGATTCAAAGTGTTCCTTTAAAGAATTTGGTGACCAGATCCTAACAGGTGAGTGACCACATTGGCTTTTCTTCATCAGATGATTGGGAGAACTGAGAATTTGGCAAAAACCAACTTGGACGAACCTACTTCTATTGACTAGGAAAGTCAGTGACTTCAGACTAGACAAATGGATCCTAGATATAATGCTCGTGATCAAGTTCAATTCCTCTACATAGGGTATATCTGTGCCACAGTGTCTGGATGTTATGACAGACCGCTACTATAATGTGCTAGGGGCAAGATAGAAGGAAACGGGCAATCTAACAGAGTTAGAACTTGGTTGAATCTGGATTGCATCAAGAATTTGACCATGTTTCCAAGGTCAAGGGAAGATTGACAGATTGATTGCAGAAAGTAACTTCTTAGATAAACCCTTCTTGAATTTTAAAAATGAGGGAGCTGATGATTTGATTAAATTAGCTACATCCGTAACCATGCTGTGACAAAAGGATTTGAAGATAAAATTTTGTTGAAAGGCAATGCTATGGATCCCAACAGATGATGGTTTGTTCAACTCCTCCGTGTATGATTCATTGGAGACCAAGAGGGGTTCCTTTCCTTATGGAGGGTAGACTGGGTATGACACTTGTCTAGATGACCCACTGGATTTTTTCTATGAAGAGCCAATGAGGGTAATGCTTTAGGGTTACATCAGGTCGCCTATCACCACTGAGGTATTATGGGTTGCCCATTGAGGTTTCTTGGGTTGCTTTTCCTTGCTAAGGTTTCTTTTCTTCCTTTTTTTTTTTTTTTTTTTTGCAAACCCCATCTTGGGTTGAATAAAGAGTCCTAATGTGGTAAGAATATTGCCAAAATTATGGTCATATCCAATGGTCTAAAATCCTTAGGGGAAATGCGAATGGCATGATTTTCATGACAAAGGGGTAGCCTTACCCCACTGTTTAAGTTGACACCTACACGCATTGATAAGCGGGCAGCTATTTGAATCATCACTAAAAGCGACCTTCGAGAAATGCAGTCCCACACCAAATTTGAAAATAGTACCAAATTATGTGTTGACATCCTGTCCAGACAGTGCAGTAAGTGTTGTCATTGTTGGCAACCTAAGCAGATAAAGTGATACGGAGGAGAGAGAGTGAGGACCAGGTGGGTCCCACTTTGGGTAGCCGAGTGCACAGCAGGCAGCCGCATGCACAGCAATAGCCACGCGCACAACACCAGCCGAGTACATAGCAGGCAGCCGCGCGCACAGCAATAGCCGCGCGCACAGCACCAGCCGAGTGCACAGCAGGCAGCCGCGTGCACAGCAATAGCCGCACGCACAGCACCAGCCGAGTGCACAGCAGGCAGCCGCGCGCACAGCACTAGCCACCCACACAGCATCAGCCGCGCTTACAGCAGGTAGCCGCGCGCAGTAGTCATGCGCGTCGTGCCATGCCGCAAGGCTTGCTAGGCAGCGCAGCGCAGCGCAAGCACCGCGCGTGCATGTCGTAAGCCTGCGCAGGGTCCTTCGGCTTGCGCACAAGCTGTTTGACGAAATGCCACAGAGAAGAAAAAGGTCCGAACCTTACTGGAAAAAAATCGACTTACAGGGCATTACTACACATTCACAGGGGTATTTTGGTCATTTTGAAAAGAGCATATTCCGTATGGGAGGCTTGGATCGAGCCACGACAGTGAGATTCCAAATGGAGGGCTGTCAAAAATGCGGGACTCGGTGTAGCGTCAGATTCGCGCAATGATTCTTGCGCGTGGCTTCTGAGTGGCTGGAAGCAAGTTTAAGTGGTGGTCTGTGCCGCACGGGAGTGGATCCCTGATTCGGTGGAGCGCGCACATGTTGAGCATGCGCCGAAGATGCGCATCTGAAGGTCAGTATGGACTCCGATCGCGCCTGATGCGATGAGGCCAATCGGAGGGACCAGAGCAAATCCCGCCACTCCTTGACCGATCCAGTGGTCTGTATTCAGAGATTCTGTCTCCACCAATCAGGACTCCACAGCAGCGTATGGTGGGTCAGAGGCGGACGCGCTATGCTGCATCGCGGCGCACGGAATTAGGGAGAAAGATTCATTTTGGAATAATCTCACTGGCCGACCTTCTTTTGATGATATCTCGGCCGTCCGATGTCGGATCGAGGCCCATAATATACCAAACTGAAGGATTTTCGATGTGTGAGACTTGGGGAGTGGTTAGAGCTCGAAGATAAGGCCTCAAATGGTGATTTTGAAGGAAACCCTCCATTAAAGCTTCTCCAAGAAAGAGAGAGACTCCTACTGCCAGGGTGAGGCCATGAAAGCTTTGCTGAAGCTTGTAAAGAGTGAGTGGACCAGCTGTGAGCTTCCTATGGAGTTGTTCTGGTGGAGAACAAGCTGCGGAGTCAAAGACGAAGCCGAGATGCTTGGACAGTGAAACTTGCATCAGTAGTGAGCAAGGCCGGGAGGTAAACTAGCACACAAACTCTATGTACTATATCAGTGCTATATGGGAAGGGTTTGTAATCATTTGATATACATATTGTATAACCTGTCAAGTGGGTGCTTGATTGAAGTTGGGGTTGATGCCTAGGACACAGTTGTAGCTGTGTGAATGCGGTTGATGTTGTAGCATCGGGGTTGTTGGAGCAACCGTATCATTTCTGTTGTGTATTGGGTATATACAAAACCCTGGTTAGGGTATTGCCCCGTGGAGTAGCCATCACAGTGTGTGATTGGTGAACCACGTTATATTGTGTGTCCCATGCATGTGCTTGTGATTGTGCATTAGAAGTCTGTATGCTGCAAGTCTGGGTATACACACTTGGCAGGCCAAGCCCCTGGTATGGATACTTGTGGGTGTGTGGTTGGTGTGTGCACGAAATTTGTTTGACAGATTGTTTATGAGAGAGTCTCAAGAAATCAGCTCAAGGCAGCATTGCACAATTGATCAATAGCTCCTGACGACCCTTGCATAGTATCAGCCATAATGGGAAAAGTGGAAAAGGATTTTTAGTGGTCACTGATTCACCCCCCTCTCAGTGTCAACCTGGGAATAACATTATGTTTTCCTTGGAGACGTTCAGATGGAACACGTGTCTCAACAAGCTACATCGAGATGCCGAATCAGTCGCAATCATATCTGGACCTGAAGCCTTTAAGTTTGTTGACAAGTATTGATGTTGAAGGTCCAAGAGGACTGATGTATAACTGTCCACATGGGTCTACCATTGGGAGAGTGTTTGGTTGTTTATGTAGAATGGGTTTATCTTACTGAGAAGATCCCATTTTATTGGCTTGAGAAATGAAGGGCTTATAGGAACCTTGGGAAGCCGTCGGATGTAATGAACGACTAATAAGAGTTGCAGCCAGCTGAGAAGGAAGCCGCTTTTGAAGCCTTTAAAAAATTAAGAATGAAGGAGCCAGTGGAAAGCTCAAAAGCCAATGCAGAGGAGGACACAGTTGATTCAGATGATGAGCTCATAGCCTATCTGGCTAACAAACTCAAGAAGAGATCTGAGAAGTTCAAAAATAAGTCTTCAATGAGATGTTTCAACTGTGGTGGCTTAGGTCACTTTGCCTCTAAGTGCCAGAAAAAGGGTAGAGTGTATGACTCTGATGAAGAAGAGTCTAAAGGAAGCCAAGAAAAGAAAGGAAAGAAGAAATTCATTCCAAGAAAGAGAAGTTATCTGTCAAAGCATGATGACCTCTCTAATTAGTCTGAAGATGAAAATGATGATGATATTCTCTTTATGGCAAGACTGGAAGAGACTCCTACAGGGAGTGATACAACAAAAAGGAAAGGTGATGGTGTTAAGAAAAGATTGGAAGAAGATGACAGTCTAGATCTTGAAGCAGAGTTGCTTTCTGCACTTACTGAGCTCAAGACAGAAAGAAAGAAGAACAAAAACTTGAATGAACAACTCAACCAAGCAAAGGAGATAAATGGTGAAATTATGGAGACTCTCAGGAAAGCAAAAATAATTGCTGATGAGCTCGACAATGATCTTACACAAAAATCTTCTGAGTGTAAGAAGCTTGAGGAAGTAATTGTAAGACTTATGGCAGATCTGGCCAAGTCTACAAAAATAAAAAATTATGCTGAAGCTACTACAAAAGTCCCTCATGTAACCATTCTGAAGTCAAAAGATAAGAATGTTAGGTTACAAGAAGATGAAGAAAGCAGCAGTTCTGAAAATGAAGACAAGGACGAAGACAACATCCTTGATGAGATTCTGAGTTACCAGAGATCCTCTCATATTAAATCTGGACTTGGATATATTGAGCAGCTATCTGAGCAGATAAAAGAAAAGGGATCTGCAAGTAATCCCATTATGTTTGTGAAAGAAAAGCAGAAGGAACCACCAGCTATGAGAGCTATTAAAGGCAAGAATGATGAAGAGAGCTTCAAGACAGTCAGGCAAGGCAGTCAGAGAAAACAAAGTCAGTTTCAGAGGAATGGTCAGTTTCAGAGAAACAGACAGGTACAGGGAATCAGATTCAGAGGATACTGTTATGGCTGTAATGCCTATGTACATCGAGTGGCAGAATGTAGAAGACGACAAAGACCTCCAGTGTTCATTGACAGAAATAGATTTGCTCCTCTTATTGATGAGAGAGTAATATGCTATAGATGTGAGAGACTTGGACATATAGCCAGAAACTACAAGACAATCCTTCCATCTCAAAGGCAAGCTAAGAGGAAGAAAAGAGAAGATCCTCTAAGAAAACCAATTTAGAGAGAAGAAGAAAATGAAATGGTGAGAAATACAAGAAAGCCAATTACAGTGAAAGACAAGGCTACATGGGTGGAAAAATCACAGAAGAAAGGGAACAATTCTTTGTTGGTGCAAGCAGCACTTAAAGCAAACAAAGGAAAACAATCTCCATGGATTCATGATAGTGGATGCTCAACACATATGACTGGCAACAAAGAAAAATTCACAAGCCTAGATGCTGCAAAAGGAGGAACTGTGAAGTTTGGGAATAATGAAGGTGCCAGAGTTGAAGGAAGAGGTTCAGTGAACTTTAACAATGGGAAGATAAAGTCCCATAATGTTTTGTATGTTAATGGGCTGAAACATAATCTACTCAGTGTGAGTCAGATATGTGATCAAGGACATGAGATCACTTTCAACAATGAAGGTTTTGTTGTTCACAGGGTTGGAATAGGAAAGGCAGTAGCTACTGGTGAAAGAACAGTTGGAAATCTGTATGTGTTGACAGATGCCATCAACAAGTGCATGATAACTCAAGAAGATGAAATTTGGTTGTGGCATAGAAGAATGGGACACATTCACTTCAAAAATCTGACTAAAATTAGCAAGAAGCAAGTAATGAGAGATCTTCCCATCATAAAGACTCCAGAGAACCATGTATGTGGTTCATGTCAGAAGGGAAAGCAGGCAAGAGCTACTTATAAATCAAAGGAATACCATTCAAGTAAACCACTTGACTTGATACATACAGACTTGTGTGGACCTATGAGAACACAGACCATAGGAGGTGAGAGATACTTCATTCTGTTTATAGATGAGTATTCTAGAATGACCTGGGTGATGTTTCTGAAGGACAAAACTGAAGCTCTTGACAAGTTCAAAGCATTCAAGAAGAGAGTTGAAAATGAGACTGGAAACACAATTAAGTGTTTAAGGTCTGATCAAGGCAAAGAATTTACCTGGAGTAAATTCTCAAACTTCTGCAGTGAAAGTGGGATCAAAATTTAACACTCAGCAGCCAGAACACCTTAGCAAGATGGAGTGGTTGAAAGGAAGAACAGAACAGTGCAAGAAATGGCTAGAACTATGATGGTAGAGAATAACACAGCAAAGCATTTCTGGAGAGAAGGTATCTATACTGCAGTGCATATCACTAACAGATGTCTTCTAAGGCCTCATGAGAACAAAACACCTTATGAATTGTGGTTTGGGAGGAAAGCTACAGGGAAGTATCTCAGGGTCTTTGGTTCAAAGTGCTACATCAAGCGAAAGGAAGAAAATCTAGGCAAATTTGATGACAGAGCTGATGAAGGCATATTCCTTGGGTACTCCTTCAAAAGTAAGGCATACAGGTGCTACAACAAGAGACTAGGAAGAATTGTTGAGAGCTCAGATGTGAAGGTTGATGAGAATATAGGGAATCAAAACGGGACTGAACCAAAAGGGTCCATTCTTGAAGAACTTGATGAAGATGACACTCTAACAGTTGACAAAGGGCAATAGGATGAAGAAGAATCTGAAGTGCAAGAGATTCATACTGAAGTGCAGAGAGATGGCAGACAAAAAGATAACAAACGGTTGAAAATTCATCCTAATCATCAAGTGATAGGAGATCCAAATGCAGGTATCGAAAAAAGCTATGACTTATTCATTATTGTCTGAGATAGAGCCTAAAACTGTGCATGAGGCTAGAAATGATGAATTTTGGTTGAAAGCTATGAATGATGAGCTTGACCAAATAGAAAGAAACAACACTTGGTACTAGTTTCTAGACCAGTAGACAAGAACATGATTGGCACAAAGTGGGTTTTCAAGAACAAATTAAATGAAGAAGGCCAGGTTGTGAGAAACAAGGCCAGGCTTGTATGCAAAGGATATGCTCAAGTAGAAGGGATTGATTTTGATGAGACTTTTACACCTGTGGCAAGGCTGGAGTCTATCAGAATGTTCTTAGCATTAGCTGTGCACAAAGGATTCAAGGTTTATCAAATGGATGTGAAAATCTGCATTCCTGAATGGAAATCTAGAAGAGGAAGTGTACACTGAGCAACCTGAAGGGTTCCAACTCAGCAATGATGAAGATATGGTCTGCAAATTGAAGAAGGCTCTATATGGGTTGAAGCAAGCTCCAAGAGCTTGGTATGAAAGGCTTGATACATATCTGCGTAAGTTGGGTCTACGAAGAGGAGTTGTGGACATCAACCTATATGTTATGATAGAAGACAGCAGTCAACTAGTTGTTGTGGTCTATGTGGATGACATCATCTTTGGGGGGCACTGTGAGAAGCTCTGCAAGCAATTTGCTGAAAGGATGAGAACAGAGTTTGAGATGTCTATGCTTGGAGAGATGTCCTACTTTCCGGGGCTGTAAATTCATCAAAGAGAAAATGGCATCTTCATCTCTCAAATGAAGTATACCAAGGAGATGTTGAAGAAATTTGTGATGGAGGACTGTAAACCAGTCGGGACACCAATGACAGTGAATATCAAGCTGAGTTCAGAAGATGATTCTCCAACAGTTGATCAGACATTGTATAGGTCAATGATTGGCAGTTTACTGTATTTGACAGCTTCAAGACCTGATATTCTGTAAGCAGTATGCCTGGTGGCCAGATTTCAAGCGTGTCCAAAGGAAACTCATCTGATGACAGTGAAGAGAATACTCAGATATCTGAAAGGCACAACTGACTATGGTTTGTGGTATCCAAAGATTGAAGTTTCATTCTGACAGTATTTTCAGATGCAGACTGGGCTGGTAGCATTGATGACAGAAAGAGCACTAGTGGTGGTGCATTCTTTTTGGGAGAGAGCTTAGTAGCATGGCACAGCAAGAAATAAGAGTCTGTCTCCTTATCTACAGCAGAGGTAGAGTACATTGCAGCAGCAGCAGCTACATGCACTCGGTAATCCGGATGAAAAGACAGATGTCAGACTTCAGTATTATCTGTGAAGAACCAGTAGTCATCAAATGTGATAACATGAGTGTCATTAACATATCCAAGAATCCTGTGCAACACTCAAGGACCAAGCATATTGACATCAGATATCATTATTTGAAGGAGAAAGTGCTTGAAGGGGAAGTAAGATTGGATTTTGTTCCTACAGCAGATCAAGTGGCAGCATCTTCACCAAGGCTCTTCCAAAAGACTCTTTTGAGAAACTAAGAGCTTAGGTAGGAGTAGTGACTTTGAGCACATTGTAGATGACAGATATGTAGGGGGAGTTGCTGACTACATAGCATCATCTTTCATCTGTAGGATTGGAAAGATGCGGTGGGCACTCCTATAGGTGAGGCTATGTAGGGGGAGTTGATATGAAGGGGGAGCTCATTCAGCCTTTGGGACTTGTTGTCAAAGGGGGAGAAGATGGCATGGAGGGGGAGTTTTGTTGCCAACAATTCCAAAGGGGGAGATTGTTGATACCCTATCCAGACAGTGCAGTAAGTGTTGTCATTGTTGGCAACCTAAGCAGAGAAAGTGATATGGAGGAGAGAGAGTGGGGACCAGGTGGGTCCCACTTTGGTAGTCGAGTGCACAGCAATAGCCGCGCGCACAGCACCAGCCGAGTGCATAGCAGGCAGCCGCACGAACAGCAATAGCCGCGCGCACAACATCAGCCGTGTGCACAGCAGGCAGCCGCACGCACAGCAATAGCCACGCGCACAGCACCAGCCTAGTGCACAGCAGGCAGCCGCGCGCACAACACTAGCCGCGCGCGCTCAGCATCAGCCGTGTGCATAGCACCAGCCGCGCACAGCAGTCATGCGCGTCGTGCCATGCCGCAAGGCTTGCTCGGCAGCACAGCGCAGCGCAAGCGCCGCGCGTGCGCCGTAAGCCTGCACAGGGTCCTTTGGCTTACGCACAAGCTGTTCGACGAAATGCCACAGAGAAGAAAAAGGTCCGAACCTTACTGGAAAAAAATCGACTTACAGGGCATTACCACACATTCACAGGGGTATTTTGGTCATTTTGAAAAGAGCATATTCCGTATGGGAGGCTTGGATCGAGCCACGACAGCGAGATTCCAAATGGAGGGCTGTCAAAAATGCAGGACTCGGTGTAGCGTCAGATTCGCGCAATGATTCTTACGCGAGCCTTCTGAGTGGCTAGAAGCAAGTTTAAGTGGTGGTCTGTGCAGCACGAGAGTGGATCCCTGATTCGGTGGAGCGCGCACATGTTGAGCATGCACCGAAGATGCGGATCTGAAGGTCAGTATGGGCTCCGATCGCGCCTAACGCGATGAGGCCGATCGGAGGGACCAGAGCAAATCCCGCCACTCCTTGACCGATCCAACGGTTTGTATTCGGAGATTCTATCTCCACCAATCAGGACTCGACAGCAGCGTACTGTGGGTCAGAGGCAGACGCGCTATGTTGCATCGTGGCGTACGGAATTAGGGAGAAAGATTCCTTTTGGAATAATCTCACTGGCCGACCTTCTTTTGATGATATCTCGGCCGTCCGATGTCGGATCGATGCCCATAATATACCAAACTGAAGGATTTTTGATGTGTGAGACTTGGGGTGTGGGTAGAGCTTGGAGAGAAGGCCTCAAATGGTGATTTTGATGGAAACCCTCCATTAAAGCTTCTCCAAGAGAGAGAGAGACTCCTACTGGCAGAGTGAGGCCATGAATGCTTTGTTGAAGCTTGTAAAGAGTGAGTGGACCAGCTGTGAACTTCCTATGGAGTTGTTCTGGTGAAGAACAAGCTGTGGAGTCCAAGACGAAGCCGAGATGCATGGACAGTGAAACTTGCATCAGTAGTGAGCAAGGCCGGGAGGTAAACTCGCACACAAACTCTATGTACTATATCAGTGCTATATGGGAAGGGTTTGTAATCATTTGATATACATATTGTATAACCTGTCAAGTGGGTGCTTGACTGGAGTTTGGGTTGAAGCCTAGGACACAGTTGTAGCTGTGTGAATGCAGTTGATGTTGTAGCACCGGGGTTGTTGGAGCAACCGTAGCATTTCTGTTGTGTATTGGGTATATATGAAACCCTGGTTAGGGTATTGTCCCGTGGAGTAGCCATTACAGTGTGTGATTGGTGAACCACGTTATATTGTGTGTCCCATGCATGTGCTTATGATTGTGCATTAGAAGTCTGTGTGCTGCAGATCTGGGTGTACACACTTGGCAGCCCAAGCCCCTGGTATGGATACCTGTGGGTGTGTGATTGGTGTGTGCACGAAATGTGTTTGACAGATTATTTGTGAGAGATTCTCTAGAAATCAGCTCAAGGCAGCATCGCACAATTGATCAACAGCTCCTGACGACCCTTGCATAGTATCAGCCATAATCAAAAAAGTGAAAAGGATTTTTAGTGGTCACTGATTCACCCCCCCTCTCAGTGTCAACCTGGGAATAACATTATGTTTTCCTTGGAGACGTTCAGATGGAACACGTGTCTCAACAAGCTACATCGAGATGCCGAATCAGTCGCAATCATATCTGGATCTGAAGCCTTTAAGTTTGTTGACAAGTATTGATGTTGAATGTCCAAGAAAACTGATGTATAACTGTCCACATGGGTCTACCATTGGGAGAGTGTTTGGTTGTTTATGTCGAATGGGTTTATCTTACTGAGAAGATCCCATTTTATTGGCTTGAGAAATGAAGGGCTTATAGGAACCTTGGGAAGCCGTCGGATGTAATGAACGACTAATAAGAGTTGCAGCCAGATTCATGAATTTGTAAATAAAATGATGACATGATCACAAGATACAATTCCGTAAAAACTGATAATCAAAAGAAGGGCTTGTGATAGAGACTCCTTGGAAAGCCATCAGATTGATAGACGGGAGAGAGAGTCTAATGCCGATGAGAAATCTTTCTTTGATGATGATGAAGTGATGAGATCATCTCCTGTAAAGGCGGGATGTAATTGGCCAAAATCAAAAGTCTGGTCCAACTTGTTGTGAGTCTCGATGAACGATCGAATTTGCTATCAGGCTTTGATTGGAACTACCATCTTCTTGAAGTGAGAGGGACAATTGGCTTACTGTTGAGCTCCAATGTCATTCAACATCTTACTATTTTCTTTTCTCTTTTTTTTCCTCTTTTTTTTTTTTTGGATGTGGAGGCCACATAATGCATAGCTTCGCTTGATCGCAAAGTTGAATCAGGACTTTCAATATTGGATTTGAATCTTCTTCTTCCAAACATTTCCAATCAGATAGAACATCTTTGCCCCAGTTAGTACTCTGATCTTCTGTAAACTTCATGAACATTTGTGATTGCTCATCTAGTAGCTGATTTTATCTGAATGGTGAATCTGTATGCTGTCCTCTGGAAGTTAATCATCACTTTCTGTCTGATGTGACTATCTCCCATTATTGATGTAGATAAAACATAGGCTTGAAATTTTTTTTTTTGTATTCCTGACCTCATTCTTTGATTTTGAGATTGATCATTCATCATGTATCTCTTGCTTGCAGATGATGTACATTGTACGAACTTTGAAATTTTTATCCTTTTGGTGGCACAACTGTCCTCTAGTCATTTGTACTGATTGGCAGACCTGTTGATATGATCTATTACCATCTAATGCTTTCCTTGGAATCTTTTCATATATAGAACAAATGACAGCTTCTCCAATACATGTTTCTTGAGAGTACTCTAGTGTCTGCTGATTGATCATTTAAAGCTTTCCCAGACGTGTTGGACCTTTCTTTCTTAAGTGGCCAGGTGGCGTAGAAGTTCAAGAGACGGCTCATCGTTTCAATCATCTTCAGAGTCAGAATTGACTGCGCACGTAGAATAGGGGGATGTATGAAATTGGGAGGAAATATGTAGAAGAGACAAAGCACAGACTTTGAAATCCCAAACGGGGTGATTTTCTTTTACTTATAGGACAGATTGGACTGGACTTGTCAACAAGCATATCAATCTTGGACCTAGACATGGATGACCTATCGAATACCGATAATAGAAAGTTGAAACAACTAGTTCGTCCAAGCGGCTCCAGTTGGGCATAACGCCTTCGACGACCACCTTCAATCGTTGTGGGAATAGATCTTCCTTCAGACCTCTAACAGCAGGACTCATCATGCCCCTCTATTAATAGGTGCAAGATACCTACCTTTTAAGGTTCCATACAATTCTTTCCCTTTTTTTTTTATTTTTTCAGTTTGGGATCCATTCATAACCGGACTATTGCTTTTTAAGTTCAAGGTTATTCTGGTTCATGCCCCAGTTTGGGGTTCAATGGATTCATCAATGGACCGCTTCTAGTTGAGTTTAAATCATTTTATCTTGTGACCCAGCATGGGGAGCAAGGGGTATCGCAATTGCACTACACCATTTTAAGCCCAAGATTATACTAATTTATGCCTCGGCTTGGGGGGTTCAATGGATTTCTTCATTAGACCTCTCTTAGTTTGGGTCCAAGGTCAATTTGATTCATGCCCCAGTTTAGGGCATAATGGCTTTCCTCATTGGACTATATTCAATTTGGGTCCAAGGTCAATCTGGTTCATGACCAGCTTAGGGCTCAATGGCTTTCCTCATTGGACCGCAATTAATTTGGGTCCAAGGTCAATTTGGTTCATGACCAGCCTAGGGCTCAATGGCTTTCCTCATTGAACCACACTCAATTTGGGCCCATGGTCAATCCGGTTCATGACCAACTTAGGACTCAAGGGCTTTGTTCATTGGACCGCACTCAATTTGGGTCCAAGGTCAATTTGGTTGATGCCCACCTTAGGGCTCATAGTTTTTCCTCATTGAACCATAGCCAATTCAGGGCCAAGGTCTATCTGGTTCATGCCCCAGTTCAGGGGTTAAGAGTTTCATCATTAGACCATTCCCTAGCTGTGATTCTGGTTCTTATCCTAGCCTAGGGCACATTAGATCTCATCTTTGGTCTACCCTATTACTCGGGAAGATTTCATTCCTTTTCTTTGAATAATAAGAAATATGAGGGCAACTCTTTGGATTCTAGCATTTCCTTAGTCAATGGGCAGAAATGCCCGAGATGGGATATCACTATCATAGCTGAAGGTTCATGGTTTCCTGATGACTCCAGAATCTGGAATTGATCTTTACTGACAGGTAATGAGGAATGCTTCTCATTCGCCATTCTTGACGAGCGATCCTAACTTGTAGCACTGAGCTAAGATGGACATGGATCGGGCTCTAATTGATAGAGCCAGAGATTGATTTTGAATTGGTCTCCAATTGATAGAGACAAGGTTAACTTAGAACTGGTCTCTAATTGATAGAGATCAAGATTGACTTTGAATTGGTCTCTGATTGATAGAGATCAAGATTGACAGTCATGGACTGGGCTATAATTGCTAGAGGCAAGGATTGTTTGAGTTGGGCTCCGATTGATAGAGGCCAAGGATGACAATCATGGATTGGACTCTAATTGCTAGAGATGATGGATTGATTGAGTTGAAATGATTAAAATTCTCTTCGATTCCATTATGAAATGAAACATGGACCAGAGGTAATGGTTGAACAGGCCTAGAGGCTAACTCATGCTCACATTGAGTTCATATGAACGGAACCTTTCTTAGTTCCAACATGAAACGGAACTTGAACTAGTTGATGGTTGGACAAGCCTAGGGGCTAATTAAATTCAAATGAATGGAACTCTTCTTAGTTCCAACATGAATCAGAACTTGAACCACAGTTGATGGTTGGATAAGCCTAGTGGCTAAATGAATTTAGATGAAATGGAACTCTTCTTAGTTCCAACATGAATCAGAACCTAAACCAAAGTTGATGGTTGGACAGGCCTAGTGGCTAATTGAATTCAGATGAATGGAACTTTTCATAGTTCCGACATGAATCAGAACCCTAACCAAAGTTGATGGTTGGATAAGCCTAGTGGCTAATTGATTTTAGATGAATGGAACTTTTCCTAGTTTGAACATGAAACGGAACCTAAACAGGAGGTGAAGGGTGAAAAAAGCCTAGGGCCGAATGCCTCCTCCATTTTAACACGATCTGGAAGTGATGATTGAACTTGCCTAGGGGTTAAACCTTTCTTCAGTTCTGAGATGAACCAGAAATGGTGGTTGAATCTAGGGCTGAATATTTCTTTGATTCTGAGATGAACTAGATATGATTGAATCTTTCTAGGGGCTAAATCTTTCCTTAATTCTGGATGATCGAAATGATGATTGGACCTGCCTAGGGGCTGAATCTTTCTTTAATTGAAAGGTGAATCAAGAAGGGTGATTGGACTTAGGGGCTAAATCTCTCCTTAAGTCAGAGGTGAATCGAGAACAGTGATTGGATTTGCCAAAGGGCTGAATCTCTCCTTAATTCCGAGGTGAATTGAGAATAGTGATTTGATCTGCCTAGGGACTGAATCTTTCCTTAATTTTGAGATGAATTGATAACAGTGATTGGATTTTCTAGGGGCTGAATCTTTTCTTAATTCTGAGATGAATTGAGAATGGTGATTGGATTTGCCTAGTGGCTGGATCTTTCCTTATTTCAGAGGTGAATGAAGAATGGTGATTTGATTTGCCTAGGGACTAAATCTTTCCTTAATTCTGAGAAGAATTGAAAACAGTGATTGGATTTTCCTAGGGGCTGATTCATACTTTAAATTCAGAGATGAATCGAGAACTATGATTGGATTTGCCTAGGAGCTGAATTTTTCCTTAATTCAGAGATGAATCGAGAACTATGATTGGATTTACCTAGGGGCTAAATCTTTCCTTAATTCAAAGATGAATCGAAAACTATTATTGGATTTGCCTAGGGGCTAAATCTTTCATTAATTCAGAGATGAATCGGGAACTATGATTGGATTTGCCTAGGGGCTGAACCTTTCCTTGATTATGAGATGAACTGAATATGATATTTGAGTAAGCCCAAGGACTAACTGTAAGGGAATATTGTAAATTTTTTTAGGAATAGGTGCTTGTCGCTACCTAAACTGAATGCTCTATTGGACCAGATTGGCTGAGTTACTGATTGTGTTCCCAAATCTGGTTGTCTTCTTTCTTACAAAATTTGATGTTCAATCAAGATTTAGATTCATGACTTTCATTGATTCATTTAGAAATATAACATGGATGGATCTCAAGGTGGGAGATCAAAACAATTCCCTAATTGTAGGGGACTCTTACCCTAAAAGGGTGGATATGGTTGTAGCTTGATTCTCTTTTCCAATGGCATTGAAACCCAATGGAGAAATATCAAGATTTTAGACATCTAGAGGAATGGACGAAGTCACATGCACAATCAAGGATGACTTAACCAAACAAAGTTATCTCCCTCATAAGGGCGATTGGGTAACATTATCCGAGTCAATTTAGTTGAATCTTGTTAAGCCAAGTGTTCGGTCTTGGAACCTCGTGATTCCAAAAATAGATAATCAGTGGTACCACGGTCTGACCAATTGGATTACTGAATTCGATGAAATTGAAATGGATATATTAATCCGTCATCCTTATTAGGGATGGTTAGCAAAAGCGGTTCATAGATGAACAAACTAGTAAATTTTTTTTTACCACGGTATCTATGTCTTGACAGGGATTTTCTGCTTGTTTTTTAGAAATCAACTTGTTAACAATGAGAGGTTCGACATATTGAGCTTACTTAATGGAGGGTGAATGGTGACCGTCTACTATGATGTAGAACAGGTGTATACATACCTCATACTCCCAGTGGGTGAGAGTTCAAGATGCTCATCGTGTAGATTCTAACATGTTGACCAATCGAGGACAAAAATGGGCAGAACTTCGACGTCTCGAACATGGATGTCATGGTTAAGCAGATTTTACTAGGTCGGTTCAGGGATGAACCAAAAATAACAAACATTGGGCTACAATCTGGGTTAGGATAGAAAATGCCACCTTGACAAGGACGGGGTAACCTATCACCGAATGCACGATGAATAATGGGCCCCCAATCCCTTTATATACTATGATGCAAGGATCCAAGCGATGTGGAGTAGCATAACGCATTTTCAGGTGGACCCAAGAAACGCTCGTTAGAGGCTACTCGTCGGTCGTGGTCTCACAAAGTACAGGCCAAGGTTGTGTGTTTCGCCTAGCGGGCTGCCCCATCTGCATGGGACCCGGTTTGGCTACTCGCACGAATGTGTGACTGAACCCATTCCCCCCAAAATAATATTATACAAGCATAAATATAGTATCCTAAAAGCTAGCATCCATTTCACACAAGAAAAGTTTTCATTTAGGAGTTTGACGTTTATATCCCCAGTGAAGTCGCCACTGTGAGGACAAAGATGGAAATCTTGGAAGTCGCCACCTAGATTAAGGTCTAGGACCTTGGAAAATGTAAAATCTCACCCTAAGGTAAGACTTTGATTCACTCATGACCTTTAGATTGGATTTCTGGTCCATCAGAGATTGGGTAAGCGTCAGGTTACGGTTAAGGGAAGGGGTTAGGCACCCAAATCACCCGACCGAAATCGGTCTCCTATACCTTTCCTATGCAAGACTCTATCTGTTAAACCGAACCAAACCAAGTGATTTGATATCATTGAACCGAATCTGTATCCATCAGATGCCTACGTATTATAGAATTATTCTGAAAATCAAGTTTACCATCGTAGTTCAAGTGTGATTAAAGTTTATGGCTGTGATTTATGCTTGTGCATGATTAAGTTTATTGTTCAAGTTAAAGTTTATGCTTCAAAGGTTAACAAACCCAATGGGTTAGGATCTGGATAGTCCATGCAGACTGATAGATAGTCCTAGTGAATCTAAGAATAATCCTATTTGGGTCGAAATATGGATAACACATTTTGAGTTGGAATGTGGATAACCCTATTTGGGTCAAAATATGGGTAAATATCCTAGTGGATCTATGGACAGTCCAAGTGGACTAAGGTTCGGATCCGAATTTGGGTTTCTTCCAAATGACTTACGTATCCTAGGGTTTGCCCTAGGAATCAGAATTCGCGTAGTTCGGGACTGGGTTGAAATGGTCGGATATCCTAGTGGATCTATGGATAGTCTGAGTGGACTAAAATGTGGATCCGAATTTGGGATCATCCCAAATAGCCTATTTATCCTAGGCTTTGCCCTTAGAATCAGAATCCAGGTAGTTCGGGACTGGATAACCTGTTCTAGGTTAGAATGTGAGAACTTGTTCTAGGTTTTAGGTTTAGAACCTATTCAAGGTTTAGGATTTAGAACCTATTATAGGTTTAGGGTTGAAAACCTATTCTAGGTTTAGGGTTTACCGAGGGGCAAGATCGTCCTGAATTACCCTTTTCAACCTAAGTTCTAATTTTGGAAAGTTTGGCAAAATATTCTCTTTCTTTATTAAGATTTTTATTATTTCCATTATGCCCTTCCCAAGAATGTGGGTGCCTAAATGCACGTCCCCACACCTAATATGTTTGCTAGGTATACAAATCTGGCAGTTCAACTAGGGTGCAGTATAAATTAAATTATTACCAAAAAAGGAATTTTCTAAGCATGGCATCTATGATATTTATTGTAACTATCACAATATATAGTAAGATTATGAAAATCTTCCTAATATGGCATGTATTGCAAAATAAGGCAAGAACTTAATAGGTCAAGATCTAAGCATGACAAAATCTAATAAGACAAGATCTAAGAATGGCAAGATCTAATATGGCAAGATCTAATATGCATCTATATATCAATATGGTAAGTACCAATCATAGAATGCATATATGACATGAATTTTTCAAAAAAAGAAAGATCTTATATGCTATCTTCTAAGCATAGTAGGACTTAAAAATAGTAATTATTAAGATTTTACTAAAATATGGTAAAAATTTATCTATTCTACCAAAAATAGCAACACATGAAATGTGACAAACATGGTATGCACAATCCAAATAAAGCATATGAATGCTCCAAATATAGCCATTTATCCAAATATGGCAGAATTTACTTAAACAATCATTGATGTTATAATGAACGAGACATCAATGAAACCTTTTTTTTTTTTCAAAAGTGTAAAATTATCAAAAAAAAACATATGTTCAATGTTCTTTGAAAAAATTATAATTTTTATGAAGAAATTTGGGAAGATTAACGACTCAAAACTGTCAAAATTGTGATACAAGGTTTCAGATAATGGACAAAACTATGAACTTTATTCAGATTTTGTCACATTACACAAGAATGACCATAAGTAGGTCTTTCGAAAGTCAAATCATGCTCAACATTTTTTCATAGAAATATGACTTAATATTATATATTTCATATGCAGGAGTTGAATCCCAAAAGAAAGCAAAAACAGGTCAAAGATATGCCCTAAGACCAAACATGTGCACTGGTCAAATCTGTTTCAGATTTTTTACCAGTTGTACCATAAATTTCAAATAAAATTCTATTCATAATGAAAATTAAATACAGACATATGTCTATGTAGATAAGTGTCTGATTTAAAATTTCATCAAGAAAAAAAAGTTAAAACAGTATATTTTCTTTGCGAAAAATGATTCTTTACAATCATGCAAATCAGTACATCATGACAGATTCAAAATCAGATCACTATGCACTTAAAAATTGATATCAATTCAATAAAAATTTAAACAAATATGAAACTAGTGCCACTTTTTAGAATACTTTTATGTCTAAAAATTTCATATTAAGTGGATTTTCTGATTATGGCCATAAGACCATTGTCTAGAGACTTTCTGATGGAGGATTGCATTACATCCGAGAAAAGTAGCAACGTCAAAGACAAATTTTCTTGATATATTTTCCCAATTCCAAATGGATTTAAATTTTTAGGCTAGTCTTATAACATATCAGAGAGATTCTCATAAAAATTTAAACTTCAAAATCTTAGAAAAAATACATCTGATGTACGTCCTAAATTTAAATCCTAAATCTGGAAATTTCAGATTAGAAAATCACTTTATGAAATTTGCAAAAAAATAAAACATCATGTATATCATTCAAAAATTCATCATTGAATAACTTAGACAAATTATCATTCATGAAAAATGCTAGACGTAGGCATCCTAACTTTAACAAGCATGTAATAGAGCATTTATGATTGAGATTTCATGGAAATTATCCTTTTTCAAGCAAAATTGGCATTCGAGCATTCTAACGACCTCTAAATTTGTTTAGAGTACTAACCTTCTGCTCAAATCAAGCGAAACCGTTGATGAAGGATGATTGAAGGTTGTATCAACCCCTTTGAATGCAAATCCTCCTTCTCCTCTCTTCTGTTTCTCTCTCTCTTCTCTTTCTCTCTTTTCTTCTTCTCTTTTCTTTCTTTTCTCTTTTCTTCTCTCTTTCTTTCTCCCTCTCTCACGTTTTCTCTCTCTCACTCACGTCCACCTCTCTCTACCACGTCCTCCTCTCTCTATGGTCTGAAAAAAAGGCTTTCCTGTCTCTTCTCTTGGCCTATTTATACTTTTTATCTCATCTTCTATAAGATCCTTCTTTCCTTTCTTCTTTTTCTTGAAAATCTTTTTTTCTTCCTTTTTTCTTCCTTTTTTCTTCTTTCCTTTCTTCTCTTCCTTCCCTTTTCTCTTCTCCCTCTCTATTCCACACGTTTTCTTCTTTTCCCTCTTCTAGAAAATCCTCTCATCTTCTTTCCTTCTTCTCTCTTCCTTCCTTTTCTTCTTTTTCTTTTAGAAAATCATTTCTTTCCATTTTTTCTTCTTTCCTTTCTTCTCTTCCTTCCCATGTTTTTTCCTCTACTCTTCTTTCCTTCTTCTCTCTTCTTTCCTTTTCTTCTCCCTTCTTTTCCTTCCTTTTTTTTTCTTTCTCCCTCTCTTTTCACGTTTTCTTTCTTAGAAAACGTTTCCTTTTTTTCTTTTTTTCTTTTTCTTTTTTTTTTTTTTTTTTGTTTCTCCTTCTCTCTTTCACGTTTTCTTTCTAGAAAACGTGAAGGGGATCTTTTCTCTTTTTTTTTCTTTTTCTTTTTTCTTTTATTTCTCTCTCTTTCCTTTTTTTCTTTCTCTCATTCTCTTTCCTATGGCCTCTCTTTCATCTCTCTTTCCACGGCCTCACTTTCCACTCTCTTTTCTATAATATATATGTATATATATATATATATATATATATATATATAAATGTATTAATATAATTTCCTAAGATATATATAAAATAAATATATATATATATATATATATATATATATATATATATATATATATTATATACAATAATATAATATACATTATACACATTTAAAATGAATGCATGCATATGAACTCACATAACTTAATCTGGATTGGTCTGGGCTGAGCTGGGCTAAGTTAGACTAAGCTGGATTAAGCTGGTTTTGACTAAGGTTGATATTTCATAGTCCATTTCTGTCACCCTTCCATATGAAATTTTTCGATAGCATCTATTCCAAATTTTTTGCGTTCACTTTGTTGAACATTAAAAATGATGAATATTGAAACTTAAATCACCTCATTTGCAAATAAAATGGCCAACTTATGAATTTCTGAAGTTTAAGCAGACCAATTATTGATAATTTGACTGACCATTCTGCATGGGATCCTTCGGATACTTCTACCATAAATCTTTTACGTCCACTTTGTAGAGTACTAAAAATAGAACATAATGAAACTGAAATTACCTGATTTGGATATGGGGTGACCAAAATATGAATTTTCGAAGATTAAACGATCATTTCCATGTGTAATTTTGCATGGGACCTTTCAGAGACTTCTACCCGAGATTTTTTGTGTCCACTTTGTACAACATCACAAATGAAGAATAATGGCCTTGGAATCATCTGAATCCGACGTAGAATGACAAAGATATGAAGCTTTGAAGTTCTAACGATAATTTTACATGAAAGCTTGCATGGGGCTCACTGGTGACTTCTACCCGGGATTTTTCACGTCCACTTTGAAGAGAACTGAAAAAAAGGAATATTGGCCTTTGAATCATCTGATTCAAATATCAGATGGTCAAGATATGATGTCTTGATATTTGAATGATAATGCATGTATCATTTGATAATTACGTAAATGCCCTTTCACTTTCAAACTGCGATATCTTTCTTGTTTGACGTCAGAATTTGATGATTCTGGTCTCATTTCGAAGATAATTTCACGACCTATTCATCGAAGTAGGTAATATCCAATGACCCTACTGTGGGGTTCATTAGAGAATCACCAACCATTGGGTTAAAGGCCAGAAACCTGCCATATTGGTTCACTTATGCTGAGGGTGGCAAAAATGGGATGCTTACACCTACCTTTTTAAAATGTCGGACCCCATGACCTAATTTCGTGGGGTTGGACTCTTTTGAGGTGGGGTCGGTCACACCTGTTTAGGCATGTGACCACACACTCATATTTGAGTGTTTTTTAGTTAAATCTCATACCTGGTCTTGTGGTTTCTTCACGCACTTGGTCCACTTGGCTTGACCATGATAGGTAGACCTGGTACAAGGTGGTAAGATCGGTTAGTTCGATACGGGTCTTACATAACCCCTGAAAAGCGGGTCACCCAGTAGATATCTTGTTGGGATGATTTCCCATAAGTGGTTTTGACTCTACCGTGATGTGATACGTGCATACCTGCGTCATTGATCTATAAGAGGCCATGTGTAGACTCCTAATTAGTCTCATGTTGAACGATCTTAACAGTTTTCCCTTGCTCTCCTTAGCTCAATGAGGTCGAGGGAGCAATCTTGTTTAGGATGAGCTGGTCTCCCTTTATTTAGTGGGGAAATCGTACATGTCAATATGCGACTTTGAGGTCGGCTTGTGCAGAGTTGCCTAGGCTGCCTATGATCAGCCGTTCATGACGACCATAAGGTATGTGAAGCTCAAAGAGTAATTGTTTTAGCCATGTGATTTCTTCCTAGGCTGCCTTTTTCTCGCACAAACTAATAGTCCAAAGCAACATGTTGGGTACGTACAAGAAATCTTGGATTCATAGAGAGGTATGCAGCTCTTAAATTATCATAGCAAAGCATAGGTAAAGTGGAAGGCTGAATGTGAAGCTCAGAGTGTAATTGTTCTAACCATGTGATTTCAGCAATTGCATGGGCAAGAGCACGATACTTAGATTCGGTGCTGCAACGAGCAATGGTATGTTGTTTCTTTGAACACCAGGAGATGAGGTTTGGTCCCAAGAAAAAAAATAGCCATTGGTGGATCGTTGATCATCCAAACTATCACAGCTCATTCAGAAAATCAGATGTGATATCGGGGGACTTACAAGACAACCCTAATACTTCAAACAATTGACAACTACAGTGATCTACCATACAAATTTCACGGTTTACATAAGCAATAACCACAATAATAATGGAAGGAAATAGAGTAATAATAGCGAAAGAAGTAATAAATGACAAATACCAACTAAGTGATATCATTTAATAAAGTATGGTAAGTCATATAATATCTCAACACAATGTTCTTTCCAAATACCATAGTATCTCATATACAAATATCCTGAATTCAAGAGTAAATCTCTAAACATTGTTTCAGATAGATCTCATTGCCTATCAACATCAGAGTCAAAATAAAAGGAAAAGTATAGAGAGGGGTGCGCCAAGCGTAGGCGCAGTCACTACAAGTGCAACCCTCACCATGCCCTCCCACAGCATCCTCAGCACCAGTGGCATCACTAACCAACGAGTCCTCCATTAATTCAGCCACAGTGTAATCGCCTACATCAACATTTAGAAAAGATGTATCAATACGAGGGTAAGCTCCTATCCCAGCTCAGTGACAAGTCAAGTATCACATGCATGCATCATCCAATGAAATGAGATAAGTCTCTTGCGAATGTACTACTATAGTGTCATAGTGAGATTCAGCTAACTTTTTTCGGTCCCACCTAAGGCCGCTAGCCTCCAACTTTCATACATCGGGCATGGTAGAAGAAGAATGAGTCCCCAGACTACTAAACTCCTTCTATAAGTGAACCCCCATCTAGGTCTCCAAACCATTTAGGCTCGTCACCTCCCACCATAGACTCTGTCTCATGTCAGTTACCATGCTCCAATGATGTCCCTCCGGCTCCTCAAGAAGTCACCGGGGTTTTTGCCCACAGCCCTGTGCGCCATTGTTGCAAGAGTTCAACAAGGAATCTTTGAAGTCGCCCTTTAGGGCTTCTTCAGAATCCATCACCACAGGGTGATTATTGAGGTCGTAAGGTTGGTGCTGAGTTCACCTCTCGCAACCTGGTTGGTAGCTCACCCCCAAGGGAGGGACCAATCGCTACCCCCAAAGGAGGGACAAATTGCTTCCCCCAACTATTCCCTAGGTGAAGTCACTAATCAAGGGCTTTGGATAGCATACCTCTGGTAGGGGCCGCGGTTTTAGATCTTCAGAGGGCCCTAACTAGTACAAATGGAGGATCGGCCAGGGTGATAGCGCCATGGGGTCACCTGACACCACCCACCATGTGGTGGAGGGCATGTGTCTACCCAAGGACCAAATCTCCTTTGATAAGATGTCAGAGGATTTTCATCACCAGTGTAAGAGTCTATCTCTTCACCATATGATTTCAGCAATTGCATGGGCAAGAGCACGTCTATTGCGAACTTGGTGCAGTCGGCCAGCATTGTTGGCCAATAATATCCTTGACGTAGGAGCCTCTAACAGAGGGCACGACCACCTATGTGACTACCGTAGATCCCTTCGTGTACTTCTCACATTACATTGTGGGCTTCCTTTGAAGTGAAGCATAGCAAGAAAGGACGGGAGAGTGACTTACGATATAACTTTCCATCCATGACTATGTATTGGCAGAATTTCGCGTGAACTTGGTGTCTTTCCAACCTATCTTCTGGCAGCTCATCGGTTTCAATGTAAGTCCTTATAAGATCTATCCAAGTCACCTCACTGTCAATTTGCTATACGTCGACTTCTTTAGCAATGCTTTTTTATTTGAAACTTCGATGTATACCGACTTGTCAAAGTAGAAGAGATCTTATGCCAGAAGTCGAGACAAGGCGTTTACTTCAGTGTTATTTCCTCTATCCACATTGCTTATCTGGTAGCCTTCAAACAAAGCAAGTTGTGACTTAGCTTTTTCAAGGTACGCTAGCATGTGGGGTTGTTTAGCTTCATATTCTCCTTTGATATATCTTACGACAACTTTTCAGTTGCTATAGATGTCTAATCTTTTCACCAGCAAGAACTTTACTAGTCTGAGTCCGGCCAAGAGGCTTCTTACTCCGCTGCATTATTTGTAGCGTAAAAATCAAAACGAAGAGCGACTCGTACTCTAAAGTTCTCAAGACTGGTGAGTATTACCCCGGCCCTCGAGTGCTTGTCATTTGAGGATCCATCCACATTCACGCTGAGGAAGGTTTTACTTTTTGTTTTTTTCTTTTTCTGCCAGATATCTTCCTCCGTGAGGGTTTTGTTTATGTTGACGCTATTTTCTGCAGAGTTTTCTAACATGAAGTCAGCAACTACTTCAACTTTGATGGTTGTCCTTGGATGGAACTATATGTTGAATTCACCAAGTTCTATTGCCCAATTCACAAGTGTCTAGAATTATCTGGCCGCATTAGAATTTTCTTCAAAGGTTTATCTCTTAGCACCATAATAGAGTGGGCTGGGAAGTACAGTGATAGCTTCCAGGCTACGGTAACTAAAGCGAGGGCTAATTTTTCAACCTTCTTATATCTGGTCTCTACGTCGAGTAATATTTTGCTGACGTAGTATTGTGAGGACAAAGGATACCTATTTAATTTTGTAGAGGGAGCAGTGTCATGGCAATCCAAACTGCAAAAATATATTGCATTGTCAACTACAGAAACTGAATACATTACTGCTGTAGAAGCTTGCAAGGAAATGTTATGAATAAAGCAGTTATGTCATGAATTAGGACTGAAACAAGACAAGTATGTTGTGCATTGCGATAATCAGAGTACCATCCATGGGTAAGAATCCGAGTTTCCATTACAAAACCAAACATATTGATGTAAGATATCATTAGATTTGGGATGTATTTGAACAAAAACACTTGCAGCTTGAAAAGATTCACACTGACAAGAATGGTATAGATATAATGACTAAAACTCTACCCAAGATGTAAAATGACTTTCGCAAAAAAAAAAAAAAAAATGACAGGTATGACATTGAGAGATTCCTCCTTGTGAGTCTGAGGGGGAGTTTCTTGGGTCCTCCTCCCAAATGAATAAAAGGGGCTGCATTTATTGTAAAATAAAGACAAATGTATGCATTGAATTTAGGGGGGTGGACATGCATTTAATTTGGAGAAATGCATAAGAAGAAGAGAAGTGTTTTATTTTGATATGTCAAATATGAATGCACCAAAATCGGTGCTATATATGTTTTTCAAAGGACGGTGATCAAAGTGTCAATGTTGGTAGGTAAAAGAGTTAATGATTCTCTCCTTTCTTTCTCTATAAATAGGGAGAAGAGAAGTGTGCATAGAACAAGACAGAAAGAGAAAGTGGGGCTATTGGGTTTTATAATACTCTTCATTTGGGGTTTAGTGTAAGTTGAGAGTAAATATACAAGGGGTATCCGAATTTGAATACAAGGTTTGAGTTTGGGTTAAATCCAGAGCTGTTGATTGTATGATTATTTTCTTGATTTTCTCATTGTGAATAAATCCCAATTATGCCCGTGAATGTAGGCTATATATGCATAGTTAAACCACGTAAATTATTGTGCCTGTGTGTGTGATTACTCTTTCCAATTTTATGTTTTTACATCTTTTGGACACATGGGCCTCACACAACTACCATTCATGAAATTACTATTCATAGTCATTATTCATTGTACTTTTCACAATTTTCTTTTGTTGTCAAATTTTTTACCTTATTTTACACACAGGTGGGAAAAAGATTATGCGATTATTTTGTCAATAGATACTTGCTTATGATTTGTTATTGATGCTCTGTTTATTTCGACCTAAAATTTTACATCTAACATTTTATATGTAAAAAAAAAAATTCAATGTTTTTTTTGAAAGATAACTTTGTTTTTCTTTTACCTACTGGAAACAAATTTTGAATTTTTTTTTACAAGTAAAATATTACACGTAAAATTTTAAGATAATATTTTATATTAAAACAAATGGAACATGAAGGAAACATAATCATTGAAAAACATGGAAGAGAGAGGAATTCATGAAAAACATAGAAGAAGGGAGGAGCACAGCTATAAATTCATCATTCTCCAAAAGCAGTAATCTTTGCAACAGACTATAGAAACATTGCCTTTGCAGTAGGATCAGATGAAAATCTACCGAGTACAGCACTTGTGGCTGTACTACTTCCTACCTTTTCAATCCCTCTGGATATCATGCAGATGTGATTGGCCTCCACAACCACCTTCACTTCTACCCCAAATGTTGAAGAAACTGTTTCAACAATCTGCCTGGTAAGTATTTCCTGTACTTGGAGTTTGCAACCATAGAAATGTACTATTGATTCCAAAATTGATTTGTGAATTAGTTTGTCTCCACTGGCATGGAAATACCCAATGTGCACCACACCATGGAAAGGCAGGAGATGATGTTCACACTGTGACCAGAATGGGATGATCAGCTCAGACTTCATTTCATCTTGATTACAACCAGCATTTCCATTCTCTTCAGGCATATTGGGTTTAGCTAGATTGAAACCATTAAGTTTAATCTCTAAATTACATTCCTTAAAGTTCATAAGCCACTGCACAAAACGATGGGGCGTGCCAAGCAGCTCTTTTCTTAATGGGTCTTCACCCAAAGAGTGAAGAATTACAGCAATAATAGAGATGGCAGACTGAGAAGGTCCTATCATGGAGGAAACCCTGCAGCAATCCCATGTACTTTGGTGCTTGTTAAAGACTGGTACATCCAAAGAACTAAAAGGGCACCAACACAGCTTGGTGGTGGTTTGAGTATGATTTTTCTCCACTTCTACACCTTTGAACTTGAGAAGAGTCAGAAAATCACCCCAAATATCTCTGTTTTCATTTTCAAAAACTCCGGAACAAGAATAAACGAAGGCCCTCAACCAACCTTGCAAGCCCATTTTAGCAGAGTTGTGACTGTGATCAAGAAAGCTTTGTTCTACTTCCGGGAACCGAATATGCCAACATTGGAGAACAACTGCAACCCCAGCTGGTTTGATTCCATTGTGCAAAGCTGAACATACTTCATCAGCCAAATGTTGTGGATCTTGAAGTCTCTTTGCAAAGACATCAGCTATCCTAGAAAGCTTGCTTAGGCCTAGCATCCCTTGCCCAGACAGGATGTCACACCCCAATTCTGTACCATTCAGAACAGTATGATGAACCGTTAATAATCCAACGGTTCAACCAGGATCTCTAATAGGCTATATCCATTAAAAATAAAACCATGCACATCCACAACCATAATCAGAATAAATACACAATAGCGGAAGTCTTATAGTAAATGAACTGAGAACTCTAACTGTAATAATCATAATTAAAATATCAAGTTATTATTGTATCAACTGAGACATAAATAAATAGAATATTAATTACATCCCTTTATAAATTCAAATAAAATCTAATAGAATACGCATGAGTTACACTCGCATGAGGGATCATGCGTATCCACTAAGTCTTCGGCTTCTATTGCAGCAACATGCACATACACCGGAGCACTCATATAATCTTCAACCGTAGTACCTGCATCATCAACTAAAAATATTCGACGTCGAGAGGGTGAGCACACATCATGGCTCAGTGAGCAAACAAAACAATGCAATAAACATATGCATGCATTCAATTCATATCTTTGGTCTGATAAATAAGTTTGCAATGTGCTATAGAAAGGATGGATGGCCAAAGATCACGTTTATTGACCCCGCACCTCTATACACGAGTGTGTGAAGCTGCCCAAAAGTAACGTTTATTGTCGTCCCACATGCACCCACCATGGACAATGTACATGCAAATGTCACGTTTATTGCTGTACCCATTGCCCATACCAACATGTAAGCCCCTGCTGGCGAGGGCTCGCAAACTAGGCTCACAATTAACCAATCCTAATGCCAATCAGTGTATGCAAGGCCTCACCCCAGCATCCCTCAATACGTCCATAGAGATAGGGCTAAGGCCCCCTGGCAGAGTCAGAGACTACACGGTCCGAGACCACCTCCCCTCATACCCTATGACGTAATAGTTCTGCTAAGGTAATGATGATACGACGATGTCAGTGGACAAGACTTGAGTTAGAGATAGAGCTAGAGTGTTGAGTCCCAACTTATGACACCTGCCCCTAATACTCGCTCGCATCAAGCACACCAACCACACACATACATCTACATGCCTATTCCTATCATCATCATCATCATCATCATGTTATAAACAATAATTTAATTATGCATGAACAGTAATAATAGAAATATTTGATGACATGTTGAATGCACATAACAAGCATACACGCATAGAATCAATCATGGCATTAGACTCAAGAATAAAATAGTTTATTATTAACCAATTACTTCAGGTCTTGTTCCCTCACCTTTTCTTGATCGTAGGTCCTCTTTCAAGCTTTAAGAATCAACTAAATATCAATATTATATCACTAAAAGACCTAATCAAGTCGATAGAATTTAATTAGAATTAATTCTAAAGCATGCTGTTAACTGGGGGTCGATGCCATGGTCGGAGGTTCCATCGACCCTGGGTGCTACCACCCAGATTCTGGACTTCTCGAACACTGGGGGTCGATTGTTAGGGTCTGGTAGGGTCGATTGGCCATCGACCCCCCATGCGACCCCCCGTGGGTTTAGTCAATTTTTCATCCTACAGTCCATTCATTTGTGTTTGGGTCCTATGGCTTGCTTCTACAATCCATTACATACATGTTCTATGGTCTAGAACCATAGTTCATTCACCTATATGGTTTTTATGATTTTCCCCATGGTTTTCCTTGAAAACCTAACCATGGATGGATGATTTGGGTTTCTCCTAGATCATTCCCTCTTTACTATCTATTCTAAGGTCTGTAGAATTACATGGAGATAGTATCCATACCTGAGAATTAGGCTTGTTCCTCTGAAATGTTTTTTAATCCATGAAATGTTTTTTAATTGAAAACAACTCTATTGCTTGTCTTAAGCATAGAGTCACTCATTCACCATTTTATACTATCCTTTAGGATATGTCAAAGTATCAATAATATTTTTTGAGAGATTTTAGGACCAGAATTTATAGATTTGTACATATCTTTGGAGAGAATTTAGGACCAGAATTTGTAGATTTGTAACCGCTACATATATTTGGAGAGATTTTAGGAATAGAATTAGAATTTATAGATTTGTAACCACTACATATTTTTGGAGATAGTACAGGTGTTAGGAGCATGATTAACAATCAGTAGATCCAACAGATCAAGACGGATACCTACGATAATCTGAACTTATTAGAATCTTGAAACGGATTGCTGACCGGTGTGTGGGTCATTATCCTTATCACCCCCCCCCCCCAATCTTGAAATGGATTGTTGACCAGTGTGTGGGTCATTATCCTTATCAGCACCCCCCAGTGCAAGTAAACTATTGGCAAGAGGACTGTGAGCTTGAACGGTAGATTAGCAAATCGTTTACTAAACAATGGTTGGAAAAAGATCACCAGTAGTGAGGTCAAAGTGGCAGTGAGGATCCTAACCACCCAAAGTGTATCGGGACACATCCCGATGCACTTTGGGTGGCCAGTGAGGACATCCCAATCGACTTTGAGTGGCTAGGATCCTCACTCCCACTTTGGCCTCACTGCACAGGATCCCAATCCACAATGGTTTTGTGAAATTATTGGCTATTTGATCCAGAGTCAAAATAAAACATGCTTTCAGTTCTTTGCTCGCTAATTTTTCCCACACAAAGTGATCGTCCAACGCAACATGTTTGGTACGTGTTGTTATCATCGGATTTTGGTCGATCCCTTGATTCTAGACACCTGTCACACAATGATAAAGACAATCAAGTTGGACAGGTAGAATAACCCAAGGGCCACTTCGATGCCTAATTCAGCTCAAGGATGATAAGTAAATGACCTCAGAGGTAGAAGACTGAGTTCAGAATAGAGTAGGGTTTTTAATAGCATAAGAGTATTCAGATCCATTTATTTCAGTGTAAAGGTATCTGTAGAGTATGGAGTGGCCTGGGATTGTTCCCTTGTAGTTGCAGGAATCTTGGGACTCCTTCCAAGGTCTTAGAGCAGTCACTGTATTGAGTTCAGAATCTATCCGAGTCTCCTGCTTTAACGGAGGAGCTATGGCGATGTGGTGTTAATCCATGGCCATCTAATGAGGGTCTTATCATCAGATTACCAGTAACCAGCAAATGATGGGCGTACAGAGTGACATAACACACCTCCTCAATCCTGATGAGGGTGTCATGTGGAGGTAACCTGTCACTCCCCAATTTCGTACCAATCAGAATGGTGTGATGAACTGTCTATGATCCAACGGTTCAACCAGGATCTCAAATTGGTTGTGTCCGTTTGCTTAAACCATACACATCCACAACCATAATCAGAATAAATACACAATAACGGAAGTCTTTAATATTTAATGAACTGAGAGTCTAACGGTGATAAAATAAATAAATTATCCAATTATCTCCAAATGACAAAGACATAAAATAAAATAAATTAATCAATTACATGTTCTTAATAATCCAACTATAAATCTAATCGAAGACGCATGAGTTGCACTCGCACGATGAATCATGCGACTTCGTCATAACTTCTGCATCCATTGCTATAGCATGTCCATACATCAGAGCATTTTTATAGTCTTCTACAGTAGTACCTACATCATCAACTAAAAATATTCGACGTCGAAAGGGTGTGCACACATCACGGCTCAGTGAGCAAACAAAACGATGCAATAAATATATGCATGCATTCAATTCATATCTTTGGTCTGGTTCATAAGTTTGCAATGTGCAATAGAAAGGTTTGGTGGCCGCCGCACCTCTATACACAGGTGTATAAGCCCACCCAATGGATTAAACATCATTGTCGTCCACAATCACCCCACCATGGAATAGGGATAGAGCTAAAGTACTTAGGACCGCACCGCATCACATTTCCTCTGATGCCCTACCCATACCAACACGTAAGCCCCTATTGGCGAGGAAATGCAAACTAGGCTCACAACAAACCAATGCTAATGTCAAACAGTGTATCCAAGGCCTCACCCCAGCATCCCTCAATACGTCCATAGAGATAGGGCTATGGCTCCCCGACAGAGTCAAAGACTACACGGTCCGAGACCACCTCCCCTGATGCCCTACGACGTAATAGTTCTGCTAAGGTAATGGAGATACGATGATGTTAGTGGACAAGACTTGAGCAGAGATGAGCTAATGTGCTTAGGACCGCACTGCATCACACTTTCCCTGATGCCCCACTCGCATCGAGTACACCAACCACACATAAACATTCACATGCCTATTCCTAACATCATCATCATCATCATGTTATAAATAAATAAAATTAAATATGCATGGACTGTAATAGCAGGAATATTGGATGACACATTAAATGCACATTACACATATACCAGCATAGAATCATTCATGGCATCGAACTCAATAAACAAAAATAGTTTATTACTAGTCAATTAGTTTAGGTCTTGTTCCCTCACCTTTGGTCGATAATAGATCCTCGTTCAAGCTTTGTAATTCACTCTTAGACCACTAGAAAACCTTACAAGTTGATAGATTTTAATTAGAATAAATTCTCATGTGTTTAGACTAATATAAATTGAGGGATCGCATGTGGGGTAGCACCTGGGGTCTCAGTTTTTACGACCACAGGGTGTGGGATTACAGGGTAGGGTCGGACATACTCCGACCCTACGTGTGACCACACCCTCTCTGGAAACTTCCCGAGGGCATGTGGTCGGACATGTGGGTCTTGTAGGGTTAGAAATCATGTGACCCCACGTGCGACCACACGTGTTATGGTTGACCTTTCACTATCAACTCCATTCCTTCATGTTTGGATCCCTTGGCTTATCATCATAGTCCTTCCTATGATTGTTTTATAGCTCAGAAATATTATTTTATATACGATCCACTGTCCACAATAATTTCCTCCATGGATTCTATTGGAATTTACCCATGGATGGATGATTTGGGTTTCTCGTAGATCCTATCTTCTTCATGAACTATTCTTGGCTCTCAATTAATCATGGGAATTAGGTTCATACCTTATGCTTGCCGAAGAATCAGAGTTTTCTCAGAATTTTCCTCCTCCTTAGTCTTCTTCTTAGATTTTCCTTTTCCTCCTTCTCTTCTCTTTCTCTCACTTTCAATTAGGGTTCTAAAGGAGTGAAAGAGGCTAAAGGACATCCTATTTATAGAGGAAAACCCTCCATAATATTCCCTAATGAGTTTAGGAAAGACCCCCTTTGGATTAGGAAGGTTTCCTAATCTCGGTTCTGACTGGGTTCCGTGGGGTCGGAGGTGGGGTCGCAGAATCCACGACCCTACCTTTTTTAAAAGTCTGACCCCATGGCCTAATTTCATAGGGTTGGACTCTTTTGAGGTGGTGTCGGTCACACCTATTTAGGCATGCGACCACACATTCATATTTGACTATTTTTGAGTTAAATTTCATTACTGGTCTTATGGTTTCTTCACGCACTTGGTCCACTTGGCTCGTCCATAATAGGTAGACCTGGTACAAGGTGGTAAGACCGGTTAGATCGATACGGGTCTTACAACTCCCCCCTCTTATTAAAAATTTTGTCCTCAAAATTTACACATACCTTCTGAGTTGAAAAGGTGAGGATATTACTTTCGCATAGCATTCTCTTCTTCCCATGTGATCTCTTTTATATCTCGGCTCCTCCAAGTGACCTTAACATAATAAATGTAACGGTTGCGTAGACATTGAACCTTTCGACTGGTGATTTCAGTTGGTGGTACTTCGAATGTCAAATGATTAGTTAGATTTGGTGGATCTGCTGTTAAAATGTGTGTTGGATCCCTGACGTACTTCTTCAATAATGAGATATGAAATACATCATGCACACTTGACATAAATGGTGGTAGTGCTAACTGATACGCCACTTTTCCATGTTTAGCTAGAATCTCATATGGCCCGAGATATCTCAGACTTAGCTTCCCTTTCTGTCTGAATTGTTTTAAACCTCGCATAGGTGATATTTTCAAGAATACCTTATCACCTACGAAAAATTCAAGGTCTCGACGTCGAGTATCTGCATACTATGTCTGACGATTCTGAGCCGTTCTAACTCTTTCCTTAATAATGTCGACTACACGACAAGTCTCTTCAACAAATTCTGGTCCAACAATACTCCGTTCACCAACTTCATTCCAAAACAAAGGAGTTCGACACTTCCTACCATATAGTGCTTCATAGGGTGACATCTATATAGTAGCCTGATAGCTGTTGTTATAGGCGAACTCAATCAATGATAGTTTCTCATCCCATGATCCTTTGAAATCAATAACACAGGCTCGAAGCATGTCTTCTAAAATCTGAATGGTACGCTCCAACTGTCCATCTGTCTGAGGATGGAATGCAGTACTGAATTTCAATGTGGTACCCATAGCCTTCTGTAATCCTTCCCAAAACGTTGAGGTAAAGCGTGGGTCTTTATCGGATACAATGCTTTCAGGTACACCATGTAATCTGACAATGTTATCCACATATAGCTTGGCTAACCTCTCTAGGGTGTACTGAGGTCGTATAGCTATGAAGCGAGCTGTCTTCGTCAGACGATTTACAATCACCCAGATCGCGTCAACTACTCGGGGAGTCAATGGTAACCCTGTGACGAAGTCCATAGTGATGCAGTTTCATTTCCATGCTGGTTCTGGTAGTGGCTGCAACAATCCTGTAGGTCTTTGCCGTTCAGCCTTCACCCTCTGACAATTTAGGCATTGAGACAAATTTAGCTACATCTCCTTTCATTCCTCTCCACCAATATAATTTCTTCAAATCATGATACATTTTTGTACTTCCAGGATGTACCGAATAAGCGATGGTGTGAGCTTCCTTCATTAGTCTGTGTCTAATGTCCAAGTTTTTCATTTCAGAAACACATACTCTTCCTTTGTACTTCAGTACATTTTCGTTGTCCAAGGTGAACTCAGGAATGGTCTTACCTTTTTCGATGTCTTCTTGTACCGTTCTCAGATAAGGGTCTGATTTAAGAGCGGTTTTCACTTCATCTATTATATCAGGTACAATCTTCAATGTGGCAAACATATTTGAAAATCGATGAATAAACCATTGGTTGGTTGACCCACCCGGTGCATCTATCACAAACTGCTCATTACCATGATGGATTTCCTGTAACACACATTGCCGCAGTCGTGTTAACCTCTCCTTGGGATTTTATCATTGCTTTTCTGCTTAGCGCATCAGCAACTACATTAGCTTTTCCTGGATGATACTGGATATCGCAATCATAATCCTTTAATAGTTCCAGCCATCTTCTCTGTCTCACATTCTACTCCTTCTGATTAAAAAGATAAGTAAGACTCTTATGATCTGATTTAATCTGAAATTTCTCTCCATACAAATAATGTCTCAATATCTTGACAACATGTACTACTGTCATTAATTCTAAGTCATGAGTGGGATAGTTCTTCTCATGTGTCTTCAGTTGTTTTGAGGTATACACAACTACTTGTTCCCCTTGCATAAGTACATATTCTAAACCCAATCCAGACGCATCAGTGTACAAGGTAAATGGTTGTCTTGGAATAGGAATAGTCAAGATGGGAGCAGATATCAATCTAGCCTTCAATGTTTGGAAACTTTTCTCACATTTGTCGGTCCAAACAAACTTTTCTCCTTTCTTAGTCAAACTGGTAAGAGGTATGGTAATTCTGGAATAGTCTTCCACGAATCGTCGATAATACCCAGCTAGACCTAGGAAACTTCTAATTTCTGCAACACTCTTAGGTGCTTCCCACTTCACATTGGCTTCAATCTTGCTAGGATCCACTTTAATTCCCTCAGTGGATACAACATGGCCTAAGAAAGCGACCACTTTTAGCCAAAACTCACACTTTGTAAATTTTACGTAAAACTTCTCTTTTCTTAGTCGCTGCAGAGCGGCTCTTAGATTCATGACATGAGTTTCCTTGTCCTTGGAGTAGACCAATATATCATCAATAAACACAATGACTGATGTATCCAACATATCATGGAATACCAGATTCATGAGTTCCATAAAAGTTACGGGTGCGTTAGTTAATCCAAAAGACATGACTAAAAATTCATAATGTCTGTATCTTGTTCTGAATGTTGTCTTTGGAATATCACCTTCCTTAATCTTCAAGTAATGGTATCCTGACCGAAGATCAATCTTGGAGAACACCTTGGCACCTTGCAACTGATCGAACAAGTCATCGATCTGAGGCAATGGGTATCGATTTTTTATTGTAAGCTTATTCAATTCCCGATAGTCTATACACAGTCGAACGCTACCGTCCTTATTCTTTACAAACAGTACTGGTGCTCCCCATGGTGATATGCTAGGTCTGATATAACCCTTGTCCAGTAATTCTTGTAACTGTACCTTTAATTCCTTCAGTTTAGTAGGAGCCAATCGATAGGGTGCTTTAGAAACTGGTGCGGCTCCGGGTATTAGATCTATAACGAACTCTGTCGCTTGGTCGGATGGTAGTCCTGGTAGTTCCTCAGGAAATACATCAAGAAAGTCACGCACAACATCAATATCCTCCATTTGTAGTACTTTCTTAGTGAGATCAACCACGGATACTAGATACCCAACTCCTCCTTTCTCAAGGCATTTTTTAGCCTTTAATGCAGAGAGAATGAGTTTTTGTTTACGGGGAAGTTTGGTTCTCGCAAAACTAAACTCTGCTCCTTCCTTGTCTTTAAATGTCAGCTTCCTTTCTGTACATAATAGGTTTGCAGAATGCTGAGCTAACCATATCCATTCCCAATATAACATCAAAGTTTGCCATTTCGAGTTGAATCAGGGTTGCATCCAAAATCTTCTCACCGATAAGAACTGGACATGGTCCATAACCTTTTTCTAATTCCACCTCTAATCCCATAGGTGATCATACAAGCAATTTGTAGTCTAAAGATCTGAGGGGTAGTTTTAGCTTCTTTCCAAATGACACAGATATAAAAGAATGAGTAGCTCCAGAATCAAAGCACTAGCGGGTATGCCATTATTAGGTACGATACCTGTGATTTGTTTTAATTTAGTCTACATGCTTACACAAGGTAACACAAAATGAAAGGTTCAGGTCATACATGTAACCACATCAGGCGATGTGGCAGCATCCTCAGATGTAACTGCATAAACCTTTCCTTGTTGTAGCTACTTCCTGGGCTTAGGACATTCCCTAGAATAATGTCCTACTTGATTGCAGTTATAGCATTTTACTCCTTCATTATTTTGCTTTTGTTGAGGTTGGACTGTTGGAGTAATCTTGGCTCCAACATTAAATCCTTGAGTACGGAAGGGTTTGAATGTCTTTGTGTTCCCTCCATTATAAGAATTTTCATTTGCCCTCTTGATACCTCTATTCTGAGAAAAATAGCTCTCTCTCTGGCTCGATTCTAGTACTCGAGCAATCTGCACTGCTTCATTATAAACTTTCTTTTCCAAGCCCAAAACATGCTCTCGAATGCTTCCCCTAAGTCCCATGATGAACATTCGGGTTTCAGTATTTTCCTCCTGCATGCTAGAGTGAGCAAAGAAAAATAGCTCCTCATAACATTGTTGGTATGCATCCACTGTCATCTGTCCCTGATACAGACTCAGAAACTCTCTTTCCATAGCCTCTTTGAAACTTCTAGGAAAGTACTTCTCGAAGAATGCCTCTTTATGGATAGTCCAGGTCAATTGGGCATGCTTGGTTAATAGATAAATCCGAGTGGACTTCCACCAGTGGTGTGCATCGCCTTTCAGCATAAATGCTACACAGTATTTTCTCCTCCTCATTAACTGTCATCATCATGAAATTCCTTTCCATCTCGTCGATCCAGTGAGCTGGCCACAAAGGATCTACTTGTTTTCCATTATATTCCTTAGGTTTCATTTTTGGAAAACGCTCGATCAGTCGAGAGTGGTCCAACTGATACTGAGCATAGGCCCCATACATAGGTGGTTGGTACTGACAGCTGCATTGGGCTACCTCAGGGTTCTGTACTGGAGCTTGCACAACTGGCATTTGAGGTGCTTGGGGTACCATGTTGCTACCCCCTGGTACTGTGCTAGCTTGTCCGGCTGGTATAGGTATTGTATGTGCAACTGGAAAAACCATTCCTATAGCAGCTTGCATATTGGCTTGCACCTGCTGTATTTGCTGCAGCTGTTGTGCCAGGTTCATTACTGTTGTGGCCAAATCTGTAGGTGGGGCTGGCAAGTTTGTAGGATTTGCCTGGCCACTAGCTCTTGGTGTTGTCATATTCTGAGACTCTTTTCCTTCAGGATTTTCCACAGGTGGTGGTGGTGGAATTGGGTTACGACCTCGCCTAGTTATTCTTCGCCCAGCCATTTCCTGTTCTGGTGGTAGTAGTGTCTGAAAAACAATCAAAGAACATGTGAGGCAAACAATATAAGTCATTCCCATGTCAAAATCCAACTAATCAATGTAAAATTCCAATTTTTCAAGTCATTTAGTGAAAATACTGAATTTTCTATCGTAGGTCGCACTGTGCGACCACAGGGTATGCGACCTCACAAAACATTGTCAACTCACCGAGAGCCTAGGATCGGACATAGGGTCAGTATATGTCCGACCATAGGGTCCGACCACACGATGTCTGTCAGATCACCGAGAGCCTAGGGCCGATCCTGGTCGATATATGTCCGACCACAGGGTCTGACCATACAATGTCTGTCAGCTCACCGAGAGCCTAGGGTCGATCCTGGGGTCGGTCGTAGGGTCGCATGTTTAGTCGAATTCTGCGACCGCACGACCCCAAGTCAAGTTTTAAAACCTGATTTTTGGAATCATTTATGACTTTCTCTTTTTCCTTCAACTCAACTCGTTTCCCCTGAGTTGCTACAGTATCGACCCCTCATGTTTGGTGATTATTTCTTCCATTCACGACCTCCGTTCCTTTCCTTCAGGTATGTTCTCTATTGGTCCTTACTTTTAAGCTTTCAAAACTAGGTTTTTCCCCATTTATAGCGTTTTCATCAAATTAAAATTTTTCTAACCATAAAAGTTTAATTTTTATTGGGGGCTTTTGCTATTGGCCACCCAATGGACGAAAGCCCCAAAGAACATTTGAGATTCATCGGTTAGTTCTTGAGAAACTTGAAATTTTCCATTTTTGACCTAATTTTTTGGGTTTTTCTCCAAATTATTGAAATTTCTTCAAATTGGACCTTCCTAGTTTAAATTTCCAACTGTATGAACCTCGTAGGGTGGTTTGGAACTTATGTAAGTCCTCCTGCCCAACTATTTGGGTGAAAAGTGAGCCTTTTGGCCAAATCATGTCGTTATAATGCCCAAAATTTTGAGTTTTTCACCATATATAATATCTTCTCTATTTGTCTATGTCTTTGCATATAGCATGGCTCGCACCAAAGTTCCCAGAGCTCATGATCCCATTCGTTTCCGCTCTAATGAGGCAGAGGCTCAGTATACTCGTTATGAACATAAAATGGTGGAAGGGGGTCGCTGTGTAAACTTGGCTAGTCTAGCCTTGTTTAATGTAGAGAGAGATTTTAGGGACATGGGTTGGCTCCCCATGATAACGTATGAGTCTTGCACCTGTCCTGCTCTGGTGAAGTAGTTCTATTGCAACCATTAGGTAGTGGGTGATCGCAATGATACAGACAGGGATAGGGAGCTCAGGATTACCAGTTATGTAAAAGGGGTGGAAGTTTCTTTTAACTGCCAGCAGTTGACTGATCTCCTGGGTATATCAAGTGACGGCCCCTTGGTATACTGTGCACCCAAGGGACCCCAGTTATTTTCGTTGATGATGCATGCTGAGATTGATCACCAGCTTCTTAGAAGTGATCGCTGGGAGACGAAGGTAATCAACCTACGGCCGGAACCTCGGGTGTACTACAAGATCATTCAGTACAACCAGATTCCTCAGAGTGGGCATTATGATAGGATTTCCCAATTGACTAAGCAGCCCGTCTGCCTGCCATACATTATCATCCGTGCTACGATGTCGGGTCTGGTAGGCAACCTGTCCTATGGGTGTTTGATCACTACCCTGCTCACACGCCTGCATGTCGACTTATTGGATGAGAGGATTCATGAGGATACTTTCTCTTCTGACCTTGACTTGGATTCCATCTGCAAGATGGGGATGCGAGATACGTAAGTCAATGACGAGGAGAGGAACGCTCTGGTGCGTCCTCGTACCCGGGTAGAGATGGCAGAGGCCGAGGTAGCAGCAGCAGCAGCAGCAGCAATAGGAGTCCATGGGGGTGGTGCTGAGGATGATGATTGTATGTATATGGATGTAGACGCCATACCTCCTCCATCACCATCACATTCCACTGGAGCTGGCCCATCTCGGGTTCATTCACACAGTACTGGTCCTTCACACCCACCATCTGATGATGAGATGGGGCTACTGGGAGAGATTGGAGAGGCTCAGCGCGTGACTGATGGGAGAGTAGGAGAGCTTTTAGATGCCCAGCGCGTGTCTGATCAGCGGATGGCTGATCTAACAGCTAGCCTCCAGGTGACCCAGACTCAGGTAGCTTGGCTGACTAGAGTGTATACTGAGGACTATGACCGGGATCATGAGGCACCTCCTTCTCCAGCACCTCTAGCTCCATGATGTATATTTTCTTTTTGTTTTTCCTTGTACTACAGAGTAACTGTCCGGATTGTGGACCGTACTTTGATTTGGATATGTATATATGTTGCTCTTTTTTCGATGTGTATGAAACTTGTTTCCCATCTTAATAGTGCATTATTCTCTTTCTTAATTTTTGTCTCATTCAACATAGGTGCTTATAGTGTGTTCTTATTAAAGGTTTTGAATTTTATCCTAACTCAGTTCACAAACTTTTGAGAAAATATATACCGGTTTAATAGACAGGGCTCTGGAGCTCTAATACCAAGTTGTCACACCCTAATTCCATACCAACCAGAATGGTGTGATGAACCGTCTATGATCCAACAGTTCAACCAGGATCTCGAATAGGCTATGTCCGTTTGCTTATACCATACACATCCACAATCATAATCAGAATAAATACACAATAGCGGAAGTCTTTAATATTTAATGAACTGAGAGTCTAACGGTGATAAAAAAAATAAATTATCCAATTATCTCTAAATAACAAAGACATAAAATAAAATAAAATAATCAATTACATGTTCTTAATAATCCAACTATAAATCTAATCGAAGATGCATGAGTTGCACTCGCACGACGAATCATGCGACTCCATCATAGCTTCCACATCCATCGTCGCAGCATGTCCGTACATTAGAGCATTCATATAGTCTTCTATAGTAGTACCTGCATCATCAACTAAAAATATTCGACGTCGAAAGGGTGAGCACACATCATGGCTCAGTGAGCAAACAAAACAATGCAACAAACATATGCATCCATTCTATTCATATCTTTGGTCTGGTTCATAAGTTTGCAATGTGCAATAGAAAGGTTTGGTGGCTGCCGCACCTCTATACACGGGTGTGTAAGCCCACCCAATGGATCAAACACCATTGTCGTCCACATCCACCCCACCATGGAATAGGGATAGAGCTAAAGTGCTTAGGATCGCACCACATTACACTTCCCCTGATGCCCTACCCATACCAACACGTAAGCCCCTATTGGCAAGGGCTTGCAAATTGGGCTCACAACTAACCAAATCTAATGTCAAACAGTGTATCCAAGACCTCACCCCAGCATCTCTCAATACATCCATAGAGATAGAGCGAAGGTCCCTCGGCATAGTCAGAGACTACACGGTCCGAGACCACCTCCCCTGATGCCTTACGATGTAATAGTTCTGCTAAGGTAATGGCGATACGACGATATCAGTGGACAAGACTTGAGTAGAGATAGAGCTAAAGTGCTTAGGACCGCACCGCATCACACTTCCCCTGATGCCCCACTCGCATCAAGTACACTAACCACACACAAACATTCACATGCCTATTCCTAGCATCATCATCATCTTGTTATAAATAAACGAAATTAAATATGCATGGATAGTAATTGCAAGAATATTGGATGACATTTAAATGCACATTACATGCATACCAGCATAGAATCATTCATGGCATCCGACTCAATAAATAAAAATAGTTTATTATTAGCCAATTAGTTTAGGTCTTGTTTCCTCACCTTTGTTCGATAATAGATCCTCATTCAAGCTTTGTAATTCACTCTTAGACCACTTAGAAAACAAACAAGTTGATAGATTTTAATTAAAATAAATTTCCAAGTGTTTAGACTAACAGAAACTAAGGGGTCGCAGGTGGGGTAGCACCTGGGGTCTCAGTTTCTGCGACCACAGGGTGTGAGGTCGCAGGGTAGGGTCGGACATACTCCGACCCCATGTGCGACCACACCCTCCCTAGAAAATTCCTGAGGGAATGTGGTCGAACATGTGGGTCTTATGGGGTCGGACATCATGCGACCCCACGTGCGACAACACGTGTTATGGTTGACCTTTCACTCTCAACTCCATTCCTTCATGTTTGGATCCCTTGGCTTATCATCATAGTCCTTCCTACAATTGTTCTATGGCTCAGAACTATTATTTTATACACAATCCATTATTCACAATAATTTCCTCCATGGATTCTCTTGGAATTTGCCCATGGATGGATGATTTGGGTTTCTCCTAGATCCTATCTTCTTCATGAACTATTCCAGGCTCTCAGTTAATCATGGGAATTAGGTTCATACCTTATGCTTGCTGAAGATTCAGAGTTTTCTCTGAATTTTACTCCTCCTTAGTCTTCTTCTTTTATTTTCCTTCTCTTCCTTCTCTTCTCTTTCTCTCACTTTCAATTAGGGTTCTAAAGGAGTGAAAGAGGCTAAGGAAAGTCCAATTTATAGAAAAAAATCTTTCACAATATGCCCTAATGAGTTTAGGAAAGACCCCCTTCGGATTAGGAAGGTTTTCTAATTTCGATTCTGACTGGGTTCCATGGGGTCGGAGGTGGGGTCACAGAATCCACGACCCTACTGTGAGGACAAAGATGGAAATCTTGGAAGTTGCCACCTAGATTAAGGTCTAGGACCTTGGAAAATGTAAAATCTCACCCTAAGGTAAGACTTCGATTGACTCATGACCCTTAGATTGGATTTTTGGTCCATCAGAGATTAGGTAAGCGTCAGGTTACGGTTATGGAAAGGGCTTAGGCACCCAAACCGTCCGATCGAAATCGGTCTCCTATACCTTTCCTATGCTAGACTCTATCTGTTAAACCGAACCAAACCAAGTGGTTTGATATCATTGAACCGAATCTGTATCCATCAGATTGCTTACGTATTACGGAATTATTCCAAAAATCAGGTTCACCATCATAGTTCAGGTGTGATTAAAGTTTATGACTGTGATTTATGCTTGTGCATGATTAAGTTTATTATTCAAGTTGAATTTTATGCTTGAAAGGTTGAGAAACCCTACGTGTTAGGATCTAGATAGTCCATGCGGACTGATAGATAGTCCTAGTGGATCTAAGAATAACCCTATTTGGGTCGAAATATGGACAACACATTTTGAGTTGGAATGTGGATAACCCTATTTGAGTCAAAATATGGGTAAATATCCTAGTGGATCTATGGATAGTCCAAGTGGACTAAGGTTCAGATCCGAATTTGGATTTATCATAAATGGCCTACATATCCTAGGGTTTGCCCTAGGAATCAGAATTCGCGTAGTTCGGGACTGGGTTGAAATGGTTAGATATCCTAGTGGACCTATGGATAGTCCGAGTGGACTAAAATGTGGATCCGAATTTGGGATTATCCCAAATAGCCTACGTATCCTAGGGTTTGCCCTAGGAATCAGAATCCGCATAGTTCGGGACTGGATAACCTGTTGTAGGTTAGAATGTGAGAACCTGTTCTAGGTTTAGAGTTTAGAACCTATTCAAGGTTTAGGATTTAGAACCTATTCTAGGTTTAGGGTTGAGAACCTATTCTAGGTTTAGGGTTTACCGAGGGGCAAGATCATCTTGAATTATCCTTTTCAACCTAAGTTCTAATTTTGGAAAGTTTGGCAAAGCATTCTCTTTTTTTATTAAGATTTTTATTATTCCCATTATACCCTTCCCAAGAATGTGGGTGCCTAAATGCACGTCCCCACACCTAATATGTTTGCTAGGTGTACAAATCTGGTTGTTCAACTAGGGTGCAGCATAAATTAAATTATTACCAAAAAAGAAATATTCTAAGCATGGGTTGTATGATACTTATGGTAACTATCACAACATATAGTAAGATTATGAAAATCTCCGTAATATGGCATGTATTGTAAAATAAGGCAAGAACCTAATTTGGAAAAATCTAAGCTTGACAAGATCTAATATGGCCAGATCTAAGCATGGCAAGATCTAATATGGCAAGATCTAATATGCATCTATATATCAATATGATAAGTACCACTCATAGAATGCATATATGACATGAATTTTTCAAAAAAGAAAAGATCTTATATGCTATTTTCTAAGCATAGTAAGACTTGAAAATAGTAATTATTAAGATTTTGCAAAAATATGGAAAAAATTTATCTATTCTACCAAAAATAGCAACACATGAAATGTGACAAACATGGTACGCACAATCCAAACAAAGCATAAGAATGCTCCAAATATAGCCATTTATCCGAATATGGAAGAATTCACTTAAACAATCATTGATGTTATAATGAATGAGACATCAATGAAACCTTTTTTTTGAAATGTGCAAAATTATCAAAAAAAAAACATATGTTCAATGTTCTTTGAAAAAATTGTAATTTTTATGAAGAAATTTGGGACGATTAACGACTCAAAACTGTCAAAATTTTGACACAAGGTTTCAGATAATGGACAAAACTATGAACTGTATTCTGATTTTGTCACATTACACAAAAATGACCAAAGGTAGGTCTTTCGAAACTCAAATCAAGCTCAACTTTTTTTTTATGGAAAGATGATTTAATATTTTATATTTCATATGAAAGAGTTGAACAAAAGAAAGCAAAAACAGGTCTAAGATATGCCCTAAGACCGAACATGTGCACTGGTCAAATCTGTTTCAGATTTTTGACCAGTTGCACGATAAATTCTAAATAAAATTCTATTCTTAATGAAAATTAAACACAGATATATGTCTATGTAGATAACTGTCTGATCTAAAATTTTATCAAGAAAAAAAAATTAAAACAGTATATTTTTTTGTGAACAATGATTCTTTTCTATCATGCAAATCAATACATCATGACAGATTCAAAATCAGATCACTATGCACTTAAAAGTTGATATCAACTCAATAAAAAATTAAAAAAATACGAAACTAGGGCCATTTTTTAGAAGACTTTTATATCTAAAAATTTTATATTAAGTGGATTTTCTGATTATGGCCATAAGACCCATGTCTAGAGACTATCTGATGGAGGATTGCATTACATCCCAAAAAACAGCAATGTCAATTTTTTTGACATATTTTCCCAATTCCAAATGGAACGAAATTTTTAGGGTAGTCTTCTAACATATCAGACAGACTCCCATAAAAATTTGAGCTTTAAAATCTTGGAAAAAATACATGTGAAGTACGTTCTAAGTTCGAATCCTAAATCTGGAAATTTCTGATTTGAAAATCACTTTATGAAATTTGCAAAAGACATCAAACATCATTGTATATCATTCAAAAATTCATCATTGAATATCTTAGACAAATTATCATTCATGAAAAATGCTAGACAAAGGCATCCTAACATTAACAAGCATGTAATAGAGCATTCATGATTGAGATTTCTTAGAAATTAGCTTTTTTCAAGCAAAATTGGCATTCGAGCATTCTAACGACCTCTAAATTTGTTTAGAGTACTAACCTTGTGCTCAAATCGAGCGAAACCATCGATGAAGGATGATTGGAGGATGTATCAACCCCTTTGAATGCAAATTCTCCTTCTCCTCTCTTCTGCTTCTCTCTCTCTTCTCTTTCTCTCTTTTCTTCTTCTCTTTTCTTTCTTTTCTCTTTTCTTCTCTCTTTCTTTCTCCCTCTCTCAGGTTTTCTCTCTCTTACTCACGTCCTCCTCTCTCTATCACGTCCTCCTCTCTCTATGGTCTGGAAAAAGGCTTTACTCTCTCTTCTCTTGGCCTATTTATACTTTTTCTCTCCTCTTCTAGAAGATCCTTCTTTCCTTTCTTCTTTTTCTAGAAAATCTTTTTTTCTTCCATTTTTCTTCTTTCCTTTCTTCTCTTCCTTCCCTTTTCTCTTCTCCCTCTCTATTCCACACGTATTTTTCTTTTTCCTCTTCTAGAAAATCCTCTCATCTTCTTTCCTTATTCTCTCTTCCTTCATTTTCTTCTTTTTCTTCTAGAAAATCTTTTCTTTCCATTTTTTCTACTTTCCTTTCTTTTCTTCCTTCCCATGTTTTTTCTTCTTCCTTTCTTTCCTTTTCTCCTTCTTCTTCTAGAAAATCCCTTCTCTCTTTCCTTTCTCTCTTTTCTTCTTCTAGAAAATTCATTCTCTCTTTCCTTTCTTTCTTCTTTCCTTTTCTTCTCCCTTCTTTTCCTTCTTTTTTTTTTCTTTCTCCCTCTCTTTTTACGTTTTCTTTCTTAGAAAACGTTTCCTTTTTTTATTTTTTTCTTTTTCTTCTTTTTTTCTTTTTTTTCTTTTTTCTTTCCTTCCTTTTCTTTTTTTTTTCTTTCTCCCTCTATCTTTCATGTTTTCTTTCTAGAAAATGTGAAGGGGATCTTTTCTCTTTTTTTTTTTCTTTTTTCTTTTATTTCTCTCTCTTTCTTTTTTTCTTTCCCTCATTCTCTCTCCTATGGCCTCTCTTTCCTTTCTCTTTCCATGGCCTCACTTTCCTCTCTCTTTCCTATAATATATATGTATACATATATATATATATATATATATATATATATATATATATATATATATATATATATATATATATATATATATATATATATATATATATATATATATATATATATATATATATATATATATAAATGTATTAATACATATAATATATCCATAATATATATATATATATATATATATATATATATATATATATATATATATTTATACATATCTTATATACAATAATATGTTATACATTATACACATATAAAAGGAATGCTTGCATATGAACTGACATAACTTAATCTGGATTGGTCTAGGCTGGGCCGGGCTAAGTTAGACTAACCTGGATTAAGCTGGTTTGGACTAAGGTTGACATTTCATAGTCCATTTCTGTCACCCTTCCATATGGAATTTTTCGATAGTATCTTTTCCAAATTTTCTGCGTTTACATTGTAGAACATAAAAAATGAGAAATATTAAAACTAGAATCACCTCATTTGGAAATAAAATGGGCAACTTATGAATTTTTAAAGTTTAAGCAGGCCAATTATTGATAATTTGGTTGACCATTCTGAAATGGATCCTTCGGAGACTTCTACTGAAAATCCTTTATGTCCACTTTATAGAGTACTAAAAATGGAACATAATGAAACTGAAATTACCTGATTTGGATATGGGGTGACCAAAATATGAATTTTCGAAGATTAAACGATCATTTCCATATGTAATTTTGCATGGGACCTTTTGGATACTTCTACCTGAGATTTTTTATGTCCACTTTGTAGAACATCACAAATGAAGAATAATGGCCTTGGAATCATCTGAATCCGACGTAGAACGAGAAAGATATGAAGCTTTGAAGTTCTAATGATAATTTTGCATGAAAGCTTGCATGGGGCCCACTGGTGACTTCTACCCAAGATTTTTCACATCCACTTTGAAGAGGGCTAAAAAAAAGGAATATTGGCCTTTGAATCATCTAATTCAGATATCAGAAGACCAAGATATGATGTCTTGAAGTTTGAATGATAATGCATGCATCATACGATAATTACATAAATGCCCTTGTACTTTCAAACTGCCTTGTTTGACGTCAGAATTTGATGATTCCGGTCTCATTTCGAAGATAATTTCATGACCTATTCATCCAAGTAGGTAATATCCAATGACCCTACTGTGGGGTTCATTAGAAAATCACCAACCTTTGGGTTAAAGGCTAAAAACTTGTCATATTGGTTCACTTATACTGAGGGTGGCAAAAATGGGGTGCTTACAGATGCCCCTCTTTAGCCGAGAATGTTACCAATTGAAGGCTAAAGATAAAAGAACCATATTTTTGGGATATGAGTTAGATTGCTTATTGGGCTGCACTTAGGGTGATTCGTCTTAAAGTGCCTACGTATTCTAAGGGTGTCCTAGAAATCAATCCCAGAACGTTTTTCGACTGGCAAGAAGGTTTGCTCTTCTTGGAAAATTGATGAATGTTCTTCTTGTATGAAGCTAGGTTGTAAATACAAGGCTCATTTGTAGGCTAGGAACCTCTTCTTGCTGAGGTGAGACTCATGATGCAAGGTATGTGCGGGCTTGAACCAGGCTTGATACATTTGTAGGCTGATAAACCTCTTCTTGTATGAAGTTAGGCTATGAATACAAGGCTCATTTGTAGGCTGGGAACCTCTTTTTGTTGAGGTGACTCATGTTGCAAGGTATGTGCGGGCTTGGACCGACTTGATCCATTTGTAGGCTGATAAACTTCTTCTTGTACGAAGCTAGGCTGTGAATACAAGGCTCATTTGTAGGCTGGGAATCTCTTCTTGCTGAGGTGGAACTCATGATGAAAGGCACTCGCGGGCTTGAACCTGGCTTGATCCATTTGTAGGCTGAAAAACTTCTCCTTGTATGGAGCTAGGCTGTGAATCTCATTGCACGAGCTTGGACTCGGCTTTGATTTATCTGGATGGAGGACTTGCTGTCTTTTCATCGATTGAACTAAGGCTCTTTTGATTGAGATTCTGAGATGGATTTTCTGAATAAGCTAGGGCTCTGCATTTGATTCACTTATAGGCTGAGATTGACTTGATCTTTGAATGAGCTAGGGCTCTGCATTTGATTCACTAATAGGCTGAAATTGATTTGAACTTTGAATGAGCTAGGGCTCTACATTTGATTCACTAATAGGCTGAGATTGATTTGAACTTTGGATGAGCTTGGGTTCTGCATTTGATTCACTAATAGGCTAATATTGATTTGAACTTTGGATGAGGTAGGGCTCTGCATTTAATTCACTTATAGATTGAGATTGATTTGAACTTTGGATGAGCTAGGGCTCTACATTTGATTCCCTAATAAGCTGAAATTGATTTGATCTTTGAATGAACTAGGGATCTGTATTTAATTCGACCAGGACAATCAACCCTCGGATCGACCCTCCCATCGACCCTCGGCTCTTGGGAATCTGACAGAAAACCCAGGGTCGGATACTGAGGGTCGGATACCCATCGACCCTCACATCGACCCTCAGCTCTCAGGAAGAACAGGTCATTCCCAGGGTCGGATACTGAGGGTCGGACATACCATCGACTCCCACCATCGACCCTGCATAGAAAAGACAGTATTTTTTTTATATAAAATGAGCTGAAATTTGAAATTTTACATCGATTAGCGTGCCTACATGAAGTATAAATGATTTCTCACCTATTTTGATGATTTTCAGATACCACCAATCTCAGAAGAAATTATGTCTGGACGTAGAGTAACCAGACAAAGCCGAAATGCAGTTCCACGACCACCATCGGTGGAGGAAACTAGCCAGGAGAATATATATGTACCAGGAAATCTAGATCAGGCAAATCCTATAATTTGCCACCTCCACCTCCAGAGTTAGCAACAGTGGTGATGAACTTAGCCCAACAGCTGCAACAGATGCAACATGCACAGGCCCAAATGCAAGTTGCAATGGGAATTATGTTCCAAGCCGCTCATGCTACACCCATGCAGACGGGACAAGCCAGTGCAGCACCAGTGGGTAATCACCCAGCACCTCAAACACCTCAACCACCAGCTGTACATATTCCAGTACCAGGACCAGAAGCAGCTCAAGTTAACTATCAGTATCCACAACCCATGTTTGGGGCATACCCCTAAAATCAGCTGGATCACTCTCGACTGGTTGAGAGATTTCTGAAGATGAAGCCCAAGGAATTTAAAGGTAAACCATCGGATCCATTATGGCCAGCACATTGGATCAGCGAGATGGAGAGAAACTCTCATGATGACTATTACGGAAGAAGAAAAAGTACTTTGTGCCACCTTCATGCTAAAGGGTGATAAACATCATTGGTGGAAATCTACCAGGGCATATCTACTGACCAAGCACGCCTTATTGACGTGGGCCATATATAAGGAAGCATTCTTCGAGAAGTACTTTCCCCGAAGCTTCAGAGATTCGATGGAGAAGGAATTCCTGAGTTTATATCAGGGACAAATGTCAGTGGATGCATATCAACAGCGTTACGAAGAGCTGTATTTCTTTGCACCACTCAACATGCAAGAAAAAGACACTAAGACCCGTAGGTTTGTCACGAGACTTAGAGGAAGCATCAGAGAGCACGTTCTGGGCTTGGAAAAGAAGATATATAATGAAGCTGTTCAAATTGCTCGAGTTATTGAATCAAGCCAGAAGGAAAGCTATTTTATACAAAACAGAGATGTGAAAAGGCCAGCTGGAAATTCTTACAAAGGAGGTAATAACAGGACATACAAGCCTTTCCGTACTCAGAATTTCACCGCTGCACCCAAGACCATTCAAGCAGCTCAGCAACAACCAATGCCAAATACTGAGAGTCCAAGATGTTATAACTGCAATCAAGTGGGACATATGATGAGAGAGTGTCCTAAACCCCAGAAGCCACAACATCAAGGACGAGTGTATGCAGTTACATCCGAGGATGATGCCGCATCACCCGATGTGGTCACATGTATGACTGAAACCTTTTAAGTTGTAATTACATTGTATGAGCATGTAGACTAAGTAAAATAAATCACAGGTATCGTACCTATAAATGGCGTATCCGCCAGAGTACTCTTTGATTCAGGAGCTACTCATTCCTTTATATCTGTGTCATTCAGAAAGAAGTTGAATTTATCCATCAAAACATTGGACTACAAACTACTTGTACGGTCACCAATGGGGTTAGAAGTGGAATTAGAGAAAGGTTCTGGACCATGTGCAGTTCTCATTGGCGAGAAAACCTTAGATGCAACCTTGATACAACTTGAGATGGCAGACTTTGATGTCATCTTGGGGATGGACTGGTTAGCTCGGCATTCTGCAACCCTATTATGCGCCGAAAAGAAGCTAACATTTAAAGACAAAGAAGGAGCAGAATTCAGTTTTTCGGGAACCAAACATCCCCGTAGACGTAAGCTTATACTCTCAACACTGAAGGCTAAGAAGTGCCTTGAGAAGGGGGCAGTCGGGTATCTAGTATCAGTGGTCGACCTAACCAAGGGAGCACCACGAATGGAAGATATTGATGTCGTGCGGGACTATCCCGACGTATTTCCGGAGGAACTACCAGGATTACCACCCGACAGAGCCACCGAGTTTGTGATAGACCTTATACCTGGAGCCGCACCAGTATCAAAAGCACCTTATAGAATGGCTCCTACTGAACTGAAGGAATTGAAAGTGCAACTACAGGAACTGCTGAACAAGGGTTATATTCGACCCAGTATATCACCATGGGGAGCACCGGTATTATTCGTAAAGAAGAAGGACGAAAACGTTCGATTATGTATCGACTATCGGGAGCTGAATAAACTGACAATCAAGAATCGATATCCACTACCTCGGATCGATGACTTGTTCGATCAGTTGCAAGGAGCAAAAGTATTTTCTAAGAACGACCTTCGGTCAGGCTATCGTCAGTTGAAGATTAAAGAAGGTGATATTCCTAAGACAGCTTTCAGGACCAGATATGGACATTATGAGTTCTTGGTCATGTCTTTCGGATTAACGAACGCACCAACAACTTTCATGGAGCTTATGAACTAGGTTTTCCATGATATGTTGGATACGTCGGTTATAGTATTCATTGATGATATATTGGTATATTCCAAGGACAAAGAAACCCATATCAAGAACCTAAACGCCACCCTACAACGTTTAAGGAAAGAGAAGTTATATGCCAAATTTTCCAAGTGTGAGTTTGGGCTAACTGAAGTCGCCTTCCTAGGCCATGTAGTATCCGCAGAAGGTATCAAAGTGGACCCCAGTAAGATTGAGGCTATTGTAAAGTGGGAAGCACCAAAGAGCGTTTCAGAAATTAGAAGTTTTCTGGGTCTCGCTGGTTATTATCGGAGATTCGTGGAAGATAATTCCTGGATTGCTGTACCTCTTACCAGTCTGACTAAGAAAGGGGAAAAGTTTGTGTGGACGGATAAATGTGAGAAGAGCTTCCAGACATTGAAGACCAGATTAATATCCGCTCTGATTTTGACTATTCCTGTTCCAGGACAGACATTTACCTTATACACTGATGCGTCAGGACTGGGATTAGGATGTGTGCTTATGCAAGGAGAGCAAGTGATTGCTTACGCTTCAAGACAGTTAAAGGTACATGAGAAAAATTATCCCACTCATGATCTGGAGTTAGCGGCAGTAGTACATGCTGTCAAGATATGGAGACATTACCTATACGAAGAGAAATTTCAGATTAAGTCGGACCATAAAAGTCTTACTTATTTATTTAATCAGAAAGAATTGAATATGAGACAAAGAAGTTGGTTGGAACTATTGAAGGACTATGATTGTGATATTCAGTATCATCCGGGGAAAGCTAACGTAGTAGCAGATGCGTTGAGCAAAAAAGCAAGGATAAAATCTCAAGGAGAGGTTAGTACAACTGCAGCAAAGTGTACTACCGGAATGGTATTCAATCATGGCAGTGAGTAGTATGTGATAGATACAGCGGATGGATCAGCCAACCAAGGGTTTATTCATCGATTTTCCAATATGTTCGCTGCATTGAAAATTATACCGGATATAATAGATGAAGTGAAGTCAGCTATTAAATCAGATCCTTATCTGAGAACAGTACAAGAAGATATCAAGAAAGGTAGAACCAATCCCGAGTTCACCTTGGACGAAGAGAATGTACTGAAATACAAAGGAAGAATATGTGTACCTGAAACAGAAAGTATGGACATTAGACACCGACTGATGAAAGAAGCCCATACCACCATCTATTGGATACATCCTGGAAGTACAAAAATGTATCATGATCTAAAGAAACTATATTGGTGGAGAGGAATGAAAGCAGATGTAGCTAAGTTCGTGTCTCAATGCCTAAATTGTCAGAAAGTAAAAGCTGAACGACAACGACCCGCAGGACTATTACAACCGTTACCGGAACCGGCATGGAAATGGGATTGCATCACTATGGACTTTGTCACGGGATTACCACTAACTCCTCGAGTAGTTGACGTAGTTTGGGTGATTGTAGACCGTCTGACTAAAACAGCTCGCTTCATACCAATACGATCTCAGTATATACTGGAAAGGTTATCAAAACTGTATGTGGATAATATTGTTCGATTACACGGTGTACCAGAAAGCATTGTGTCCGATTGAGATCCACGATTTACTTCCAAGTTTTGGGAGGGATTGCAAAAGGCTATGGGTACAACATTGAAGTTCAGTACCGCATTCCACCTACAGACAGATGGACAGTCAGAGCGTACAATCCAAATTCTAGAAGATATGCTACGAGCATGTGTAATTGATTTCAAGGGATCATGGGATGAAAGATTACCACTGATCGAGTTCGCTTATAACAATAGCTATCAAGCTACTATACAGATGTCACCTTATGAAGCACTGTATGGCAGAAAGTGTCGAACTCCTTTGTTTTGGAATGAAGTTGGAGAACATAGTATTGTTGGACCTGAATTTGTTGAAGAGACTTGTCGAGTGGTCGAAATTATCAAGGAAATAGTGAGAACAGCTCAGAACCTTCAGAAGCAGTATGCAGATACTCGACGCAGAGATCTTGAGTTCGCTATAGGTGATAAAGTATTTTTAAAGGTATCGCCTATGCGAGGATTGAAAAGGTTCGGACAGAAAGGGAAACTAAGTCCAAGATATGTCGGGCCATATGAGATTTTAGCTAAGCGTGGGAAAGTGGCTTATCAGTTAGCACTACCACCATCTATGTCAAGTGTGCATAACGTATTTCATATTTTCCTATTGAAGAAGTATGTCAAGGATCCAACGCACGTGTTGACAGTAGATTTACTGGAATTGACTGATGATTTGACATTCGAAGTAACACCAACTGAAATCACCAGCCACAAGGTTCAACGACTACGCAATCGAGATATCTACTATGTTAAGGTCACTTGGAAAAGTAGAGACATGGGAAGAAGAAAATGTCATGCGAAAGTAATACCCTCACTTATTTGATTCAGAAGGTACGTACAATTTCGAGGACGAAATTTTTATAAGTAGGGGGGAGTTGTAAGACCTGTGTCAATCTAATCCGGTCTTATCACCTTGAACCAGGTTTACCCATCATGGTCGAGTCAAATGGACCAAGGGCGTGAAGGAGATCGAGATTCCAGGTATCAAATCGACCCTAAAACACTCAATTTAAGGGGAGGGTCGCATACCCAGCTAAGAAGGGTCGGACCCCCCAAAACAAAAAGTCAGACCCTCTGTTTTACAGGGAGGGTCAAACTTTTTAGGAACCTAGGGTCGACGGGATCATCGACCCTCAGTTTCCGCCGAGACTGAAAATAGGAAATTTTCTAATTTTTTATTTGGATTCTTTCCTAATCTCAAAGGGACTTATTTTAGGATGTTTCTACTCTATTTAAAGGGCGTCCCTAAGCCTCTTTCACTCCTTTTACAACCCTAATTGAATTGAGAGAAAGAGAAGAGAAGGAGGAGAAGAAGAAGAGAAGTAAGGGAGAGAAGAAAGCAAATAAGAGAAGAGTTGCAGAGAAGGAGTATTCTTCTCAGGTATGGATACTAATTTCATGGGTTTCTACAGACCTTAGGTTAGGTAATGAGGAGAGTATGATCTCGAAGAAACCCAAACCATCAACCCAAGGTTAGGTTTTCATGGAAAACCATGGGAGATTACATGGAAGCTACCCAAGTGGATGATTCATGGTTCTAGACCATAGAATGAATGTTGAATGGAATGTAGGAGCAAGCCATAGGACCCTAAACACTAAGAATGGATTAAAAGGAAGGAAATTGACCGAAATACACCGAGGGTCGCACAGAGGGTCGATGACCATCCGACCCTATGTGATCCTGAGAATTGACCCTCAGTGATCGGGAAGTCCAGAATGGGGAGGGTCGCACCCAAGGTCGATCATGACTCCGACCCTACCTCTGACCCTCAGTTAACAGGATGGTTTTTAAATTTAGAATTATTTCTAATTAAATTCTATCGACTTTGTTAGGTCTTCTAGCAATATAATAACAGTATAAAGGTGATTCTAAAGCTTGGAAGATGATCTAATAACAAGCTAAGGTGAGGGAACAAGACCTAAACTAATTGGTTAATAATAAACTACTTTTATTTTCTTGAGTCCAATGCCATGCTTGATTCTATGCGAATATGCTTGTAATGTGCATTCAACATGTCATCCAATATTCCTGCTATTATTGTTCATGCATATTTAACTTTGTTTACTTATAACATGATGATAATGATTTGATGCTAGGAATAGGCATGTGAATGTTTGTGTGTGGTTAGTGTGCTTGATGCGAGTAGGGCATCAGGGGAGGTGTTATGCGGTGTTTGATCCGGACACTTTAGCTCTATCTCTGACTCAAGTCTTGTGCATTAGCATCGTCGTATCGCCATTACCTTAGCAGAACTATTGCGACATAGGGCATCAAGGAAGGTCTCGGTCCTTGAGTCCTATACTCTACCGGGGGGCATTAGCTCTATCTCTACGGGTGCTCTGAGGGATGCTGGGGTGAGGCCTTGGATACATTGTCTGACATTAGGATTGGTTAGTAGCGAGCCTCGTTTGCAGCCCTAGCCATCAGGGGTTCATTTGTTGGTATGGAGTTGTGCATCGATAAATGTGACCTTCGTTGTACAATGTTCATTTGGGTGCTGTGGGCGACGGTGAGAGTCATCAGGCGTATCCACACTCTCGTTCATAGAGTTGTGGTGGCCACCTATCCTTTCTATAGCACAGTGCAAACATAAACCAGACCAAAGATATGAATTGAATGCATGCATATGTATTGTTGCATTGTTTTGTTTGGTCACTGAGCCATGATGTGTGCTCGTCCTTTTCAACGTCGGATATTTTTAGTTGATGATGCAGGTTGTACTGTTGAAGATTATATGAATGCTCCAGAGCACGGGAACATTGCAGCGATGGTAGTTGAAGATAAAGTGGATACACATGACATCTCTTGTGAGTGCAACTCATGTGTATTCGATTAGATATTTTTTCTAGTTTTTCTTTATTTGGATTTACTAAAGACATGTATTTGATATTTACTTATGTCTTAGTTGATACAGAATAATTTGTTATTTAAATATTAATATCACAATAGACTCTCAGTTCATTTTACTATAAGACTTCCGCTATTATATATTTTCTCTGATTATGAATGTGAATGTATGGGGTTCAGATAACACGGATATAGCCTACGCGAGATCCTGGTTGAACCGTTGGTTTGTTAGCAGTTCATCACACCATTCTGAATAGTGCAGAATTAGGGTGTGACAACTTGGTATCAGAGCATCTTAGGCCTTGTCCACTGAACTAGCATACATTCAAGACAATTGTGAACTGAGATAGGATAAAAGTAAAACTTTAGTACAAACACACTAAAAGCACAAGTGATGGTTGAGACCAAATTAAAACAGAATAATGCATCTATTAAAGGGGAAACAGGTTTACATACAATATGAGAGACACAAATATATATACATAACTAAAGCAGAGTACAGTCCACAACCCGGACAGTTACTCTGTAGTACAAGAAAATAAATACAATCAAGAAGCTGGAGGTAAAGGAGGAGGCGATGCCTCGCGGTCTCTGTCATAGTCCTCGGCATAGACTCTGGTCAACCAGGCCACATGGGTCTGAGTCGCCTGAAGATTAGCTGTAAGATCAGCCACCCGCTGATCAGTCCGACGCTGGGCGTCCAGCAACTCCTCCATCCTCAGATCAGATCTGCGCTGAGCCTCTCTGCTCTCATGCAACATCTCCATCATATCAGAAGGTGGGCGTTAAGGACCAGCCACATGAGAAGGACCAGTCTCAGGTGCAGGATCCGCCGCAGAAGAAGTACCAACTCCAGCCGCATGCGTAGGTGAAGGCGGTGGTATCGAGTCGACATCCATATACATGCGGTCATCATCATAGATAGGATCTGCAAGAGCTCTAGCAGCGGCAGCAGCTGCCTCAGCATCAGCCATCTTGATGCGAGTGTGAGGGCGCACCATCTCGTTCCTCTCCTCTTCAGTAACTTGGGCATCCCGCATGCCCATTTTACAGATAGTCTCCCAATCTAGAGGCGACGAGAAGGTTTTCTCCTGAATCTTCTCATTCACCAAATCAACCCCCAGGCGAGTAAGCAGGACTGTGATCATACGTCCATAGGGTAGATTACCCTTATGACTGGGCAATGTGGCACTAATCATAGTCCGCATGATGATGTAAGGGAGGCAGACGGGCTGCCTGGTGCATATGCTGTACAAAAGATACTGGGTCAGCTGGGAAACCCTCTCATAATGGCCACTCTATGGAATCAGATTATGCTGGATAATCTTGCAGAAGACCCGTGGAGCCGGACGCATATAACAAGCTCTCATCTGCCAGCGATCAGGTCGTAGCAGCTGACTGTCGATCTCTGCCCTCATCTCCATGGAAACAAACTGGGGCTCTCTAGGCGCACAGTTTACCATAGGGCCATCATAGGGAATGCCCAGTAGATCGGTCAGCTGCCGATAATCAAAAGAAATGTTCACTCCCTTTACGTAGCTAGTGATGCGTAGCTCGTGACCCCTGTCCACATCATTGTAATCCCCCACCACCTGGAGATTACAATAGAACCGTCACACTAAATCCGGGCAGGTGCACGCGTCGTAAGTGATGACAGGGAGCCACCCCATATCACCAAATGCTCTCTCCACATTGAACAGGGCAAGCTCAGTCAAGTTCACCAAACAACCACCCTCTACCTTCTTACGAGTGTAGTGGGCATACTGCGCCTCGCCTTCATTAGAGGGGAAGCGAAGCGGATCACGAACTCTGGGTACCTTAGTAGGAGCCATGGTACCTGCAAAGAAAAACAGATATTGGGTTAATAAGATAAAAATCTGAAATTTGACATTATAACGACATAAGTGACCAGAAGCCTCACTTGTCACCCATACACGTGGGCAGGAGGACTTACATAGGTTCTAACGTATCCTACAACACACATACAGTAGGAAATTTTAACTAATGAGGTCCAATTTGAAGAAATTTCAAGAAATCAAAAATTTCGACAAATTAGGGCAAAAAGAGCAAAAAAATCCAAGTTCTCGATAACCAACCGATGAAAGAAAAATTTTTGAGGGCTTTCGTTCCTCGAAACACCAATAACAAAAGCCCCAATAAAAAAATCGAATTTTTACAGTTGGAAAAAGTTTAAATTGAAAAATACGAGTTAATTGGACCGAAATCTAGAAAAGTAAACCTAAAAACAGGTAGAAAAGAGAAAGCATATCTGTAGAGATGATGTGGACGTTGAAACACGGATCCAAACCGACCAGAATAGCGGAGTGACACTGTAGCAACTCAGAGGTGAGAGACGAATCGAAATGGGAAGGAAATAACAGAGAATGAACCTAAAATCAGATTTTAAAAGTCTGATTTTTGGTCTGAGGGTCGGACAATTCGACTAGGACAATCGACCCTCGGATCGACCCTCCCATCGACCCTCGGCTCTTCGGAATCTGACAGAAAACCCAGGGTCGGATACTGAGGGTCGGATACCCATCGACCCTCACATCGACCCTCAGCTCTTGGGAAGAACAGGTCATTCCCAGGGTCGAATGCTGAGGGTCGGACATACCATCGACCCCCACCATCGACCCTGCATAGAAAAGACAGTATTTGTTTATATAAAATGAGCTGAAATTTGAAAATTTACATCGATTAGCATGCCTACATGAAGTATAAATGATTCTCACATATTTTGATGATTTTCAGAAGAAATTATGTCTGGACGTAGAGTAACCAGACAGAGCCGAAATGCAGTTCCACCACCACTACCGGTGGAGGAAACTAGCCAAGAGAATATATATATGTACCAGGAAATCCAGATCAGGCAAATCCTACAAATTTGCCACCTCCACCACCAGAGTTAGCAACAATGGTGATGAACTTAGCCCACCAGCTGCAACAGATGCAACATGCACAGGCCCAAATGGAAGTTGATATGGGAATTATGTTCCAACCCACTCATGCTACACCCATGTAGACGGGACAAGCCAGTGCAGCACCAGTGGGTAATCACCCAGCACCTCAAACACCTCAACCACCAGCTGCACAGATTCCAGTACCAGGACCGGAAGCAGCTCAAGTTAACTATCAGTATCCACAACCCATGTTTGGGGCATACCCCCAAAATCAGCTGGATCACTCTCGACTGGTTGAGAGATTTCTGAAGATGAAGCCCAAGGAATTTAACGGTAAACCGTCGGATCCATTATGGCCTGCACATTTGATCGACGAGATGGAGAGAACCTTTCTGATGATGACTATTACGGAAGAAGAAAAAGTACTGTGTGCCACCTTCATGCTAAAGGGTGATGCACATCATTGGTGGAAATCTACCAGGGCATATCTACTGACCAAGCACGCCCTATTGACGTGGGCCATATATAAGGAAGCGTTCTTCGAGAAGTACTTTCCCCAAAGCTTGAGAGATTCGATGGAGAAGGAATTCCTGAGTTTATATCAGGAACAAATGTCAGTGGATGAATATCAACAGCGTTACGAAGAGCTGTATTTCTTTGCACCACTCAGCATGCAGGAAGAAGACACTAAGACCCGTTGGTTTGTCACGGGACTTAGAGGAACCATCAGAGAGCACGTTCTGGGCTTGGAAAAGAAGATATATAATGAAGCTGTTCAAATTGCTCAAGTTATTGAATCAAGCCAGAAGGAAAGCTATTTTATACAAAACAGAGGTGTGAAAAGGCCAGCTGGAAATTCTTACAATGGAGGTAATAACAGGACATACAAGCCTTTCTGTACTCAGAATTTCACCGCTGCACCCAAGACCATTCAAGCAGCTCAGTAGCAACCAAAGCCAACTATTGAGAGTCCAAGATGTTATAACTGCAATCAAGTGGGACATATGATGAGAGAGTGTCCTAAACCCCGGAAGCCACAACATCAAGGACGAGTGTATGTTGTTACATCCGAAGATGCTGCCGCATCACCCGATGTGGTCACAGGTATGACTGAAACCTTTTAAGTTGTAATTACATTGTATGAGCATGTAGACTAAGTAAAATAAATCACAGGTATCGTACCTATAAATGACGTATCCGCCAGAGTACTCTTTGATTCAGGAGCTACTCATTCCTTTATATCTGTGTCATTCGGAAAGAAGTTGAATTTACCCATCAAAACATTGGACTACAAACTACTTGTACGGTCACCAATGGGGTTAGAAGTGGAATTAGAGAAAGGTTATGGACCATGTCCAGTTCTCATTGGCTAGAAAACCTTAGATGCAACCTTGATACAACTTGAGATGGTAGACTTTGACGTCATCTTGGGGATGCACTGGTTAGCTCGGCATTCTGCAACCCTATTATGCACCGAAAAGAAGCTAACATTTAAAGACAAAGAAGGAGCAGAATTCAGTTTTTCGGGAACCAAACTTGCCCGTAGACGCAAGCTTATACTCTCAGCACTGAAGGCTAAGAAGTGCCTTGAGAAGGGGGCAGTCGGGTATCTAGTATCAGTGGTCGACCTAACCAAGGGAGCACCACGAATGGAAGATATTGTTGTCGTGCAGGACTTTCCCGACGTATTTTCGGAGGAACTACTAGGATTACCACCCGATAGAGCCACCGAGTTTGTGATAGACCTTATACCTGGAGCCGCACCTGTATCAAAAGCACCTTATAGAATGGCTCCTACTGAACTGAAGGAATTGAAAGTGCAACTACAGGAACTGCTGGACAAGGGTTATATTCGACCCAGTATATCACCATGGGGGGCACCGGTATTATTCGTAAAGAAGAAGGACGGAAGCGTTCGATTATGTATTGACTATCGGGAGCTGAATAAACTGACAATCAAGAACCAATATCCACTACCTCGGATCGATGACTTGTTCGATCAGTTGCAAGGAGCAAAAGTATTTTCTAAGATCGACCTTCGGTCAGGCTATCATCAGTTGAAGATTAAAGAAGGTGATATTCCTAAGACAGCTTTCAGGACCCTAAACACTAAGAATGAATGTTGAATGGAATGTAGGAGCAAGCCATAGGATCCTAAACACTAAGAATGGATTAAAAGGAAGGAAATTGAACGAAATACACCAAGGGTCGCACAGAGGGTCGATAACCATCCGACCCTATGTGATATTGAGAATCGACCCTCAGTGTTCCAGAAGTCTAGAATGGGGAGGGTCGCACCCAGGGTCGATCATGACTCTGACCCTACCTCCGACCCTCAGTTAACAGAATGATTTTTAAATTCAGAATTAATTCTAATTAAATTGTATCGACTTTGTTAGGTCTTCTAGCAATATAATAACAGTATAAATGTAATTCTAAAGCTTGGAAGAGGATCTAATAACAAGCTAAGGTGAGGGAACAAGACCTAAACTAATTAGTTAATAATAAACTATTTTTATTTTCTTGAGTCCAATGCCATGCTTGATTCTATGCGAAAATGCTTGTAATGTGCATTCAACATGTCATCCAATATTTCTGCTATTATTGTTCATGCATATTTAACTTTGTTTACTTATAACATGATGATGATGATTTGATGCTAGGAATAGGCATGTGAATGTTTGTGTGTGGTTAGTGTGCTTGATGCGAGTAGGGCATCAGGGGAGGCGTTATGCAGTGTTTGATCCGGACACTTTAGCTCTATCTCTGACTCAAGTCTTGTGCATTAGCATCGTCGTATCGCCATTACCTTAGCAGAACTATTGCGATGTAGGGCATCAAGGAAGGTCTTGGTCCTTGAGTCCTATATTCTATCGGGGGGCATTAGCTCTATCTCTACGGGTGCTCTGAGGGATGCTGAGGTGAGGCCTTGGATACATTGTCTGACATTAGGATTGGTTAGTAGCGAGCCCCGTTTATAGCCCTAGCCATCAGGGGTTCATTTGTTGGTATGGAGTTGTGCATCGATAAATGTGACCTTCATTGTACAATGTTCATTTGGGTGTTGTGGGCGACGGTGAGAGTCATCGGGCGTATCCACACTCTCGTGCATGGAGGTGCGGCGGCCACATATCCTTTCTATAGCATAGTGCAAACGTAAAATCAGACCAAATATATGAATTGAATGCATGCATATGTATTGTTGGATTGTTTTGTTTGCTCACTGAGCCATGATGTGTGCTCATCCTTTTCGACGTCAGATATTTTTAGTTGATGATGCAGGTTGTACTGTTGAAGATTATATGAATGCTCCAGAGCACGGGAACGTTGCAGCTAGGGTAGTTGAAGATAAAGTGGATACACATGACATCTCTTGCGAGTGCAACTCATGTGTATTCGATTAGATATTTTTTCTAGTTTTTCTTTATTTGGATTTATTAAAGACATGTATTTGATATTTATTTATGTCTTAGTTGATACAAAATAATTTGTTATTTAAATATTAATATCACAATAGACTCTCAGTTCGTTTTACTATAAGACTTCCGCTATTATATATTTTCTCTGAATATGAATGTGAATGTATGGGGTTCAGATAACACGGATATAGCCTACTCGAGATCCTGGTTGAACCGTTGGTTTGTTAGCGGTTCATCACACCATTCTGAATAGTACGAAATTGGGGTGTGACAATAATGGCTTTCCTCATTGGACTATACTCAATTTGGGTCCAAGGTCAATCTGGTTCATGACCAGCTTAGGGCTCAATGGCTTTCCTCATTGGACCACACTCAATTTGGGTCCAAGGTCAATTTGGTTCATGACCAGCCTAGGGCTCAATGGCTTTCCTCATTGGACCACACTCAATTTGGGTCCACGGTCAATCCGGTTCATGCCCAACTTAGGGCTCAAGGGCTTTCTTCATTGGACCGCACTCAATTTGGGTCCAAGGTCAATTTGGTTGATGCCCACCTTAGGGCTCAAAGGATTTCCTCATTGAACCATACCCAATTCAGGGCCAAGGTCAATCCGGTTCATGCCCCAGTTAAGGGGTTAAGGGTTTCATCATTAGACCATTCCCTAGCTGTGATTCTGGTTCTTATCCTAGCCTGGGGCACATTAGATCTCATCTTTGGTCTACCCTACTACTCGGGAAGATTTCATTCCTTCTCTTTGAATAATAAGAAATATGAGGGCAACTCTTTGGATTCTAGCATTTCCTTGGCCAATGGGGCAGAAATGTTCGAGATGGGATAGCACTATCATGCTGAAGGTTCATGGTTTCCTGATGACTCTAGAATCTGGAATTGATCTTTATTGACAAGTAATGAGGAATGCTTCTCATTCGCCATTCTTGACGAGCGATCCTAACTTGTAGCACTGGGCTATGATGGACATGGATCGGGCTCTAATTGATAGAGCCAGAGATTGATTTTGAATTGGTCTCCAATTGATAGAGACAAGGTTAATTTTGAACTGGTCTCTAATTGATAGAGATCAAGATTGACTTTGAATTGGTCTCTGATTGATAAAGATCAAGATTGACAGTCATGGACTGGGCTCTGATTACTAGAGGCAAGGATTGCTTGAGTTGGGCTCCGATTAATAGAGGTCAAGGATGACAATCATGGATTGGACTCTAATTGCTAAAGATGATGGATTGATTGAGTTGAAATGATTAAAATTCTCTTCGATTCCTTCATGAAATGAAACATGGACCAGAGGTAATGGTTGAACAGGCCTAGAGACTAACTCATGCTCACATTGAGTTCATATGAATGGAACCTTTCTTAGTTCCAACATGAATCGGAACCTGAACTAGAGTTGATGGTTGGACAAGACTAGGGGCTAATTAAATTCAAATGAATGGAACTCTTCTTAGTTCCAACATGAATCAGAACTTGAACCACAGTTGATGGTTGGATAAGCCAAGTGGCTAAATGAATTCAGATGAAATGGAACTCTTCTTAGTTCCAACATGAATCAGAACCTGAACCAAAGTTGATGGTTGGACAGGTCTAGTGGGTAATTGAATTCAGATGAATGGAACTTTTTCTAGTCCCGACATGAATCAGAACCCTAACCAAAGTTGATGGTTGGATAAGCCTAGTGGCTAATTAAATTCAGATGAATGGAACTTTTCCTAGTTCTGACATGAATCAGAACCTGAACCAAAGTTGATGGTTGGATCGGCCTAATGGCTAATTAAATTCAAATGAATGGAACTCTTCTTAGTTCCAACATGAATTAGTCTTGAACCATAGTTGATGGTTGGATAAGCCTAGTGGCTAATTGAATTCAGATGAATGGAACTTTTCATAGTTCCGACATGAATCAGAACCCTAACCAAAGTTGATGATTGGATAAGCCTAGTGGCTAATTGATTTTAGATGAATGGAACTTTTCCTAGTTTTGACATGAATCGGAACCTAAACAGGAGGTGAAGGGTGAAAAAAGCCTAGGGCCGAATGCCTCCTCCATTTTAACACGATCTGGGAGTGATGATTAAAGTTGCCTAGGGGTTAAACCTTTCTTTAGTTCTGAGATGAACCAGAAATGGTGGTTGAATCTAGGGCTGAATATTTCTTTGATTCTGAGATGAACTAGATGTGATTGAATCTGCCTAGGGGCTAAATCTTTCCTTAATTCTGGATGACCAAAATGATGATTGGACCTGCCTAGGGACTGAATCTTTCCTTAATTGAAAGGTGAATCAAGAAGGGTGGTTGGACTTACCTAGGGGCTAAATCTCTCCTTAAGTCAGAGGTGAATCGAGAACAGTGATTGGATTTGCCAAAGGGATGAATCTCTCCTTAATTCCGAGGTGAATTGAGAATACTGATTTGATCTGCCTAAGGACTGAATCTTTCCTTAATTCTGAGACGAATTGAGAACAGTGATTGGATTTCCTAGGGGCTGAATCTTTCCTTAATTCTAAGATGAATCGAGAACGGTGATTGGATTTTCCTAGGGGCTGGATCTTTCCTTCTTCCAGAGGTGAATGGAGAATGGTGATTTGATTTTCCTAGGGACTAAATCTTTCCTTAATTCTGAGATGAATTAAGAACAGTGATTGGATTTGCCTAGGGGCTGAATCATTCCTTAATTCAGAGATGAATCGAGAACTATGATTAGATTTGCCTAGGGACTGAATTTTTTCTTAATTCAGAAATGAATCGAGAACTATGATTGGATTTGCCTAGGGGCTAAATCTTTCCTTAATTCAGAGATGAATCAGGAACTATGATTGGATTTGCCTTGGGCTAAATCTTTCCTTAATTCAGAGATGAATCAGGAACTATGATTGGATTTGCCAAGGGGCTGAACCTTTCCTTGATTATGAGATGAACTGAATATGATATTTGAGTAAGCCCAAGGACTAACTGTACGAGAATATTATAAATTTTTTCAGGAATAGGTGCTTGTTGCTGCCTAAACTGAATGCTCTATTAGACCAGATTGGCTGAGTTACTGATTGTGTTCCCAAATCTGGTTGTCTTCTTTTTTACAAAATTTAATATTCAATCAAGATCTAGATTCATGACTTTCATTGACTCATTTAGAAAGATAACATGGATGGATCTCAAGGTGGGAGATCAAGACAATTCCCTAATTGTAGGGGACTCTTACCCTAAAAGGGTGGATATGATTGCAGCTTGATTCTCTTTTCCAATGACATTAAAACCCAATGGAGAAATATCAAGATTTTAGACATCTAGAGGAATGGATGAAGTCACATGCATAAACAAGGATGACTTAACCAAACAAAGTTAGCTCCCTCATGAGGGCGATTGGGTCAACATTATTCGAGTCAATTTAGTTGAATCTGGTTAAGCCATGTGTTCGGTCTTGGGACCTCGTGATTCCAAGATTGGATAATCAATGGTACCAAGGTCTGACCAATTGGATTACTGAATTCGATGAAATTGAAATGGATATATTAATCCGTCATCCTTATTAGGGATGGTTAGCAAAAGCGGTTCATAGATGAACAAACTAGTAATTTTTTTTTTACCACGGTATCTATGTCTTGACAGGGATTTTTTGCTTATTTTTTCGAAATCAACTTGTTAACAATGAGAGGTTCGACACATCGAGCTTACTTAATGGAGGGTGTATAGTGACCGTCTACTATGATGTAGAACAGGTGTATACATACCTCATACTCCCAGTGGGTGAGAGTTCAAGATGTTCATCGTGGAGATTCTAACATGTTGACCAATTGAGGACAAAAATGGGCAAAACTTCGACGTCTCGAACATGGATGTCATGGTTAAGCAGATTTTACTAGGTCGGTTCAGGGATGAACCAAAAATAACAAACATTGGGCTACAATCTGGTTTAAGACAGAAAAGGACACCTTGACAAGGATGGGGTAACCTATCACCGAATGCACGATGAATAATGGGTCCCCAATCCCTTTATATACTATGTTGCAAGGATCCCAGTGACGTATAGTAGCATAACGCATTCTCAGGCGGACCCAAGAAACGCTCGTTAGAGGCTGCTTGCCGGTCGTGGTCTCACAAAGTACAGGCCAAGGTTATGTGTTTCGCCTAGCGGGCTGCCCCATCTGCATGGGACCCGGTTCGGCTACTCGCACGAATGAGTGACTGAACCCATTCCCCCCAAAACAATATTATACAAGCATAAATATAGTATCCTAAAATCTAGCATCCAATTCGCACAAGAAAAGTTTTCATTTAGGAGTTTGACGTTTATATCCCCAGTGAAGTCGCCACTGTGAGGATAAAGATGTAAATCTTGGAAGTCGCTACCTAGATTAAGGTCTAGGACCTTGGAAAATGGTAAGACTTCAATTGACTCATGACCCTTAGATTGGAGTTCTGGTCCATCAGAGATTGGGTAAATGTCAGGTTACGGTTATGGGAAGGGGTTAGGCACCCAAATCGCCCGACCGAAATTGGTCTCCTATACCTTTCCTATGATAGACTCTATCTGTTAAATCGAACCAAACCAAGTGATTTGATATCATTGAACCGAATCTGTATCCATCAGATGCCTACGTATTATGGAATTATTCTGAAAATCAAATTCACCATCGTAGTTCAGGTGTGATTAAAGTTTATGGCTGCGATTTATGCTTGTGCATGATTAAGTTTATTGTTCAAGTTGAAGTTTACGCTTGAAAGGTTGAGAAACCCTATGGGTTAGGATCTGGAGAGTCCATGTGGATTGATATATAGTCATAGTGGATCTAAGAATAACCCTATTTGGGTTAAAATATGGATAATCCATTATGAGTTGGAATATGGATAACCATATTTGGGTCAAAATGTGGATAAATATCCTAGTGGATCTATAGATAGTCCAAGTGGACTAAGGTTTGGATCCGAATTTGGGTTTCTCCCAAATGGACTACATATCCTAGGGTTTGCTCTTGGAATCAGAATCCGCATAGTTCGGGACTGGGTTGAAATGGTTGGATATCCTAGTGGATCTATGGATAGTCCGAGTAGACTAAAATATAGATTTGAATTTGGGATTATCCCAAATAGCCTACGTATCCTAGGGTTTGCCCTAGGAATCAGAATCTGTGTAGTTCGGGACTGGATAACCTGTTCTAGGTTAGAATGTGAGAACCTGTTCTAGGTTTAGGGTTTAGAACCTATTCAAGGTTTAGGATTTAGAACTTATTCTAGGTTTAGGGTTGAGAACCTATTCTAGGTTTAGGGTTTATCGAGGGGCAAGATCGTCCTAAATTATCCTTTTCAAACTAAGTTCTAATTTTGGAAAGTTTGGCAAAACATTCTCTTTCTTTATTAAGATTTTTATTATTTCCATTATGCCCTTCCCAAGAATGTGGGTGCCTAAATGCATGTCCCCACACCTAATATGTTTGCTAGGTATACAAATCTGGCAGTTCAACAAGGGTGCAGTATAAATTAAATTATTGCCAAAAAAAGAATATTCTAAGCATGGCATGTATGATATTTATGGTAACTATCACAACATATAGTAAGATTATGAAAATCTCCCTAATATGGCATGTATTGCAAAATAAGGCAAGAACCTAATATGTTAAGATCTAAGCATGACAAGATCTAATAAGGCAAGATCTAAGCATGGCAAGATTTATGGCAAAATCTAATATGGCAAGATCTAATATGCATCTATATATCAATATGGTAAGTACCAATCATAGAATGCATATATGACATGAATTTTTCAAAAAAAGAAAGATTTTATATGCTATTTTCTAAGCATAGTTGGACTTAAAAATAGTAATTATTAAGATTTTGCTAAAATATGATAAAAATTTATCGATTCTACCAAAAATAGAAACACATGGAATGTAGCAAACATGGTATGCACAATCCAAACAAAGCATAAGAATGCTCCAAATATAGCCATTTATCCAAATATGACAGAATTTATTTAAACAATCATTGATGTTATAATGAATGAGACATCAATGAAACCTTTTTTTTTTTTTGAAAAGTGCAAAATTATAAAAAAAACAAAAACATATGTTCAATGTTCTTTGAAAAAATTAAAATTTTTATGAAGAAATTTGGGAAGATTAACGACTCAAAACTGTCAAAATTGTGATACAAGGTTTCAGATAATGGACAAAACTATGAACTGTATTCAGATTTTGTTACATTACACAAGAATGACCATAAGTTGGTCTCCCGAAAGTCAAATAATGCTCAATATTTTTCATAGAAATATGACTTAATATTTTATATTTCATATAAAGGAGTTGAATCCCAAAAGAAAGCAAAAACAGGTCAAAGATATGCCCTAAGACCGAACATGTGCACTGGTCAAATCTGTTTCAGATTTTTGACCTGTTGCACCATAAATTCCAAATAAAATTCTATTCTTAATGAAAATTAAATACAGACATATATCTATGTAGATAAGTGTCTAATATAAAATTTCATCAAGAAAAACAAGTTAAAACAGTATATTTTCTTTGTGAAAAATGATTCTTTTCATTCATGCAAATCAGTACATCATGACAGTGACAGATTCAAAATTAGATCACTATGCACTTAAAAATTGATATCAATTCAATAAAAATTTAAAAAAATACGAAACTAGTGCCATTTTTTAGAAGACTTTTATGTTTAAAAATTTTATATTAAGTGGATTTTCTGATTATGGCCATAAAACCATTGTCTAGAGACTTTCTGATGAAGGATTGCATTACATCCGAGAAAAACAGCAATGTCAAAGACAAATTGTTTTGATATATTTTTCCAATTCCAAATGGATTTAAATTTTTAGGCTAGTCCTATAACATAACAAAGAGACTCCCATAAAAATTTGGACTTCAAAATCTTGGAAAAAATACATGTGATGTACGTCCTAAATTTAAATCCTAAATCTGGAAATTTCATATTAGAAAATCACTTTATGAAATTTTCAAAAAACATCAAACATCATTGTATATCATTCAAAAATTCATCATTGAATAGCTTAGACAAATTAACATTCATGAAAAATGCTAGACGTAGTCATCCTAACATTAACAAGCATGTAATAGAGCATTCATGATTGAGATTTCATGGAAATTAGCCTTTTTCAAGCAAAATTGGCATTCGAGCATTCTAACGACCTCTAAATTTGTTTAGAGTACTAACCTTCTGCTCAAATCGAGCGAAACCATCGATGAAGGATGATTGAAGGTTGAATCAATCCCTTTGAATGTAAATCCTCCTTCTCCTCTCTTCTGCTTCTCTCTCTCTCTTCTCTTTCTCTCTTTTTTTCTTCTCTTTTCTTTCTTTTCTCTTTTCTTCTCTCTTTCTTTCTCCCTCTCTCACGTTTTCTCTCTCTCACTCACATCCTCCTCTCTCTACCACGTCCTCCTCTCTCTGTGGTCTGAAAAAAGGCTTTCCTCTCTCTTCTCTTGGCCTATTTATATTTTTTCTCTCATCTTCTAGAGGATCCTTCTTTCCTTTCTTCTTTTTCTAGAAAATCTTTTTTTTTTCCTTTTTTCTTCTTTCCTTTCTTCTCTTCCTTCCCTTTTCTCTTCTCCCTCTCTATTCTATACGTTTTCTTCTTTTCCCTCTTCTAGAAAATCCTCTCTTCTTCTTTCCTTCTTCTCTCTTCCTTCATTTTCTTTTTTTTCTTCTAGAAAATCCTTTCTTTCCATTTTTTTCTTCTTTCCTTTCTTCTCTTCCTCCCCACATTTTTTCTTCTTCCTTTCTTTCCTTTTTCTTCTTCTTCTTCTAGAAAATTGCTTCTCTCTTTCCTTTCTCTCATTCCTACTTCTAGAAAATTCATTATCTATTTTCTTTCTTTCTTCTTTCCTTTTCTTCTCCCTTCTTTTCCTTCCTTTTTTTTTCTTTCTCCCTCTCTTTTCACGTTTTCTTTCTTAGAAAACGTTTCCTTTTTTTCTTTTTTTTTTCTTTTTTTTCTTTCCTTCCTTTTTTTTTTTTTTTTCTTTTTCCTTCTCTCTATCACATTTTCTTTCTAGAAAACGTGAAGGGGATCTTTACTTTTTTTTCCTTTTTCTTTTTTCTTTTATTTCTCTCTTTCCTTTTTTTCGTTCTCCCATTCTCTTTCCTATGGCCTCTCTTTCCTCTGTCTTTCCATGGCCTCACTTTCCTCTCTCTTTCCTATAATATATATGTATACATACATATATATATATATATATATATATATATATATATATATATATATATATATATATATATATATGTATGTATATTATATACAATAATATATTATACATTATACACATATAGAAGGAATGCATGCATATGAACTTACATAACTTGATCTGGATTGGTCTGGGCTGGGCTAAGTTAGACTAAGCTGGATTAAGCTGGTTTGGACTATGGTTGACATTTCATAGTCCATTTTTGCCACCCTTCCATATGAAATTTTTTGATAGCATCTATTCCATGCGTTCACTTTGTATAACATTAAAAAAGAGAAATATTAAAACTTAAATCACCTCATTTGAATATAAAATGGTCAACTTATGAATTTCTGAAGTTTAAGCAGACCAATTATTGGCTGACCATTCTGCATGGGATCCTTTGGAGACTTCTACTAGAAATCCTTTACGTCTACTTTGTAGAGTACTAAAAATAGAACATAATGAAACTGAAATTACCTAATTTGGATATGGGGTGACCAAAATATGAATTTTCGAAGATTAAATGATCATTTCCATGTGTAATTTTGCATGGGGCCTTTCGGAGACTTCTACCTGAGATTTTTTATGTCCACTTTGTAGAACATCACAATTGAAGAATAATGGCTTTGGAATCATCTGAATCCGACGTAGAACGACAAATATATGAAACTTTGAAGTTCTAATGATAATTTTATATGAAAGCTTGCATGGGGCCCACTGTTGACTTCTACCCGAGATTTTTCATGTCCACTTTGAAGAGGACCAAAAAAAAAAGAATATTGGCCTTTGAATCAACTGATTCAGATATCAGATGATCAAGATATGATGTTTTGAAGTTTGAATGATAATGCATGCATCATATGATAATTACGTAAATGCCCTTGCACTTTCAAACTACGATATCTTCCTTTTTTGACGTCAGAATTTGATGATTCCGATCTCATTTCGAAGATAATTTCACGACCTATTCATCCAAGTAGGTAATATCCAATGACCCTACTGTGGGGTTCATTAGAGAATCACCAACCTTTGGGTTTAAGGCCAGAAACCTGCCATATTGGTTCACTTATGCTGAGGGTGGCAAAAATAGGGTGCTTACATCTACCTTTTTAAAATGTCTGACCCCATGACCTAATTTCGTGGGGTTGGACTCTTTTGAGGTGGGGTCGGTCACACCTGTTTAGGCATGCGACCACACACTCATATTTGAGTGTTTTTTAGTTAACTTTCATACCTGGTCTTGTGGTTTCTTCACGCACTTGGTCCACTTGGCTTGACCATGATAGGTTGACCTGGTACAAGGTGGTAAGACTGGTTGGTTCGATACGGGTCTTACATAACCCCTGCAAAGCGGGTCACCCAGTAGATATCTTGTTGGGATGATTGCCCATAGGTGGTTGTGACTCTGCCGTGTGTGATACGTGCATACTTGCGTCATTGATCTATAAGAGGCCATGTGTAGACTCCTAATTAGTCTCATGTTGAACGATCTTAACGGTTTTCCCTTGCTCTTCTTAGCTCAATGAGGTCGAGGGAGCAATCTTGTTTAGGACGAGCTGGTCTCCCTTTATTTAGTAGGGAAATCGTACATGTCAATATGCGACTCTGAGGTCGGCTTGTGCAGAGTTGCCTAGGCTGCCTATGATCAGCCGTTCATGACGACCATAAGGTATGTGAAGCTCAAAGAGTAATTGTTTTAGCCATGTGATTTCTTCCTAGGCTGCCTTTTTCTCACACAAACTAATAGTCCAAAGCCACATGTTTGGTACGTACATGAAATCTTGGATTCATAGAGAGGTATGCAGCTCCTAAATTATCATAGCAAAGCACATGTAAAGTGGAAGGCTGAATGTGAAGCTCAGTGAGTAATTGTTCTAGCCACGTGATTTCAGCAATTGCATGGGCAAGAGCACGATACTCAGATTCGGTGCTACAACGAACAATGGTATGTTGTTTCTTTGAACACCAGGAGATGAGGTTTGGTCCCAAGAAAAAAAATAGCCATTGGCGGATCGTTGATCATCCAAACTATCACAGCCCATTCAGAGAATCAGACGTGATATCCGGGTAACTCACAAGACAACCCGAATACTTCAACAATTGACAACTACAGTGATCTACCGTACAAATTTCACGGTTTACATAAGCAACAACTCCAATAATAATGGAAGGAAATGGAGTAATAATAGCGAAAGCAGTAATAAATGACAAATACCAACTAAGTGATATCATTTAATAAAGTAAGGTAAGTCTTATAATATCTCAACACAATGTTCTTTCCAAATACCATAGTATCTCATATACAAATATCCTGAATTAAAGAGTAAGTCTCCAAACATTGTTTCAGATAGATCTCATTGCCTATCAACATCAGAGTCAAAATAAAAGGAAAAGTATAGAGAGGGGTGCGCCAAGCGTAGACGCAGTCACTGCAAGTGCAACCCTCACCATGCCCTCCCACAGCATCCTCAGCACCAGTGGCATCGCTAACCAATGAGTCCTCCATTAACTCAGCCACAGTGTAATCGCCTACATCAACATTTAGAAAAGATGTATCAATACGAGGGTAAGCTCCTATCCCAGCTCAGTGAGAAGTCAAGTATCACATGCATGCATCATCCAATGAAATGAGATAAGTCTCTAGCGATGTACTACTATAGTGTCATAGTGGGATTCAGCTAACTTTTTTTGGTCCCACCTAAGGCCGCTAGCCTCCAACTCTCATACATCTAGCATGGTAGAAGAAAAATGAGTCCCCAGACCACTAAACTCCTTCTATAAGTGAACCCCCATCCAGGTCTCCAAATCTTTCAGGATCATCACCTCCCACCATAGACTCTATCTCATGTCAGTTACCACGCTCCAATGATGTCCCTCCGGCTCCTCAAGAAGTCACCGGGGTTTTTGCCCACAACCCCGTGCGCTGTTGTTGCAAGAGTTCAACAAGGAATCTTTGAAGTTGCCCTTTAGGGCTTCTTCAGAATCCATCACCACTGGGTGATTATTGAGGTCGTAAGGTCAGTGCCGAGTTCACCGCTCACAACCTGGTTGGTAGCTCACCCCCAAGGGAGGGACGAATCACTACCCCCAAGGGAGGGACAAATTGCTTCCCCCAACTCTTCCCTAGGTGAAGTCACTAATCAAGGGCTTTGAAAAGCATACCTCTGGTAGGGGCCGTGGTTTTAGATCTTCAGAGGGCCCTTACTAGCAGAAATGGAGGATCGGCCAGGGTGATAGCGCCATGGGGTCACCTGACATCATCCACCATGTGGTGGAGGGCATGTGTCTGCCCAAGGACCAAATCTCCTTTGATAAGATGTCAGAGGATGTTCATCACCAGTGTAAGAGTCTATCTCTTCACCATATGATTTCAGCAATTGCATGGGCAAGAGCACGTCTATTGCGAACTTGGTGCAGTCGGCCAGCATTGTTGGCCAATAATATCCTTAACGTAGGAGACTTTAAGAGAGGGCACGACCACCTATGTGACTACCGCGGATCCCTTCGAGTACTTCTCACATTACATTATGGACTTCCTTTGGAGTGAAGCATAGCAAGAAAGGACGGGAGAGTGACTTACGATATAACTTTCCATCCATGACTATGTATTGGCAGAATTTTGCTTGAACTTGGTGTCTTTCCAACCTATCTTCTGGCAGCTCATCGGTTTCAATGTAAGTCCTTATATAATCTATCCAAGTCACCTCACTGTCAATTTGCTATACATCGACTTCTTTAGCAATGCTTTTTTATTTGAAACTTCGACGTATACCGACTTGTCAAAGTAGAAGAGATCTTATGCCAGAAGTTGAGACAAGGCGTTTACTTCAGTGTTATTTTCTCTATCCACATTGCTTATCTGGTAGCCTTCAAACGAAGCAAGTTGTGACTTGGCTTTTTCAAGGTATGCTAGCATGTGGGGTTGTTTAGCTTCATATTCTCCTTTGATATATCTTACGACAACTTGTCAGTTGCTATAGATGTCTAATCTTTTCACCCGCAAGAACTTTACTAGTCTGAGTCCGGCCAAAAGGGTTTCTTACTCCGCTACATTGTTTGTAGCATAAAAATCAAAACGAAGAGCGACTTGTACTCTAAAGTTCTCAAGAATGGTGAGTATTACCCCGGCCCTCGAGTGCTTGTCATTCGAGGATCCATCCACGTTCACGCTGAGGAAGGTTTACTTTGTTTTTCTGCCAGATATCTACCTCCGTGAGGGTTTTGTTTATGTTGACGCCATTTTCTGCAGAGTTTTCTAACATGAAGTCAGCAACTACTTCAACTTTAATGGTTGTCCTTGGATGGAACTATATGTTGAATTCACCAAGTTCTATTGCCCAATTCACAAGTGTCCAGAATTATCTGGCCGCATTAGAATTTTCTTCAAAGGTTTATCTATTAGCACCATAATAGGGTGGGCTGGGAAGTACAGTGATAGCTTCCAGGCTACGGTCACTAAAGCGAGGGCTAATTTTTCAACCTTCATATATCTGGTCTCTACATCGAGTAATATTTTGCTGACGTAGTATTGTGAGGACAAAGGGTACCTATTTAATTTTGCAGAGGGAGTAGTGTCATGGCAATCCAAACTGCAAAAATATATTGCATTGTCAACTACAGAAGCTGAATACATTACTACTGTAGAAGCTTGCAAGGAAATGTTGTGAATAAAGCAGTTATTTCATGAATTAGGACTGAAACAAGACAAGTATGTTGTTCATTGCGATAATCAGAGTACCATCCACGGGTAAGAATCCGAGTTTCCATTACAAAACCAAATATATTGATGTAAGATATCATTAGATTTGGGATGTATTGGAACAAAAACACTTGCAGCTTGAAAAGATTCACACTGACTAGAATGGTATAAATATAATGACTAACACTCTACCCAAGATGTAACATGACTTTCACAAAAAAAAAATGATAGGTATGACATTGAGAGATTCCTCCTTGTGAGTCTGAGGGGGAGTTTCTTGGGTCCTCCTCCCAAATGAATAAAAGGGGCTGCATTTATTGTAAAATAAAGACAAATGTATGCATTGAATTTAGGGGGGTGGACATGAATTTAATTTGGAGAAATGCATAAGAAGAAGAAAAGTGTTTTGTTTTGATATGTCAAATATGAATGCACGAAAATCGATGCTATATATGTTTTTCAAAGGACGGTAATCAAAGTGTCAATGTTGGTAGGTAAAACAGTTAATGATTCTCTCCTTTCTTTCTCTATAAATAGGGAGAAGAGAAGTATGCATAGAACAAGATAGAAAGAGAAAGTGGGGGTGTTGGGTTTTATAATACTCTTCATTTGGGGTTTAGTGTAAGTTGAGAGTAAATATACAAGGGGTATCCAAATTTGAATACAAGATTAGAGTTTGGGTTAAATCCAGAGCGATTGATTGTATGATTATTATCTTGGTTTTCTCATTGTGAATAAATCCCAATTATACCCGTGAATGTAGGCTATATATGCATAGTTGAACCACGTAAATTATTGTGTCTGTGTGTCTGATTACTCTTTCCAATTTTATGTTTTTACATCTTTTGGACACATGGGCCTCACACAACTACCATTCACGAAATTACTATTCATAGTCATTATTCATTGTACTTTTCACAATTTTCTTTTGTTGTCAAATTTTTTACCTTATTTTACACATAGGTGGGAAAAAGATTATGCGATTATTTTGTCAACAGAATCTTGTTTATGATTTGTTATTGATGCTCTGTTTATTTCGACCTAAAATTTTATATGTAACATTTTATATGTAAATAAAAAATTCAATGTTTTTTTTTCGAAAGATAACTTTGTTTTTCTTTTACCTACTGGAAATAAATTTTGAATTTTTTTTTACAAGTAAAATATTACACGTAAAATTTTAAGATAAAATTTTATATTGAAACAAATGGAACATGAAGGAAACATAATCATTGAAAAACATGGAAGAAAGAGGAATTCATGAAAAACATAGAAGAAGGGAGGAGCACAGCTATAAATTCATCATTCTCCAAAAGCAGTAATCTTTGCAACAGATTATAGAAACATTGCCTTTGCAGTAGGATCAGATGAAAATCTACCGAGTACAACAATTGTGGATGTACTACTTCCTATCTTTTCAATCCCTCTGGATATCATGCAGATGTGATTGGCCTCCACAACCACCATCACTTCTACCCCAAACATTGAAGAAACTATTTCAACAATCTGCCTGGTAAGTCTTTCTTGTACTTGGAGTTTGCAACCATAGAAATGTACTATTGATTCCAAAATTGATCTGTGAATTAGTTTGTCTCCAATGGCATGGAAATACCCAATGTGCACCACACCATGGAAAGGCAGGAGATGATGTTCACACTGTGACCAGAATGGGATGGTCAACTCAGACTTCATTTCATCTTGATTACAACCAGCATTTCCATTCTCTTCAGGCATATTAGGTTTAGCTAGATTGAAATTATTAAGTTTAATCTCTAAATTACATTTCTTAAAGTTCATAAGCCACTGCAAAAAACGATGAGGCGTGCCAAGCAGCTCTTTTCTTAATGGGTCTTCACCCAAAGAGTGAAGAATTACAGCAACAGCAGAGATCATGGCAGACTGAGAAGGTCCTGTCATGGAGGAAACCCTATAGCAATCCCTTGTACTTTGGTGCTTGTTAACGACTGGTACATCCAAAGAACTAAAAGGGCACCAACACAGCTTGGCGGTGGTTTGAGTATCATTTTTCTCCACTTCTACACCTTTGAACTTAAGAAGAGTCAGAAAATCACCCCAAACATCTCTGTTTTCATTTTCAAAAACTCCAGAACAAGAATAAACGAAGGTCCTCACCCAACCTTGCAAGCCCATTTTAGCAGAGTGGTGACTGTGATCAAGAAAGCTTTGTCCTACTTCTGGGAACCGAATATGCCAACACTGGAGAAAAACTGCAACCCCAGCTGGTTTGATTCCATTGTGCAAAGCTTAACATACTTCATCAGCCAAATGTTGTGGATCATGATGTCTCTTTGCAAAGACATCAGCTACCCTAGAAAGCTTGCTTAGGCCTAGCACCCGTTGCCCAGACGGGATATATCCAACATGGCACTTTACCTGGAAAGGGAGCAAGCATGACTCACAGTATGAGAAGATGTCAAGGTCTCGAACAACGACAAGCCAACCTGCCCCTCTTGCTTGGCCTACTCCACTATCCAAACTAACTTCTAGAAACAAGGTGCCTTGAACAATATCTTTTACCTCTTGTCTGTAACCTGAAAAAGATACCTAGTTTGTATCAATATGATGCCAAATTTCACCACCTATTTATTGGGAATAGTCCCACATTGCTAATGAGATTGGAATCTTGGGGACTTATATATGGAGAATTCCTCTACTTACTAGTTCAAACTTTTGAGTTGAAAATTTGACATGGTATCAAAGATCTTGGTTCCCTCTCATAATAACCCTAAAAAGAAGGCCAAGTCACCGAAAAAGGGATGCTAGATGTACAAAAGAGGGACTATGGTCACCCAAAGAGGGACAGTCACTCAAAAGAGGGACTATATGTCACCCAAAAGAGGGACTTTATGTCACCCAAAAAGAGGGATCAGTCACCCAAAAAGAGAAAGTAGTCACCCAAAAAGTGCCATGTATTGCCACATATACTACCACATATACACCACCTTACGGTGGGATTACATGTGAGGTGGAGTATTGGGAATAGTCCCCCATTGCTAATGAGATTGGAATCTTGGGCTCTTATATATAGAGAGTCCCTCCACTTACTAGTTCAAACTTTTGAGTTAGAAACTTGACACTATTCTATTAATTAGGTCATTCATTAATGAAAGTCTATCAAGACATTTCTGGGGGGAAGAATAATCAAGATATTTTTACCTCCCAACGACTACAAAAATGCCATAATACCCACAGAACTCGACTGAGAGATAAGGAATAGAAATATCATTAGCTTAATTGGATTGAACTTCAATGAGATAGAAGCCAACTTACCGAGCAAAAAAAAATAATACGTGGGTTAATCTAGTTATCGAATGAGAGGAGCAGTAAATAAAGAGAGACAAATGATTGTTAACCTCTGGTTCCATCACGAAGGGCCTTGGCAACACGAAGCGGAGTCTTCATAAGACCTTCCCTATTGGAATCCTCCCCCAGACCCTACAATAGAACCTTCACCGCGTCCTCGATTTCTTCTTCAATAAATTTTCCAGTTCACTAACAAAACGGCCCCCATCCATAGAACTCATTGACAGACGCAAATCCCACAAACAGAATTAACTATAACATGGATCCAATAATAAAGCCAAACAAGATGATTGAGAATATGAGGTACCCAGATGAAGGACGACAACAAAAACAATCTGGGTGAGAACAAATCAGAGGATAAAGATTCGATTGTTGGGTCTAGGTAGGATACAGAAATCAGCCTAGCAGAAGAGGATTCCGAAGAAGAAGGAACCAGCATATAACAAAAGAGGACAAACAAAGTTTGAATGGAGGGAGTAAGAGAAATTGAGTGGCAAAACTATAAACGTAAGGCTGCTGCTGATCTTGGAATGTGTGGAAGTTGATCCCCTTCACTTAGCATTTTCTACCTTTAATCCTTGAAATGTTTTTTAATTGAAAACAACTCTATTGCTTGTCTTAAGCATAGAGTCACTCATTCACCATTTTATACTATACTTTAGTATATGTCAAAGTATCAATAATATTTTTGGAGGGATTTTAGGACCAGAATTTATAGATTTGTACATATCTTTAGAGGGAATTTAGGGCCAGAATTTGTAGATTTGTAGCCGCTACATATCCTTGGAGAAATTTTAGGAATAGAATTAGAATTTATAGATTTGTAACCACTACATTTTTTTGGAGAGACTAGAGGTGTTAGGAGCATGATTAACAATCAGCAGATCCAACAGATCAAGACGGATACCTACGATAATCTGAACTTATTTAAATCTTGAAACGGATTGTTGACCGTTGTGTGGGTCATTATTCTTATCACCCCCACCATCTTGAAATGGATTTTTGACCAGTGTGTGGGTCATTATCCTTATCAGCACCCCCCAATGCAAGTGAACTATTGGCAATAGGACTGTGAGCTTGAACCGTAGATTAACAAATCGTTTACTAAACTGTGATTCCCAGGTTGACACTGAGAGGGGGGGGTGAATCAGTGACCACTAAAAATCATCCCAACAATGTAAGGTCAGTCCTGACAGATTAAATAATGCTGCCTTGAGCTGTCTGTCTATGTTGTGCGGCCTTGAGCTGACTAGTTTACATATATGTTCATTTACACATTTCATTTAACACACCATGCCACACACCTACAGGTATCCATACCAGAGGTTTGGCCTACCGAGTGTGTACACCCAGACCTACAACCCACGCACTTCACATGCACAACAAAAATAGGCACGTCCACATGATACACTATGTAACGTGGTTCACCTATCACACACTATGATGGCTACTCCATGGGACAATACCCTAACAAGGGTTTCGTATTATACCCAATACGCTACTTTAATGCTATGGTTGCACCTACACCCCAGATGCTACAACATCAACCACATTCTTAGCTGCAACTAAGTCCTAAGCAACAACCCCCACTCCAGTCAAGCCCCCAACTTGATAGGTTACAAAGTATTTATCAAATATAGATTACAAACCCTTCCCATATGACATTGGTACAAATAAATAGGATTCGTGTGCGTGATTACCTTCCCAGCGTGATCACAGCATGTGTGGTGCTCACAAAATGAGCTTCCCAAGCTCTCCAATGGTGGCGGGTAGGCTTCTTCAACAGAATGGAACTTTGACACTCTCCCAAAGCTTCTCGCATAACATCATCCATACCAAAATTTCACCAACTCCTCACACATCCTTCCCAAAGATTAAAATGACCATTTATGTCAGATAGAAGAAAGTGGAGAGGGATTTTTTCACTCAAGAGAAGCCCTCATAACCTTTTTTTTCTCAAAATCCTATAGCTGCTTCTCACCAAAATCTTGGTTTTTTTGTTTCAGATGGATTCCACTCGAAGAGACAAGTCCGTGGGATTTTGAAAGAGGTTCGGATCGGGTCTGTTGCACTGTACACATTAACTAATAGGTTGTTCTGGTTTTCGGATTGTTATCGAGTTTAGTTTATCGGGTTGTTATCGGAATGGTTTGGACCGCTTCGAGCTGAAAACCTAGTAATAAACCCGATAAGGCCATCCAGAAGGCTAAAATAGTGAAGCTAGGGTTTAATATTCAGTCTAAAAAGGTTTGGTCCGAACCATTATCAGGTTCGGGCTCATCGGTCATTTTTTTATCGCTTCGGACCAGACCGGGACTAGTAGGATATGTCGTATTTGAATCCGAAACATGTCCAATAATAGTTCGATCCGGGTCGATTTTGGGGTTGTAATTGCATCGTTTAACTAATTGGTCCTTGTAGGTCAGATATTGACCTATCTATAATTGATCAATCACTTATCGATCTATGATCAAACTCATACCAAGCAAACTATAAAAAATGTAATCGGGTTCACAGCAATCAATCTATAATTGATTTCATACTAATTGATTCGGTCTTGAATGATTAAACCGTTAATTTCCAATTGATAAATAACCACACCCCCACTGATCCTTATTTATAGGCTTTTATATTTCTAATTTTCAATTGATAAATAACCACACCCCCACTGATCCTTATTTATAGGCTTCTATATTTCTAAACTATAGTTGTAGGTTGATGTTTGACTAACGCCATGGAGACTCCAAAGAAAGATAGTGTATGGAATTTGAAAATTTTATTCCCAAATTGGTGTGAAAGATAAAATGTCAGAGAGATTCTCTCTACAAAAGGAGATACCTCCTTTAGTATGATAGATACCTCCTATTGTATGATCTCTACAACCAATTAATCCTACATTGACTTGAAAAAGAAAACTAACGATCACTTCACTAGTCTTTAATCAATCAGTATAGGTTAGTGTTACGGTTGGAAATCGCCCATCGATCCGCGCTCTGAATGACCTGCAATCACAGAGATGAGACAAAGGAGTTGGGCGCCTAAGCCCCGGGTACACTCCGATGCCTAAGTTAGATTCTCAATGTAAACAGTCAAGAGATAGCAGAAAGCTATCTCCAGTTTAGAGAGTGGGACGTTGAGAGAGTTTGAGTGATAATAGCTTGTAACTTCGGGTTTACCTTGAGGGATGGCCTCTACTTATAGATTGTGAAGAAGCATGGAGGTACCAGGACTCAGGGGAGTAGACTGCCAATAGGATTACCACGTATCGCTCTGTGGGACACTCATGTGGTAGACTCCGAGTAGGTGTCGGAGACCTTACCCAAGAAAGCTAGGTCGGTCAACTCTGGGACTGACACGTGTCAACGTGTGAGTAATGGCCGACCGGAATAGTCGGTGTCGTATCAGACTGAGAGAAGGACTCCCCGGAGGTAGCATAATCACAATGGGACTCTGGCTTCCGACTGAGAACCGTAGCCGAGTAGGACTATAACTCCGAGCGCTACCCGAGAGGCCGGACGCACGAGAGGCCGTATGCATGATAGGCCGAATACACGATACCGAGGGCTCAAGCTCCGAAGGTGCAACTTGACACGTGTAAGATTTTAAATGGAGGGGATTTTTCCCTCCAAACAGATGCCCCTTGCGCTGTCGGATGCAACGAATTCGATAGTGCAATAAGTTTAAACCGTTGAGAAAACCTGCGCCGTATGAGGCCGATTGCCAGATTGATGGCTGCATTGAATGACTCCGAGTGCTCCTTGCACAACCATCTGTACGATTGATTGAGGAGTGGGGCTCGAGGCGTTAAACTCGGGTTCCGCAAACATGTTCGACCGTCGATCTTTTGATTTGACGCGGATCGACCCTTGATCCGACGGCCACCAGGAGGCGATGTGCCTCGAGAAGGAGCGCCATTAACTGCCGCTCATCTTCGAATCGGTCGAATGCATCGAATGGCTGAGACTGAAATGACACGGATCGACATATTGATCCGACGGCTACCAGGAGGCGGAGTGCCTCGAGAAGAAGCGCCATCATTGCGCATCACGTCAGGTTGTCACGTCGCGTTCGACGCGGCAGACGACGACCAATGGCGCTGAAGCACGTGTCTGAAACCCGAAGAGACGGTACACGGTCACAGGACCTATAAATACTCTACTATTACGTTCATTCAACCATTTGCTTCAGTTGCATCCGGAGTTCCATCAGAGCACTCGGAGTCTAGATGAACATCCCTGTTTTCGAGCTTTGCTTCTGCAGTCGGAGTTCAATTTCTTTCAACCAGTAAGTCTCCTTACATTTCCTTCCTTGTTCTTTCATGCTTAGTAACTTTTCCTCCAGTAATATTACCTCTTCCGATAGAGTGAGAGTGAGTGAGAAAATGACCCTTTCTCGAACTTCTTCTTCTTCTGAGGGATCATCCTCCTCGAGGGAAGGATGGTCCGCTGCCTCCAAGGCTTCCAATTCGGCTTCAGAGGAGGAACTTGAGAAGAGTTCCTCTGAGGACGAAGAGCGTGGTCGCCCCGCGGGCCCCCCGGCTCAACGGGCATCTCGTCCAAGAGGCAGCTGACCGTCAGTAACTGCTTTTGGCACCGTCCAAGCATTGAAGGTGCCGAGTAAGATCAAAACCGAAGCGGCTTTGTTATCAATTTGCTGGGCATACCAGCTCGTAGAGCCAATGACAAATGTCCGCGTTCGGCTCCCAACCTCCGATGAGCAGGCATGTACCGTGAATACGTCGGAGATTTACGTGTATGAACACACCCTGAAGTCTGGGCTCCGGTTTCCCCTTCACCCATTAGTTGTAGAAATCCTTCAAGCCTACCGCATCGCCCCCTCCCAACTTGCTCCCAATGGGTGGCGATAAATATTTGCCTTCATTCTGTTCGTCGGTCGACTGGGTGAGACTCCGACCTTGAACTTGTTTCGTTCGGTCTTCCAGTTGGCCAGTCTGACCAAGGCCCGGGCTATTACCGGGTGGTACTTTTTCAGCTAGAGGGGCGAAAAGAAGCTCCCGGCTATCACCCAAAAGCCTTCCTCCATCCACGGGTGGAAGGACAAGTTTTTCTTCGTAGGTCCTCCCGCAGACGGCTCGGCTCTTCCTCTGTCGAACGTTTGGCTGGTGGTCGACGCCACGGGGTTCAACAAAATCCCCTTCCTGACGACGGAGGAGAGAAGGGCTCAGTGCAACATGATGGCCGGGAAGACTGTGCGCCTCTCCGACCTTGCGGATCCCGTGCAGTTGGCCGAGCACGGTCTCCTCGGTGAGTTTAATAACTTTAGGACTCAGACTATGTACTGCTGCTATCTTGATGTTGTCACTAACTATTTTCTCCTTGTAGTGAACTTCAATGACGATAAGATCGTTGCCCAGATCATGGCCAAGCAGACGACCGAGGCCACGAAGGGGGTTCAGTCGGCTGGCGGGCAAGCGGGCGCGCCTCCACGGAAGGAACCGAGGGCCACTGCTGAGGCAAAGGGCAAGGGGCCCATGCCCAAGGAGCCACCGAAGAAGAAAATAAAGTCGGCCGCGGAGCATCCGATTGACATATATAAGACAAGGCCGGCCCCCAGGCTCGGCCGTGAGGAGACAACAGCATGGACTGCGACGAAGGAAGTCCAGCCCCGCCAAGGGGCAGCGAAGGAGGCCCAGCCCCGCCAAGGGGCAGCGAAGGAGGCCCAGCCCTTCAGGTGATTGCTGCGAAGGAAGCCAAGGCCGATCAGGGCGCGGTGACGCCTGCGGCAAAGAGGGCTACCGAAAGCCCGAAGGTGGTTGATCTGACCGGGGGTCACTGGGGCCTCCAAAGAGGAAGCCGAGCACGCGGCCCACCAGAAGGGTGAAAAGGAGGCTCTGAAGATAGCCTTTTCTCCTGCGCTAGGACTAAAGTCGACGGACTCGGTCTTCAAGAGCACAAGGGTGGCTAAAATCATAGTCACCGAGGGACGCTTCCCAGAGGACATAGCCTTCACCTCCGGCTTGTCGAACGAGGACGTCTACAGACGAGCGTTCACGGGCGTGCAGTCAGGTAATATCGGGAGTCTTCATTTCTCTTTTTTTTTTTTTTTCTTCATTCATGTTGTCATTTCCTGACTGGTCCCTTTTGTGCAGATGAGCAATCTTCTGACTGAGGTCAGCGAGTGGGCTGCTCGGGCCTTCTTCGATCTGGACGAGAATGAGGTCCTGGAGACCTCCCTGCGCGAAGCTTTGAAGGCCACCGAGGAGAACCTTGTTAACAAGTCCTCGGAGGTCAAGGGCCTCGTTGCAGAGAAGACCATCCTCCGGACGTCTCTGGACAAGGCCGAGGCCGCTCTCGACGAGGAGCACAAGAAAGTGCACTCTACAGAAGATAAACTTCAGTCAACCGAGGACAAGCGGCGAAAGGCCGAGGAGGATCTGCAGGCTGAGGTGCAGGTGAGGCTGGCACTGGAGGAGAGGCTTCGGAAGGCCAAGGAGGCGTTGAACAAGGCCGAGGAGGCTCACCGGGAGGGTTTGGCTCGGGCTGTCGACGAGTACAAATCTTCGGCTCAGTACGATGAGGACGTCGAGGAGGCCGCCTGCGGGTACTTCGAGAGGGGGGTCATATATTTGAGGGAGCAACTAACGGATAAGGGGGGCCTCAAGATAAACTGGTCGACGATCCCGATTGTGGCCCAAATTGATGGGTTGGAGTCCCCGCTCGTTGCAAAGAAGGATCTGGCAGAGCCGACGGCAGCTATGGAGGCTGATCGTATGCTTGAGGACGACCTTCCTCCTTACGAAGTACCGCAGATGCAGCTTATGGAGCTTTCGGACCTTGCCCCGCCATCTGAGGATCAAGCACCCCCAGCCGCCGAGGAGAACCGGCCTTGAAGAGGCGGCACTTGTATATATATATATATATATATATATATATATATATATATATATATATATATATATATATATATATATATATATTTTTTTATTTTTTTTTTTTTTGTTTTGTTTTACACTTGTATATTTGTACCACTGCCCTTGTAGAGCCTTTATCAATAAAATATCCATTCTTTCCATCTGCTTTGTCTCATTTTGTTACCTGTTCAGCGGTTTATCTGGAAGTGTTGTCTGCTCAGTCCTCGGTAGGCCCATAATACTTAACTAATTAAAGTAGTTGGGGCTATTATCTTGCAGTAGAGTCCGAGAACGAACGATGTCAAATCCGACTGCGGGCATTCCGTAGAAAAATGGCTAAGGCATTGTCTGGCTGCCTCTTACCCCGGAAGTGTTTTCGGTTTGCGCTTTGGCTAGCCGAGAGCACTTAGATATATCTGAGCAGCTCAATGTTTGAGATACGAGTATGGTTTGCCCCAGCCGGGCTACTGATGCCCGATCGCATAGTTAGGTAGATGCTATTTGCTGCCGGAGTCTGTGTGTGGACTGTGGTAGGCAGATCCGAGTATGGTCTGCATGCTACCATGGCCTGTCTGTGGACCGTGGTAGGCAGATACGCATATGGTCTGCATGCTACCATGGCCTGCCAGTGGACCGTGGTAGGCAGATACGCGTGTGGCCTTCATGCGCGGTAGGAAGATACGGGTGTGACCTTCATGCTACATGGCCTGCTTGTGGACCATGGTAAGAAGGTACGAGTATGGTCTTCAGGTTACCGACGTCTGCTTGTGGACCGTGGTAGGAAGATACAAGTGTGATCTTCATGCTACCGTGGTCTGCTTGTGGACCGCGGTAGGAAGATACGAGTATGGTCTTCATGCTACCGAGGTCTACTTGTGAACCGCGGTAGGAAGATACGAGTATGGTCTTCATGCGACCGAGGTCTGCTTGTGGACCGCGATAGGAAGATACGGGTGTGACTTTCATGCTACGATGGTCTGCTTGTGGACCATTGTAGGAAAGTACGAGTATGGTCTTCATGCTACCGTGGTCTGCTTGTGGACCGCGGTAGGAAGATACGCCGATGACGATGTTCGTCCTGCTCTTGGGTGAGATCGGCTGGGCCGGAAGGACCGGCTATGAAAGACTTGATGTGTTGACTGAACTGTATGTGATGTTCTGTATTAAAAGAAACTAAGCGGATGCCCTCAGGGGGTCCGGTATACAACTGTGACTTGCTGGAAAAAATAATTGAAAATTTTTGTAATGAACTGAGAATAAAAAGTTGCTAATTATTGAACTGAGGCATGCCATGTCCTCGGAATTTCCTCCCGCCGAGGGTGGTTAACGAGCCCGGTCTGGAATGTCCACGATCGTAGTTTGCAAGTGTTCCTCCGTAGGCTTTCCTGTACGCGGAGACGCGTTTCCGGTCGCTGGTCCTATGATGGTGAGGACTACTTTGCCCTCTACTTAGGGTCCTTTAGTGATGGTACAGACTCCATTGTCACTAGGGATGCGCAAGCCCAATGTTGTGTGAGGTCGGTCCTTGGGATGCGGAATGCCTACGAACATCCGTTCGGCCTTCCTTCTCTTTGAAGCCGGATGGGACTTCCTTCTCTTTCTTTGGCTTTCTCGGAGGACGGCTTCTGGTTCTGACCAGGACGGGATGGAGTCGGACTGGGTGCGCTGTCGGCCTTCAAGCCTTTCTTTTCCCGACACCCTTTCCTTCCCAGCTCTAGATGAGCTTTCAATCGACCCAAACTGGATGGCGCCGACCCACTGTCTGAGGCAGCCGCTCCACCATCAGGGTCTCTGTCGTCCCTCCGAGCGACGTTCTGGTCAGCGTCCGCTCGACAGTCGTTGGGTTGAAGGTTTTTCGGAGGTGGAGGTGGTAATCCCCGGTCCCTCCGAGTAGGATCTAGTGCTCGGTCAATGTTCCGAACAAAATTACCGTAGTATCCTCGTCGGATAAGGTCATCAATCTCTCCTTTGAGGTACTTGCACTCCTCCGTTTTGTGGCCGTAGTCGCAATGGAAGCGACAGTATTGGGAGCGATCTTTATTCCTCCCGTCGTCGAGTGCTTTTGGTGGGAATCAGAGGTTTCGATCGTTCTTGACCACTTCGAGAATCTCCATCATTGACGTGTTGAGTGGAGTATAATACTCGAAGCTCTTGTACGGATGTCGGTAGGTTTGATCCTTACCAGACTTCTGTTTTTTTGGGTCGACAGAGCTCGGCGATTGGTCGCCCGTCTCAGGCCTTTTCTTATCAGCAGGCGCTTGGTCGGCCTCTAGATTGTTAACTGTATTATTTTTTTGGGCCCTCGTCGTCTCATCTGCGGCGGCGTACTTCTCACACCTAGCGAGCAGGTCGTCCAGATTTTTCGGTGGCTTTTTGGTAAGGGAGCAACAAAGCTCTCGATCTGTTACGCCGGCCTGCAGGCTGGACATGTGCACTGCGGGCTCGACGTCCTTGATTTTGAGCACCTCGGTATTGAATCGCTTGATGAAGTCCCGCAGGGACTCGTCCTTCTACTGTTTGAACGTTGATAGATGGTACGACGTCTTCTTGCGCACTCAGCTTGCCTGGAAGTGCGTCAGAAATTTATTCGATAATTGCTCGAACGAAGTGATACTCTTCGGAGGCAGGTTGCGCCTCGGAGCGTTGAAGGAAACGCTCTGCAGATAAGGCCGTCGCTCAGAGGGTAGAATAGCGTCGTAGAGACGAACGCATCCAAATACTGCTCGGGGTCAGTACTCCCATTGTACGAGTCCAAGACCGACATCTTGAAGTTGTCAGGAGGGGGTACCCTCATGATCTAGTCCGAGAGTGCCGTAATTGCAGTATAGG